>OY744614.1:45741688-46051688 GCA_963556255.1 Allolobophora icterica | reverse complement strand
AGGCATCGAACCAAGGAATGGCAAAGATGGTAGACATGGAGGCAACTTTCGAGCTTGTTTCTTCCTCCTTAGGAATCTCAGGAAGGCACGGATCAACAGATATGTTCCAAAAATCACGGCTGCAGCGGTGCAGAGTTCCCGAGCCAAAGTCATCTCGCCAGGAAATATCGATTCATAAAGTTTCTCCATCTCTCAGTCTCAACCAACACGGAAACTGGTTGTAATGTGAAATATCAGTAAAGTATGCTTCAAGCGTTTCCAGATATGTTTTAACTGCAATATAAGCATCTTGTTTTTGCAGCTGTAAGCAAATGTGTGGAAATTAGGTGTTGTACACACCAAAATGTTTATATTAAACGCGTACATACTCAAGTAGTTCAGTAAATGTAAAGTGATATAGGGGAGCTTTGGTGGCCGGTGCAAACCTTTGGAAATCACCTCTCTGTACGATATGCTGTCTTTAGGTTCTTCGATGTATTCAGGTCTAAAATTAAGACTTAGGCTATATCCATTTCGAATTGCTTACCGATTCACAGTAATTAAAGTTCACAGTTATCAGATTAGACCTTGCAATTCCAACGGATGCCGACAGTTTACTACAATTTCGCTTGAAGCGACGATTGCATCAGGATCACATGCATCAAGAACAAGTGTGGAGGAACCCGATTGGCCAGAATAGGCCACGCCCGGTAGAACAGCCAGATGACGCTTGGACTCTAGGAGATGCTATAGACAACATCTGGAGAGATCCAGATCGCCGCCTTCTGCGTTCTGACTTAGCTAACCGTTACATTACGGAAGTTACGGAATTGAACCGTTAGTCCGTTACAGTATTGAAATTTTCAGTTCCGTAACCCATTTAATAGATTTTGATCCAAGAACCTGAGTACAGTATTGGCTATAACAAGAATGACCAACAGAGAACAAATTAAATTTGTTGTCATTAAATAGTTACATCAAGTTCTGCACCTTTCTTAATACAACTATCAATCATTTCATGAAGTTTATGTACTGAGGCAGATAGCAATATTCTGTCTTCTGCATAGACAATGCACCCTCCTCGTAATCGTAATTGTAATCTCTAAACTTCTAAGCGCAGGGCACCAGCCTATTCACGAGCGTTGGACAATTGCAGGCTAGCAACTTGTATATAAGTTACATTAAACCAACTTATAAATATTTATTTAAGTATATGCATATAAACTAATTTGTATAAAATGTGTAATATATATATATATATATATATATATATCAGCCAACTTGGATATATATGTGTAAATACGATAATCACGCAATATATTCAACAGTGACATATAGTGCTGTATCCAAAGTTTTGCAATACCTGCTACTTTGAAAATGTTTCAAAGTAGCAGGTGTTGCAAAACTTTGTATCCAGAACTAGGTCATGGCACTGTTTCATATATTGAGTTGAATATATTGCGTGATTATCGCAATATAGGCCTACGTATCCCCTTGCTCATAGTTTTAGTGCACCATAAACTGTAACTGCTCTGACCTGAAAACTATAAATATATATATGATAGTATTCCTCTAGGTATATTTTACTGTTGACGTTTTCATGCTCCAATTTTACTTGATCCTTAATACTCATAAACAATATGAAATGAATTACTTACGATGACATGCGCTACATAAATTTCGATTGATTGATAGATATTCAAAATTACCAGGTATTTGAATTTGCAAACATAAATTGCAAGCCCTAGTTAAGCTGGAATTGTTTTTGTTATATGATTCCTGATCTTCCTAAGCAGTATTGTGCCCTATGGTAGATCTCCGGGATTCGAGCAAGTCATCTCTTCACTTTTCTGTATGATTTACATTTGCTAAGTTTACCCATCAACCAGTCGAATGGCATAACTCTTGGCATTCCAACTGCTTTAATTCTTTCCTTCGATTTCATGAATTCCCACTCAATTCACTTGACTGTGTGTCCCACAGTTCTGTCTTTCTGTTTGCCCGTTTGCAAGGATTTTGTTTCGGGGGGTGTTTGCTCGTCCTTGAGCAAGTTGACAAGCAACCGAGTCAACAGACTAAGGGGTTTGGAGCAGCATCGTGGGCTGTCATAGCTGGTCCGGGGCGGCCTATACATTACACTGTTGTTGGCTTTAGGGCGCAATAAGTATAGTCTGCTTAATCGGGGGCAACCGTCTGTCTATAGTAAGCTTACATGCGATGGATTATTGATTAATGCACTAAAGAGATGAGTGTCAGCAGCCGCGTATGACTATTCAACGTCCTGGTCTGGGGCGGCCAAGTACTCTGCTCTGGTCCACCGTCGCAGCCAGTGTTTAATCTAGACGTCTTTGGGGGGGGGGGTATTCCACCCCCCCCAGGATTGAAGTTTCCCCAGAGCTCAGCAATATTGGAAGGTAAAGACCTTTTTGGGGGGAAATTGCCCCCCCCCAAATAAGAAGATATATGACTTTTTGAGAGATCAATTCCTTTAAGAAAAGTCGTCAAAGGTTTAAGTGATAAATGACTAGAAAAGGTCATCAACTTTTTTGAAGATCAAATTGCCGAAAATTTTTTGACGTAGTCAAATTGTCCAAAAAAGGTCGCCCTTCTTGTCGCCCCCCCCCCCCCCAGAAACCTTGTTTCCCCCCTCAGAACAGGGGGACTAGATTAAACACTGCGTCGCAGCGTAGAAAAAGAATTGTGTGTGCCTTTGCTAATCGATATAAGATGAAATATCCTACGGCTGTGATAGAGAACAGAAGCAAAGAATTCGTAGGTAGAACGAAAGCTATCGTTATTCACACAATGGAAAGAGATGTGATAATAGGGCCTAGGCTATGCGACAAAGCACATTGCAAAGACGCCATTACAAAGACGCCCGAATCTTTAGACTTTATGAACGCATACTACCTATAAATGGGTTGACTGACAAATGTCGGCAGATCATCAGTTCCAGCTTTTTCGACGGCAAAGTTCAACATCATCAACATATCACCACCAGTGGCGTAGCTAGCTCGTCATGGGCCCGAGTGCAAGGGTTCCGCATGGGCCCCTGTTTGGCCCTGTAAGGCCTGTAGCCTTGCGTTCTAACCAATATTGTGGGCCCCTGGAGGTCGTGGGCCCGGGTGCCTTGCACCCCCTGCCACTGGCGTAAACTTGTCCAAAATATTCGGGGGCATGGGGTTTGGACCAGAGGTGCAAAAAACAAGTTTTTCCAGATGAAAAGTTGTTTTTTGTTGTTGTTTTTGTTGTTATTTTTTTGTTTTTGTTGTTTTTTGTTTTTTTGTTTTGATTGTTTTTTTTTATTTGGTTGTTTTTAAGATTTTCACATTTCGGTTCATAAAAATCATGACAAATGGCGTGAACAAGATTGAGCTCCAACTCAGTTGAATTCAGTTGCGATTTTCGGAAATTAAAAATTATTAAATCAATGCTATTAAAATAGCTTCTACAAAAATAAGAAATTTATTTAAGAAAAACAACAACAAAAAACAAATTTTGTGGTTTTCTTTTACTTTTGTTTTAAACCAAAAACCGAAAAAAACTGTCACCTCTGGTCTGGACAGTCAGCAGAGTCTTCCGGTGTTACGTTAATTCGTATGAAAGGGGACGTTTTGTTTACATGTAAATTTGTTTCATATTGAAGATAATGAAGATAAAAATAAATCATTGTTTTCGTTATGAATTTCTGGTAGTATTTCAGTCCTGTGTCTCTGTTTTTCTGTTTCTGAAGAAATTTGTCTATATTGAAGCATAATATTTTAATATTTGAAGAAATTCTCCTCTCTATTTTTGGGGGGCATTGCCCCGGCTCCTCAATTATTGGGGGGGCACGTGCCCCGGCTGACCCCCCAGAGTCTACGCCTATGCCCCCTGCACATATGATAGCGACGCCACTGATCAACACGTCCAATTTTGCCATATTGTCATGACCCTTCGCGTTAATCTAGCCTTTGGGCAGCCATGGGTATGAAGTGTCAGCGACTTCATTTTCGCAGCCTCGGCATATGAGGGCGGGTGGCCAGTCTTCTCCATCGCTGTCTGATCTTCACACGGACAGTGTTCGGCCAGTGTACTGATTATAGCTGAGTTGGCTAGGGGCGCAAGTGGAGCAGAAATCTCGAACCAATTTCTGCCCTGACGGGGATTTAGGGCCTAAACCCCCGACGTACGTTACGCTGACACAACCCAAATACAAACGTTTTATTTCACCACAATCATGATAGAATGAAAAAGTTCAACACTGTCCCTAATTACAAAGTCCTTAATTACCACAAACACGATGAACACTGTTATCGTAGCTTCCACACAATAATCGGCCCAAGCAGTTTAATTTACCAGATGCATTATTAAATGAATGAGATACATACGGTCAGAAGCTCAGAACAGTAATAAATATCTTTAGCAAATTAATCCATGTCAAATATATTTCTTTATATATTATTCGAAATACATAATCAGCTGAATGCTGATAAATTATTAGCCACTCTAGAAACATGTTAACAAAACGTCAGACAAAAGATTCTGGCAATCTCAATTTTACATGCTCTTAAACGTTTTAAGAATGGCACAAAATAGAATTAACTGAAGGAGAAAAAACGCTTTAATTCAGCAGACACCCCAGTGTTAGACGCTTCAGCGGAAGTAAAGTATAATCCAAGATATATAAATTCTTTACGAATTTAACAGATTCTGACCCAAGGACCAGATTACAATGGTATTTGAAATTGCAAATTTACAGAGCGCCACCCCTTGAGAAACAAATCTGATAGGCGCTTCGGACCCGACAAAACAAAACCAAAATGATATTTCAAGCAGAACCGTCACATAATAAATTAAATTTTAAGGCATTCGTATAATCTTATCTGATTTATATAGCACCGGTATCATAATAAGTATAGATAAGCGGATAAGTAGATTTAATTTGCATCCAACAGGCGCACATGCAATACATTGTAATCTAGTCTCTTTGAGGCCATAACCTACATAAGAGAATATAACAGCAGCGGATAATACAGACATATATAGATGGGCAACGAATTCTTATACCACATCGAATCACGAAAATAGTTTTAAACAGTCTAGATTTTACATGAAAGAGTGTTCTCTGTTCCAGTCGAAGAGATGACAACAGCTGACGAAACGGATATTCCTAGTAGAGCTTCTGCTTTCCTCCAGCAACTGATATGTCCCTGCCATCTACGAAGCTCTTTCAGAGCTGCTTTAATCCGCCGAACACAGTTTCAAAAACGATATCCAGAATAAGGTACGCGAATGAGAACAGACAATGAATAAATTGATGTTTTTAACACGTTGAACAAAAACTATGCACCAGTAGGCCCGTATGTAAAAAAATTGTTTAGCACACTTAATCATAGCGTACACTCCTTGAATAAACCCATCCTTGAGCACACTTTCCAACTGTGCCCATAAACCAATCACAAACTGTTCAAAATTCCACCGGATGATAAGACTTATTACCTGGAAAAACAACTTCATGGAATAGGCCTACAGAAAATCGCTGAACTGTTCAATAAGTTACAAATGATTAGCAAAAGAAGTGATAGACATCTTTCTTAATTGAAAGTACTTCTTAGTTTAATTTATGTTGAATTTTCAAAACTTTTTCAGATCCACACGTTTTCAGTTGCATCTCGCTAGCAGACGTACTTCGTAATCGGTCGGTCCTATTGTGACGCCAATAAATTCCTTGTAGACAACTGTCGACTGGCCATCTGGTGGTCGGATCTCGAAATGCTGCACCAGTCCAGAAAGGAAAAGAAACAGTTCCTGCTGAGCTAGAACCTCACCAAGGCAGGAACGCCTCCCTGAAAAGAAAAGGAGTTGAGCTATTCTGTTACAGGTAACATAAGTGCAAGACGGATGGTACCTGGATGGCCAAACTTGAATGTTTGTGTAGTGGGATGAAGAGGAGCTGACTGGAGAGTCCTCGATTGACCTCAGTGACCTTAGGCAAGAAGGAAGGCAGGACTCTGTTGCATCTCCAGCATTAAGTATAGCTAAGCAAACACGCTAATCTAATCTGTGATGCAGTGGTTTTCAACCGGGGTTCCGCTGAGCCATATATGGCGAGATTTCTACAGCGCTCAAACAGTGGAGTCGCGAGTAACAGCTTATTCACATGCGCTCAGTCAAAAAAATCGATAGGCAGGTAGGATCAAAATCGGTTCCAGGTCAAGATCAGGGTCATACAGGTCAGACGATCAGACGGCGAATCTCACCAAACCTAATGTTACCGGTACCTAAAGTAAACTCAACGAACGTTATCTGTCCTAATCTTCCGCAAACTTAACTTTCCTGACCAAACCAATCTTAGTTTATCTTATCTCTGCAACATAGCCTACCTTATCAAACCATACTATACCTTAGTTTACAAACCATAACCTACCAAGACTTACCTGACCTAACTTTACATTGTCCTTTCTAAGCTTGTTTGTACGGTTGACAACAAAAAAGTACAAACCCAGTGAGAATGCTATGACTGCTTCCTTGTTAATGACTTTTCCATCTGCATCGAGGAATCGTTCCGGATTAAAGGTGTCCGGGTCTTTCCAGAAGGTTGGATCCATGTGAGCACTATACAGATTCGCCAAAACCTGTTTCAAACAAAATCCCACCGAGTAATGATCACCAAAACCAGAATCTAGGTTAAGCTTCTGGTAAGTTCGAGGTATGGATTTTATTAGTAAAAATACGGTCAG
The DNA here is from genome assembly GCA_963556255.1 of Allolobophora icterica. NCBI lineage: Eukaryota > Metazoa > Annelida > Clitellata > Crassiclitellata > Lumbricidae > Allolobophora > Allolobophora icterica. The sequence continues at coordinate 46,044,987 of OY744614.1, read as the reverse complement.
GCAAGGTATGGAATGGATGGTAAGTTAGCTTATGTGGTAAAGATGACAACAACAAGTACAAAGGTACCCTCTCTAGACTCTCTGACAACCGAACTCGAATATCCGCTGAACATCGATCTCTGGACAACCCCTCTGATGCGACGCAGCGCTGATGCTTTACGCTTAGCTTTAGAGTAGCGCTTTTAGAATTTTGAAGTTTAGAATTACGATTAGGCCTACGATACGAGGTAGCTGAGAGTTTCCTGTGTCGGAATTTGTCCTTACAAAGTGGATGTAGATATTGGTTGCTCCATGTGAAATGGAAAATCATTGCATTGCTGAAATACGTATAACCTCGGAGGCCATCGTTTCTACGTATATTACATCTGTAATGAGTGATTTTGTGAAGAAACTTAAAACCTTTTAAAAGCACCATTACGCTTGAAAACAAAACCTACAAAGGTTCCTTTCGGTATAAAGTATCCATTAAGGTGAGTGTCGTCCAGCGTTTCGTGAGGCAAGGAGAGTGGAACGATCGTTTTTATCCGCAACAGTTCCAGTATCACTGCTTCTGTGAAAGGCAACCGCTTTTTGTCATCCAAAGATGGAAGTCTATCCCTCGAAACAACGGAATCGATCTCTGTGTAAAGCCTATGCTGGATGTCTGGGTGATTGGCGAGTAAAATTAGTGCCCATTGTAGTGTGGAGGTACTTGTTTCTGTTCCTGCTATATACAAGTCCCGCAACGTGAACAGCAATTGATCTCTGTCGAACTCAGGTCCTTCCATCTCAATGAAATGAGTTATGAAGCTTTCCGGTAACTCGCCTTGCTCGCCAAGATCGATTTTGCTGCTCATATGCTTTAGAATTTCATCATGCAGTTTAACAAGGTCATTCAACAATCTTCTGTACTTCGGAAGAAACCTCAACACTGGAAGAAAGTCCACGGTCATACGATCTCTAGAGGAGCAAATAAATTCGTGCAATTTTTCAATCAAGTGAGCCAGACCTGGACTCGATAGATCGTATCGCTCGCCCAAAATAATGCTCACGATGACATTCGATACGCTTTTTGTAAGCAACTGATCAGCACAAATAGCCTTTCCATTGAGTTTCCGTATGTTTGCCACAAGGTCTTCCACCTCGACGTGGATTCTGTTCTCCATAATTCCCTTGCCAAATCCAAACTTCTTGAGAATGTTGAGGGACAGCTGGTGATATTTTCTAAACGCTGAATCGTACGGGTGAATTAAAAATCCTACAACAGTTTCAAATCTCTCTCTGTCATCACAAATACACTGGAACCTTACTGTTGAGTTCCTATCAAAGGACATTTATGGCACTCTGAGGTCAACGATATGGATATCAAAATTGGTTCGTCTGAGGTAATCATTCTCACAACAGTTACTCAGAATGCCTCGTGGCATTTGCTAACTGCTTCCAATCTACCTGATTTGTGCAGAAAAAGGAACTCTCAGAAACATTTTTATGTGGTGAAGATCAATTTATGGAGGTCAATATTTGACAAATCTCCGATAATGGATTTCTTAAAATGTGTTGGTGTCAAATTAGACCTTAATGACAACGCGGAGGCTGTTCATAAATGAGAATTGAAAGTTTGTTACCGAGTGAGACCTTACCTACCAACTTAAGGTTTTGCTGCATAGGAAACTGTGGATAAGAACTAAGAGATAGCTACTAGCTATAAAAACAACCTCTCAAATGATAATAATAATTCTCATTTTTTAGTTAAGGGAGCGCTGTGTACTTACTCGGGAACCTTTCTTTCCAAGTGATAATTTAACTCACTTAGTCCAACTTCGAGAGCGCTTTTCAGGCACTGAAAAGGCGCTATGTTAAGCGAAAAGGACTCAAGGTAGACTATATAGGTGCATACATACAATTCGGCTACAGTGGGGCCTTCTGATAACATTACCTTTGGTTCACAAACCAAACTCGATCAAAACCGTTAACTAAATAACAAATTTCATACTACCTTTGCGCCCTGGATTCAATAACATATTTGTAAAGGAATAAGGTCGACTGGCGAAAGCTAAGGATTGTTTGACAAAGGCTTCATAAATCATCTCCCGCCCGTTGATAACCACTGCCAGCCTGAAAGTCACAAAATCGAATCCCATATCAAATTAAGACGCTCCCATTTTCTTGGAAGGATCCGCAGCGTGCAACTTGCTGCCTTAGTATATGGCAGCAGTTTAGAGCATATATGTAAGAGTAGTAATAAGATAGAAATCACCAGTGTAACATGAACTTTACCAGAAATTTCAATTATGAGAATTGTATACTTAACCCTTTCATGGGCACATTTTTTACATCCATACTGCAAAGCGGGTTTTCATTGCTAAAATCATACAAAAATAAGACCTTTTGACTAGTAACTTTTATAATTCCATATTCCGAAGGAAAATTAATTAGCAAAAAATTTAATGATGGGAAATATACTTCCCAGCGCCCACGAAGGTCAGCGCAATTCTAGCTACACTGATCGCCGGAATTTACATACATACATACACATATACATGCATATATACATACATACACACATACATACCTACATCTATACATACATACATACATACATACATACATACATACATACACGCGTACATACATACACACGTACATACATACATGTGCATACATACATACCTACATACACACGTACATACATACATACCTAATGCACATACATACATACATACATACACACGTAAATACATACATACATACATATATATATATATATATAAATATATATATGCATACATACACAGGTACATACATACATACATAGACATGTACATACATACATAAATATATACACACGTACATACATACATACATGCATGCATACACACATAGATACACACGCACTTACTTATATACAAACATACATACATACATACATACAAACGTACATACATACATACATACACACGATACATACATGCATATATACATACATACATGAATGTATGTATGTATATATGTACGTTTGTATGTATGTGTATTTATGTATGTTGTACATTCAAGTATGTATGTACATGCATTTATGTATGTATATACGTGTATTTATGTATGTATGTACGTATATGTATGTATGTTTTTATGTATGTGTGTATGTATGTATGTATGCATGTATGTATGTATGTACTTGTTGATGTATGTATGGATGTCTCTATGTATGCATTTACGTGTATATCTATGTATGTGTGTATGTACGTACGAAATGTATGTGTACATACATGTATCTATGTATGCATGTAGTTACGTGTGTATGTATGTATGCATGTATGTACATACATGTAATAATGTACAGACATGCATGTATATACGTTTTTATATATGTATGTACATGCATTTGTGTTTGTACGTTTGCTTGTATGTTTGTATGTATGTACGTGCGTGCATGTTTGTATGTATGTATGTATGTACGTTTGTATGTATGTATGTATGTATGTATGTATGTTGTAGGTATGTATATTCTGGCGAATCCCCGGAATAGCGGACCCCCGGATTAGCGTACCCTCGGAATAGCGGACCCCCGGAATAGCGGGCCGGTACCACGAAACTAACAACAACAACGACTACCATTGATATCTATATTTAGATCCGTTACCACGCCCACGGTGACTAAGAGGTGTGCGCCATAGGAATTACACGCCATCTCTGAGCATAAACATATCTGTATACGCACAGCTAAAAGTGGGAAACACGTTTCCCATGGCCCACGATATAACCCGAATTAGTGGGAAGAATACTTTCCAGTGCCCATGAAAGGGTTAATTGTATTCAGGTGTAGGCACTCTCATAAGGTCATTTATCCACCGTTATCTGACTCAGACTTCTCTACTTCTCACTGCGCACACTGGCGTAAACTTCTACAAAATATTGGGGGGGGGGCATTTTCCGGAAAAATTTAAGAATTTCGAAAATCTTTTCCCGAATTTCATCTTTCAAAAAAAGTTGATGACCTTTTTTTAGTCATTCGCCTCTTTTCTTTCTTTTAGGAGCTCATAACAGACACTAAACACCAGTGCTTTTTTCAGCCGGAACGCGCCGGAACGGCGTTCCGGCACCTTTTTTCAACTACTAAAATATAATTTATTTATTTTAATAATAAAAACAATAATTTAGTTATTTTAATTTCATTTCAGTGTTGTGAACTGTTTTCAGTGTTTATTGAGACCCCTCCCAACACCAAATCCTGTTTTTCAGAGGATTTTAGTCCTTCCATAATTGTTCAGTTCCGGAACCTATTGTTGAGTTCCGGAACCTTTATTTCTAGAAAAAAAGCACTGCTAAACACTATCATGAACACATTTTTACCGATTCATCCTCACACTCACACTGTCATGAACTTTTTACCGATTCGTCTCGAAATAAATTTCGTTAAATTCAATATACCTTCATATTTTTTTAAATTTTCGTCTCGATTACTGGGAGGCATTGCCCCGGCTCCTCAATTATTGGGGGGCACGTTCCCCGGCTGCCCCCCAGAGTCTACGCCTATGACTGCGCAGGCTTTCCATTCCAAATTGAAGTCTCACCTCTTCAGAAGTTCCTCCCTCAATCCTTCCGATCACCCGCCTTAGAAGCGTTCTCTTCCTCAGTGAAACCCGCATTAGCAGCCGCCCTGCCTCCACTCTCTGGGCTCTCTGGCGACCGGACTCGGACCTCTACTCTACATCGATCTCTAATACGACGCAGCCCTCGCGAATAAGCTGGTGCTCTGCGCTTGGCTTTATTGTAGCGCTTTAGTAATTTGGAATCTACAAATATGAAACTGAACATTGACGCTACCACGCACATGTTCAAGCCAACGGTGTAACTGGACAACTATCATGACGGGACCTTCTTAGGACTCTTTGGCATGCAATTATGTAGCAAATCATTAATGTACTTTAAAACAAAAATTTAATTAAAAGTCGATCTTTTCAAAACCAGGTAGTCAGTAGCATATATTTATATTACATGAATTTACACAATAGTAAGAAATTCACCCGTTCGGAAAGTAGATTGTCACGACCGGTCCAAGTTCTTGTGCCTTCTCCATGAAGAAAATGTGCGTTCGATGACGTTGTGGCATGAAAGGCGTCGAACCAATAAATGGTACAGATGGTAGACCTGGAGGCAAATTTCCACCTCGTTTCTTCTTCTTTAGGAACCTAAGGAAGGCATGGGTCAATAGAAATGTTCCTGATAATACGGCTGCAATGGTGCAGAGTTCCCGAGCCAAAGTCATTTCGCCAGAAAATATCGATTCATAAAGTTTCTCCATCTCACAGTCTCAACCAACACTGAAACTGGATGTAATCTAAAATATCAGAAAAGCATGCTTCAATTGTTTCCAGATATATTTTAACTGCAATAAGCATCTTGCTTTTGCAGCTATAAGCAACTCTGTTGAAATTAGGATTTGTACGGACCGTTTCAATTTTTAAAGTATTTTCTGATAACGAAAGACCGAAACGTGAACACTAATCAGAAGGATTTCCTAAGTTTTTAAAGAGCCTTTTATGTCTATTCTTTTGGGTCTTTACTGCTAATTTGGTCCAAGGATCGACCTTAAACAAAATATCTCTAGAAGATGCATCTGCAATTCAAAACACGTAACAATGGATTGACTATCTAACTGTCTCTATGGACTCAACCAGAAAGCAGTTGTTATATTCTAAGTGAAGGTTTTCCATGAACCAAACAACATTTACAAAGAATGAAGGCCCACTTTTCAGGATACGCATGGGGTGCACGTGAGTCCAGTCGAAAGAATGCTGTGATGCACACCCAGAGATCTGGGGTGCAAATTTCCGCCAGAGCAGAAATTTCTTTCCTGAAATCTGCTCCATCTATATTCTTAGCCAATTCGGCTGCAATGGGTACACTGACCGTACACTATCAATGGGAAGATCTAACGTCGAGGGAAAGCACTGGCATTCTGACCTCATATCTTGAGGCTAAGAAAGAGAGGCTATGAATTCGATAACACCTTCTAGGATAGCTTAATGGATTGCTAAGCATCTTCTTTTACTAGTCAGTATATCAGAAATCTCTTTGTCTTTTTAAGTTCGCCATGCATTGCCTTCAAATCAGCTGACCTAGTTACTTATAACTCACTCCACATCCTCTCAAACTAGCAAATATCACACCCAGTCATCATTTGAAGCCAGTAAAAATTTCACCCGATCATCCCCTCAAACAAACAAAATATCACACCCAGTCACCATCTGAAACCAACAAATATTTCACTCGGTCATCCCCTCAAACCAGCAATTACTTCACCCGGTCTCCCCTCAAACCAGCAATTACTTCACCCGGTCTCCCCTCCTACCAGCAATTATTTCACCCGGTCTCCCCTCAAACCAGCAATTACTTCACCCGGTCTCCCCTCAAACCAGCAATTACTTCACCCGGTCTCCCCTCAAACCAGCAATTACTTCACCCGGTCTCCCCTCAAACCAGCAATTACTTCACCCGGTCTCCCCTCAAACCAGCAATTATTTCACCCGATCTCCCCTCAAACCAGCAATTACTTCACCCGGTCTCCCCTCAAACCAGCAATTACTTCACCCGGTCTCCTTTCCTACCAGCAATTATTTCACCCGGTCTCCCCTCAAACCAGCAATTACTTCACCCGGTCTCCCCTCAAACCAGCAATTACTTCACCCGGTCTCCCCTCAAACCAGCAATTACTTCACCCGGTCTCCCCTCAAACCAGCAATTACTTCACCCGGTCTCCCCTCAAACCAGCAATTACTTCACCCGATCTCCCCTCAAACCAGCAATTACTTCACCCGGTCTCCCCTCAAACCAGCAATTATTTCACCCGGTCTCCCCTCAAACCAGCAATTACTTCACCTGGTCTCCCCTCAAACCAGCAAGTGTTGTATCGTATCAAAACGGATACTTTACTTTAACTATGATTCGATGGTAGCCTACCACAACCAAAACCTCAAACCTGTTCTTTTAAGAAATATCATCCGGATTCCTCCTCTTCCCCTTACCTCCGTCGCAGCTTCAATTCTGAACACCATTCACCGTAGCCGTGGGACTGTCAGCTTGTCTTACCCCTTGGGATCTTGACCTTGAACCGATTTTAATCCTAGCTGATTAGCGATTTTGTTTTGAGTGAGCGTCTCTGAATAAGCTGGTTCCCGCGGCTCCGCTGCTTTGGGCGCTGTAGAAATCTCCAGATTACGATCAGGAACAGAGTTTAGCTTTTCGGGAAGCTTTCGGTGGCCGGTCCAAAACTCTGGAAATCACTGTCCAGTAAGATACTTTAAATGTGTTAAGGCCTATAATTAAGATTATAATATCCATTAAGACTTGTTAACCGATTCACATTAAGTAGTACGACTATTACTTGAAGAAATTAAAATTCATAATCATCCGCTATAGACCGGGTAATTCCAAGGAATGGCGACGGTTAACTACAATTTCAGTTTAAGCCACGATTGCATCAGGATCATGTGCAAGGGCGAAACTCTGCACCACAGAGTTATGATGACCAATTCTATCCTCCGCTAATTGTCGTTGTTTAAATTTGCCTCATACCAAACTAATGCTATCATGACGTTCTTATTTTTATCGATATTGCACTTTGTATTTAATTTCATTAACGAAAATGGCGATGAATTTTCAGTAGTGTTATTTTCGTTATAGTTATAGTAATAGTTAATGATATTTTTTAGTTATAGTTATAGTTATCGTTAACGAAATCATTTTCTTTCGTTAACGAACAATTTCGTTATCGTTAACGTTAACGAGAATCACACTGGCACACTTATCCACAGACGTCGCTCGCTTCAATTTTCTTTCTCGTATAAAATATATTGTTTTAAATCTCCACAGGCAATTTTTACTTTACAAAAATAATCATTCGTCAATTTGCCTTCATAGATATAAATTAAGTGATTGCATTTGTAACATGTGTAACACTGTGTATGTAGGCCTATGTATATATGTTTGTGTGTGTGAATGAGTGTATGTATTTATGTATGTATGTAGGTGAAAGCTCCGTGAGTACCTAGTAGCAGCAGTTTTACCCTACCCTCCCTATCTACATTTTACTAGCAAATTACTGCCTTGATTCGGCACTAGGTATTGATGCTGACACCTGATGTGATATTACTTCGATGTTTAGTTAACTAGTTAAGTCCATAATGTATGGTATTACAGTGTTAAGCCAGTTGCCACTACTTTTCATGTACAATGGTAACCCTGATAGCGGGACCCAGGTCCCTTAAGGGTTTCTCTCCCTTTACTTCCTTTGAAAACTAATTAATTGATCTGATTTCTGTTACAATTTTACACCGAATGACATCACTTCTGTTACTGCATATTATGCGAAGTAATAAAATTTATGGTTATGGTTATGGTTATGGGTGTACGTGTTTATGGAAGTATTTATGAATTGATGTGTGTACGTGAGTGCGTGCGTGTATGTATGGCGTCTTTAGAAAAACCTATTTAAGGTGCTGAACGTCGACCATATCAAGCTGCTACTTACTTTCATCTGATCATAAAGGATTCTTTGAAAGACGGTCTTTAACAACCCATTGTTAGGCTAGGTGAGAGTCCCATGGGGCTGATTCCTCAGTACTGCACTTGACAAGAGCGAAACGAAATTTCAATAGGTATCATAAAAATGAAGCGTTGGTGCTTTTTTAATGTCAATGCCAGCGTGTTTCCATAGCAACAGTATGGCCTCGACCATGTTCATTTTTCTCAATGGATCTTTCGTGCCAGAATCTTTACCATGCGCCGCTGCCGTTTGAATGGTTGTCAAGCTAACTAATGTCTCAAGTAACGTAACTGTGAACTTCTGATCGTTCGAGGGTTGTCAGTACCAAAGAACTACACTTGTCTTGCTTTGTGTTATACTTTGAGATTTTTCAGCTAACGCTAACGCTTATTGATAAACTCGTTAATGCGTGCTTTAGGTAATAACATTATCCCTGCCACAATATCCTCACACCACAGTCCGACCCCTACAGGCTCTAAACTTTTACCATGGGAGTCTTGGGAGAACATGGGTCCAATTTGGGCTCCAGGAGGGCATGCTGGTAAGGTAAAAGCGAACGAGACAACTATATAGACTCCAACACCAGACAATCGATCGTATCTGGGCTTGACAACAAGGTGTGAATCTTATACGTGAATGCTTTCGCTCCTGAAGTCGATAACCAACAGCGTTGACAGCGTTGAATTTTTCGCACAAGCCACCAGCCACTCGTCAAGCAGACAGACTCTGTATTATGACATTGCCTGATCAAAAGCAGCCTTCGCCAGGTCAAACAGATTGATGACTTTCAAGGCTGCACATCACACATACCATTTCTCCTGTTGGACATTCGGCAACTTGCCTTGAAGATGCCGTTTTCTTTTAAATGCTCATAAGGGTCCTTTTCTGTTGTACCCACGTCAAACTTCTCTCAAAGATATGTCACAATTTATCTTCGGTTGGTTAGTAATGCTGTATTACGTCGCTGTGTCATAAGAAAGATGATCATCGTCGCCCCCTCTTTATCCAGGCTTTGGGCTGGCACAGTCAGAATACGAGCAGTGGCGATGTTCAAATTGTCCTTATGAGGTACTTCACAAGGAACAGTTTATCTTAATCAGGTGCAGCAGAAATCTCGAACCAAATTTCTGCCCTGGTGGGGATTTGAGCACCAAACATTATCCCGCACTCCATATACAAACGTTTTATTTCACCACAAAGGCAGATAAGTACTGAGGTAAAATATTCAGTGAGTACAGATGTGAAAACATTCATTACGAACAGAGGCAAAACTGGAACACACGACGCAGTCACTGTTTTAAATCTTAGCTTCCATACAATAATCACCCCAAACAGTTTAAATTAACAGAAGCATTATTATATTACGGCCAGAATCGTTATCGTAATCTCGAAATTTCTACAGCGCCCATTAAAGCTAAGTCGCGGGAACCAAGTTATTCACAGGCGCTCAGTCAAATCATAAAATATAGGCGGGGGTGAAATCGTTTCCAGGTCAAGATCCAAAAAGGTCAATCAGGCAGACAGTCAGACGGCTAAGATGGGTGGTGTTTACAGTTGAAACGGCGAGAGAGGTAATGGAAAGAGGAGGTGTCTGGATAGCATTTGTAAAGGAACAGGTTTGAGGTTTTGGTATTGGTGTCATCAAGTCACATTTGAAGTAAAGTATCCGTTTTGATATGACACAACATTTGCTGATTTGAGGCGATGACCGGATGAAATATTTGCTGGTTTGAGGGGGGTACCGGGTGAGAGAGCATTGTTTTCTGTTTGAGTGAAAGACCTGTGGAGAGGTAGCAAGAGGGAAGTTTTGGTGAGTTCGTAGAAGGGAAATGAAATTTCTCGTATTACTGGTGGCAGTTTGTTCCAGAGAGGTGAGATAGCTACGGCTATGCAGCGAAGATCCCAGACTACCAATACCATTATTTAAAATCTTCAGCAAATCCCCCTATGTCAAATATTTTTTTCTGCATGTATTATTCGAAATACATATTCAGCTGAATGTTGATAAATTATTAGCCAATACAGAAACAAGTTAACAAACTTCAGAGAAAAGATTCAGGCAATGTCAATCTTACTTGCTCTAGAACGTTTTTAGAATGGCACAATATAGAATTAACTGAAGCATAAAAAACGCTTTAATTCAGCAGACACCTCAGTGTTAGGCAGTGTTTAATCTAGACGTCTTTGGGGGGAAATGTCCCCCCAGGATTGATGTTTCCACCCCCCCAGAGGCCAGAAATATTACAATGTAGAGACCTTTAGGGAAGGAAAATTCTCCCCCCCCCCCACGATACATGTGGATACATGGCTTCCCCCCAGAGAGATGAATTCCTAAAAATTGCTGTAGAAAAGTTAAGAAAATCGGACGAAGGACTAAAAAAAAGTCATCAACTTTTTGGAAGATGAAATTAGGAAAAGTCTGAAACTTTTTCAAGATGGATGAAAAAGTCTTGTGTAAATTCTTTGCTCCCCTCAGAAACCTTGTTTCCCCTCCCAGAAGAGGGGGACTAGATTAAACACTGAGTGTTAGGCCTTTCAGCGAAAGTAAAATATAATCCAAGATATTGAAATCCTCAATGAATTTTACAGATTTTGACCCAAGGCCCAGATTACAATGGTAATTGAAATTGAAATTTTTTTAGAGCGCTACCCTTGAGAAACAAATCTGATAGGGGCTTCGGACCCGATTAACAAAGCCACTATGATATTTCAAGCAGAACCGACACATAATAAATTAAAAAATTTGAAGTCATTCGTATAATCTAATCTGATTTATATAGCGCCACAATTATAATCAGCGGATAATTAGCTTTAAGTTACATCTGTCAAGGGCAAATTCAACACATTGCAGGCTCTTTGAGGCGATTACCTACATATTTGAAATCGACTATATATAACAACAGCGGTTAATATAAACATAGGTTATATGCGCAACGAAATCTTACAGTTAATCAATTCACAAGGCTACTTTTAACCAGCTTAGATATAAGAATGGGTAGCATAAAAGAGTGCTCTCTCTTCCAGGTGAATGCAGAGATCGAGAAACGGAGATTCCCAGTGGAGCTTCTGCTTTGCTGCAGCAACTGAAATGTCCTTGCAATCTGTGAAGCTCTTTCAGAGCTGGTTTATCTGCCGACCACAGTTTGAGAAAAGATATCCAGAAGAACAAACGCGAAAGACAAAAGGAATAAATTGACATTTTAACACGTAAAACCAAAACTATGCACCAGTAGGCCGCTATATAAAAAAATTGGCTAGCAAACATAAATAAAGCGCACACTCCTTGAATAAACCCATCCTTGAGCACACTTTCCAACTGTGCCCATAAACCACTCACATACTGCTTACACCCTCAACCTCATATACAGTTCAAAACCTCAATTATAGTCATGCACTATTAACCACAAAGAGCTTTAGGTGGCGTTGTCAATTCCACCTAAAGCCCTTAACCAAAACCGTAACAATGCTTAGTAAGCTACAAGTTATACAAATAAGCAACTACATCAAAAGTAATTAGGCCCACATGTTAAAGATAAATATTAACAATTTCGAAAAATAATTCCACCGGATGATATAACACGGAAAAACAACTTCATGGAATACAGAGCATGACGGAACTGTTAAATAAGTTACATATGATTAGAGAAAGAAAAGGTGGAAATCTTTATTACTTGAGTGAGTACATTTTAGTTTAATTCACACCGAATTTCCAAAGCATTTTCAGAACCACACGTCTTCAGTTGGGTCTCGGTAGCAGACGTACTTCGTAATCCGTCGGTCCTATGGTGACGCCAATAAATTCCTTGTAGACAACTGTCGACTGGCCCTCTGGTGGACGGATCTCGAAATTCTGCACCAGTCCAGTAAGGAAGAGAAACAGTTCCTGCTGAGCTAGAAGCTCACCAAGACAGGAACGCCTCCCTGGAAACAAAATAATGGAGTTAGACTATCCTGCTACTGGCAACATAAATTCATATGAATGGAACATGGATGGCCAAATTTGAACGTTTGCATACTGGGATGCAGAGGAGCCGAGTGGAGAAGCCTCGGTTGACCTCAATGACCTTCAGCAAGAAGGAAGCAAGGACTCTGTTTCATATCCAGCAAACTGACAAAATCTGTGTGTTATGCAGTGGTTTTCAACCGGGGTTCCTCGGAACCCTATGGTTCCGTAAGCGTCGGCCATAAGTTCCGCTCGAGTTCAAAATAACATTAGAAAATACCAGCTGAATTAAAAAAACGACAAACAATGGGCAGAATACTTCACTCTTTTCATTCATTTTTGCTAGACACGATATTCAAAGTCTAAAATTCTAAAATCCAATTATTGTCGCGACATTATTGTTATCGTAATCTCGAGATTTCTAGAGCGCTCAAAAAAGGAGTCGCGAGTACCAGCTTATTCACATGGGCTCAGCTAAAAAAAATCGAAAGGCAGGTAGGATCTAAATCAGTTCCAGGTCAAGATTACGGTCAGACAGACAGACGGTCAGACGTCTATAGTGGATGATGTTTAGAATTGTAGCGGCGAGAGGTAAGGGAAGAGGAAGAATCGGAATTAGAGTTCTATGCAGCGATTTGTAAAGCTTGCAAGTTACAAGTTTACCTTACACGTTACAGTAATATTTATTTCTTGAAAAATTTGACAGGTAAAACGCGCTGGGTTCCCAGACTCACCTCACCCAATCCTACATTAACCTTCCTAACCAAGCCTTACCACACATAACTCTGTCTAAGCCATCTTACCTTACTAAATCTAACATTACCTAAAATAAACTCGCCGAACGTTATCTGTCCTGACCTTACCCAAACTTAACTTTCCTCATCAAACCAACTTTAGTTTACCTTATCTCAGCTACATAGCCTACCTTACCAAACCATACCATACCTTACTTTACAAACCACAACCTACTAAAACTTATCTGACCTAACCTTGCACTGTCTTTTCTAACCATGTCTCTGCGGATGACAACAAAAAGTACAAACCCATTGAGAATGCTACGACTGCTTCTTTGTTTATGACTTCTCCATCTGCATTGATGAATCGTTCCGGATTAAAGGTGTCAGGGTCTTTCCAGTCGGTTGGATCCATCTGAGCACTATACAGATTCGCGAAAACCTGTTTCAATCAAAATCCATCCAGTAATGATCACCAAATCCGAAACTAGATTAAGATTCTCGTAAGTTCGAGATAGGATTTTGATTATGGAAAATACGGTCATGCAAGGTATGAAATGGACGGTAAGATAGCGTATGTGGTTAAGATGACAACAAGAAGTACAAAGGTACCCTGTCCAGACTCTCTGACAAAAGTAGTCGAAGATTCGCTGGATGTCGATCACTGGACAACCCCTTTGATGCGACGCAGCGCTGGTGCTTTGCGCTTAGCTTTAGAGTAGCGCTTTTAGAATTTTGAAGATTGGAATTACGATTACCATACGAGGTGGATGAGAGTTTGCTCTGTCGGAATTTCTCATTACAAACTGGATTTAGACCTCGGTTGCGCCATGTGAAATGGACAATCATTGCATTGTTGAAATGCGCATAAACCTCGTTTCCAAGTCCTCTGCATCTGCAAATAGTGCTTTTGTGAGAACTTTGAAAAACGCCTTAGAAAAAAACGACATAAGAAAACAAAAAGCTACCATGGTTCCTTTTGGTATGAAGTAGCCATTGAGGTGAGTGTCAACCAGCGTTTCGTGAGGCAATGCAAGAAGAACGATCGTTTTTATACGCAACAGTTCCAGTATCACTGCTTCGGTGAAAGGCAGCTTCTTCTTGTCATCCAAAGATGGAAGTGTATCCCTTGAAACAACGGAATCGATCTCTGTGTAAAGCTTCTGCTGGATGTCTGGGTGATTGGCGAGTAAGATTAGCGCCCATTGTAGTGTGGAGGTACTTGTTTCGGTTCCTGCTAAAAACAGGTCACGCAATGTGAACAGCAATTGATCTCTGTCGAACTCAGGTCCTTCCATCTCAATGAAATGAGTTATGAAGCTTTCCGGTAACTCTCCTTGCTCACCAAGATCGATTTTGCTGCTCATATGCTGAAGAATTTCACCTTGTGTTTTAACCAGATCATTCAACATTCTTCTGTACTTCGGAAGAAACCTCAACATTGGAAGAAAGTTCACAACCATATGATCTTTAAAGGAGCAAATAAATTCGTGTGCGTTTTCAATCAGGTAAGCAAGAACGGGACTTGATAGATCGTATCTCTCGCCCAAAGAAATGCTGATGATGACATTGGATACGCTTTTTATAATCAACTGATCAGCGCAAATAGCCTTTCCATTGAGCTTCCGTATGTTTGCCAGAAGGTCTTCCACCTCGACGTGGATTCTGTTTTCCATGATTCCCTTGCCAAATCCTAACTGCTTCAGAATGTTGAGGGACAGCTGGTGATATTTTCGAAACGCTGAATCGTAGGGATGAATTAAAAATCCTGCAACAGTTTCAAATCTGTATTTAATCACTAATGCACTGTAACATCACTCTTGAGTCCTTATCAAAGGACATTTATGGTACATTGCGGTCAGCGATAAGGATATCAAACTTGGCTCATCTGAAGTAATCTTTCTCACTAATCAGAATGCCTCGTAGCATTTGATAATGGCTTCCAAAGGAGGATTCACTATCTGATTTATGCAGAAAGAGTAACTCTCAAAAACATTCTTATGTAGAGAAGATCAATTTATGGAGGGCAACATTTGTCAAGATGATTTGTACAGTTTAATTCTATAAAGATGTAGAAGGGCTTGCTCTAATTTAATTGAACCAAACGCACAGAATATAATGCTGAAGTTCATTTACCACAAATATTTTTACTAAAATTTTGATGAAGATACTTACACGTTTCAAACTATAGCTATTATTATTTTTTTTCCCCGAGGTACATATAATCCCTCAGGAGTCAGATACTAAGTGTGTGAAAATTAATCTCTGGAGTGACCATCTTCATCGTGACCCGGAAGTGCAAAAGTGTTGCGGAAGGCGGCTGCGTTATTATTATTATTATTATTATTATTATTATTATTATTATTATCATTATTATTATTATTATTTATAAAGTGGAAGTTAATAGAACTAAATGAAAAATCCCCAAAGACAATAATTATGGAGTGCTGATAATGGATCTCTTAACACTTTTGGTGCCAAATTAGACCTAAATGACAACGCCGAGGCTGTTAACAAGTGAGAATTGAAAATGTTTGTTATCGAGTAACGCCTTATCTACCAACTGTTCAACAAACAAAGGTTTTGCTGCATTGGAAACAAGAAGCTGTGGAGAAGAACTAAGAGATAATTACTATAAGAACAACCTCTCAAAGGATTGCAATTGTCACTTTTTAGCTAAGCGAGCGCTGTTTATTTGCTGGGGAAGTTTTCGTTCCAAGTGAACATTTACCTCACTTAGTCCAAATTCGAGTGCTCTTTTGTCAAATACTGAAAAGGCGCTATTCATTCATTCATTCGAAGATTTATATAGCGCCTCTTCAAGGGAACTACTCAGAGGCGCTCCCGACACCAGCACGTTCATATAAGACAGTTTTAAGTTTTGCAAGAAATATGCCAGGGGTGCATATATGCTAATTAAGTGTCAACGTATGTAAATGCATACATACAAGTAGACTACAGTGGGGCCTTCTGATAATGTTACCTTTGGGTCACAAACCAACTCGATCAAAATCGTTAACGAAATAGCAAATTTCATACTACCTTTGCGCCCTGGATTCAATAACATATTTGTGTAGGAAAAAGGTCGACTGGCGAAAGCCAAGGACTGTTTGACAAGGACTTCATAAATCATCTCCCTCCCGTTGACAACCACTGCCAGTCTAAAAGTTACAACATCGAATCCAATATCAAATTAAGATAGGACCCGTAGCGCGGAACTCGCTGACTTATCACATAACAGCAGCGTCGAGCTTGTTTGCAAGAGTGAAATCGCCAGTGTAGCATGAACTTCGACAAACACTTTAACTAGGAGAATTGCATACTTGCTTGTATTCATCTGTAGTCACCGTCATACAACCACTCACCCACCGTCAGCTGACTCAGACGTCTATACTTATCACCTCACAGACTTAAAATTCCAAATTGAAGTCTGGCCTCTTCACGACGTCCTATCCGATTACATCCGATCCTACGCCTTCGAATGTTTCTCGTCTTCAGCGACCGGACTCGTACCTCCGCTTGACATCGATCTCTAATTCGACGCAGCGCTCGGTAATAAGTTAGTGCCCAGCGCTTAGCTTTATTGTAGCGCTTTAGAAATTTGAAGTGTACAATTACGAAAAACCAGGGCCGCATTAAGGCTAGTGCGGGCCCGTGTGCTGTGATTACCTAAATAGCTATCAGCGCGGGGTACAATTACAAGTTAAAATTTTTTTTAATGTACTTCCGAAAAAGCGAGCCCCTCAAAACTGCGGGGCCTGGTGTGACAAAAACTGAACATTGATGCCACAATGCACATGTACAAGCCAACGGCGTAATTGGACTACCCTCATGACAGAACCTTCTTTGGACTTTTGACATGCAATTATGTAGCAATCATTAATGTAGATTCAAACTAATTTAATTAAAACTCAATCATTTCAAAACCAGGTAGTCAATAACATGTATTTCTATTACATGAATTTACACAACAGTGAGAAATTAACCCGTTCGGAAAGTAGATTGTCACGACCGGTCCAAGTTCTTTTGCCTTCTCCATGAAGAAAATGTGCATCCGATCCCGCTGCGGCATGAAAGGCATCGAACCAAGGAATGGCACAGATGGTAGACCTGGAGGCAAATTTCCAGCTCGTTTCTTCCTCTTTACGAACCTCACGAGGGCATTGGTTAACAGAAATGTTCCCAAAAATACGGCTGCAGTGGTGCAGAGTTCCCGAGCCAAAGTCATCTCGCCAGGAAATATCGATTCATAAAGTCTCTCCATCTGACGGTCTCAACCAACACTGAAACTGGATGTGATCTAAAATATCAGTAAAGTATGCTTCAAGCGTTTCCAGATATGTTTTAACTGCAATAAGCATCTTATTTTTGCAGCTATAAGCAACTCTGTGGAAATTCAGATTTGTACAGACCATTTAAATTTCTTAAGTGTTTTCTTTTAATGACAGACCGAAACGTGAACACTACTCAGAAGGATTTCCTAAGTTTTTAAAGAGCATTTTCTGTCTATTGTTTTCGGTCTTTACTGCTAATTGGGTCCAACGGTCGACCTGAATGAACTATCTTTAGAAGAAGCACCTGCAATTTAAAACACACGTGAGAATGGATTGACTATGTAACTATCTCTGCAGATTCAAACAGAAAGCAAGTTTTTAGTTGTCATCTTCTAACTAAAAGTTTCCATGAACCAAATAAGATTTACAAAGAATGTAGGGCCACATTACAGGACACATAAGGAATGCACTTGAGCCTAGTCGAAAGAATGCTGTGATGTAAACCCAGAGATCTGGGGTGCAAATTCCCACCATATCAGAAATTTCTCCTGAAATCTGCTCCATCTGCATTCTTGACCAACTCAGCTGCAATGAGTACACTGACCGTACACTATCAATGGGAAGGTCTTACTTCGAGGGAGAACATTGGCCGCCCGTCCTCATATGTTAAGGCTAAGAAAGAGAGACTGTGAATTCGATAACCAATCTTACCGATGACTTCCTTCTCGGATAACATGAGGGACTGCTGAACATCATCTTTTACTAAATCAGGATTTAAGAAATCTGTTTGTCTTTCAGTTCGCCATTCATTGCCTTCAAACCTCATTCCTCATCCTCTCAAACCAGCAGTGATGGGCAACAGTTAACTAAAAAGTTGCTAACTTTTAGTTTAACTAAAAAATTTTAGTTAAGGATGAAGTTTAACTAAAATAAAATAGTTTAGTTAAAACCATAGTTTAACTAAAAAAATTTAGTTGCTAACTAAAAAGTTTAACTAAAAATTTCAGCAATATGCAACTAGTTTTCCACAATGAATATTGAACACTGTCAACAAAAAACATTTTAACACCATGGTTTTAGCATCAACAGCCTGTGTTTTCAAATTCATACACTACTTACAGTACACATGTAACTGTATGCCAGAACAGTACACATTGCATAGTTTGAAGGTGAAATTGTCATTGACGCTCTGCATTATTACAGTTCACTTAACCTCTGTTATTGTGAAAATGTTTGTTGTAAAAAGTTGGAAAAAAGTTGGAAAAAGTTTAACTACTTTTTTAAGTTTAGTTAACTAATTTCCAAAATCAGTTGCCAACTTTAGTTAAACTATTTTATTTTAGTTGGAAAAAAGTTTTAGTTTAACTAAGAAAAAATAGTTAGTGCCCATCACTGCAAGCCAGCAAATATTTTACCCAGTCATCTTCTGAAACCAGCAAATATTTCATCATGATCACCCTGTCATTCCCCAAAAGAGCAAATATTTTACCGGTCATCCCCTCAAAACAGATAATATTTCATGCAGTCATTCCCTCAAAATGCCAAGTATTTCACCCGGTCATCTCCTGAAACAAGTAGATATTTCATCCGATCATCCCCTCAAATATTTCACTTGGTCATACCCTCACACCAGCAAATCCTTCACTCGGTCATCCCTCACACCAGCAAATATTTCACCTAATCACTCACTCAAGCCAGCAATTATTTCACCCGGTATCCCCTCAAATTAGCAAATGTTGTATCATATCAAAGCGGATACCTTACTTTAGCTATGACTCGACGGCACCACAACAAACCCTTCGGATTCCTCCCCTTACCTTCGTCGCCGCTTCAATTCTTAACACCATTCGCCGTAGCCGTGGTACTGTCTGCTTGTTTTACCCCTTGGGATCGTGACCCTAAACCGATTTTAACCCTACCTCATTAGGCCTAGCGATTTCGTTACGACTGGTGCGTGTCTGAATAAGCTGGTTCCCGCGGTTCCGCTTTTTTGGGCGCTGTAGAACTCTCCAGAATGATTACGGTTACGAATAGAGTTAAGCTTTTCGGGAAGCTTTTTGGTGGCGGTCCAAAACTCTGGAAATCACTGACCAGTTATTCAGGTCTAAAATTAAGATGTATTATATCCAGTAAGACTTGTTTGCCGTTTCACAGTAGTATGACATTTATTTAAAGAAATTAAAGTTCATAATAATCCGGTTTAGACTTGGCAATTCCAACTCATGGCGACGGTTTAGGCTACTACAATTTCAGTAGGGCCTATAAATCACGATTGCATCCGGATCATGTGCAAGGGCATAGGCCCAGGCCTGGATTAACTATGGTTCCACTGGGTCCCGGGACCCAGGCCTACCAAACATGTCATTAATAAGGGGCCTACCATTGGCATTAGTATGCTGCCTGAAATTTTTTAGCTTATTTCAGGGACAAGATATAGACTGCCAAATTTAACACTTATGAACATTGAGTGTGAAATTGTGCAACGGCTAAATTTTCAGGATATTGTTAACAGTTTTCTATTGTGAAAGTACGACGTAAACAGTTTTAAATTCATAAATATCTGTGCTATAATTTAAATTTCGTCACCACTTATTGATTGAACACATGGGCGGCGATCCGGGGGTTGAGGGGGACAAGACCAGGGCTGTAGTGGTAAAATTAGAGACGAGTACACGGTATACCGGTTAGTTTTCCGAAACATATTAGAGGTGAGTATATGCTACAGTATTTTAATATAGATTAATATAAATATTTTGTGAGGTGAGTATACGGTCTCTAGAGGTGATTACACGCTGTATACCCGCGTATACCCTCGACCCCACCTTTAAGAGTTGGGGACACACTATAGAGTTGTCCCCTTAATTTTGAAGAAACACCAAAAAAGATCAACAAATTGTTTCCCACATTAGCGCAAAAAATTTTCACTTCTTTTTGTACCAGATCGGTGCAAAGGTATCCCGTGTCCCCCCCCACCTGCCAAACAAGATCGCCGCCAGTGATTGAACATATGTTATATAGGGCCTACTACACAATTTTGGAACCAGGCCTACAAAATGTTAATCCGGCCCTGCATAGGCCTAACTCTGCACCACAGAGTATGATGACAAATTCTCTCCTCCGTTAATTGTCGTTGTTTGAACTTGCTACAAACCAAGCTAATGCTGTCATGACGCAAAAACATTCAGCACAGGACCAAGGTCACCCATGGCAGTGACTATCACCATCACTTTACTAATCAAAACCCTACCACGGTCACCAAAGAAAGCTACGCCTATGATCACGAAACGGAACCAAGGAAGTGAATAATTTAGCTAACATTCGGTAAATAATCTAGAAACGGGAAGAAAAAGAGAAAGCGTCTAAACATTGGACTGCTCAACTGCATGCACGATGATCAAACCTGTTTCTTAATAATTATGTTGTGGTGCAACAACTAACTAGAACGTTCAATGCAGTTTTGACAGGTATGATCCATACCGATTTAGGCCAACTATTTCTTCCTATTTATTCAGTAACTTCCATCTTACGTTTCTATAACCTGCATCGAGTATACAGTGTTTGGAAGTTGCTTACATGCGTGTGCAAACTAACTTGCTTGCCAACTGGTTAATCAGCCCGAAATTAATCTAGCGATTAGAACTCTATGAATATTAAGCGCAGTGACGAAAAATTCCACGGTTCAGTGTGGATGTTGTTAATGTAAACCAAGGAATAGGAATAAAGTATCTAAATACAGAGCGCTGATATAATTTTTATTGTATGTCCGGTTGCACTCTTCTCCCCAGATGTCGCTCACTTCAATTTTTATTTCCCATATAAAATATTATGTTTAAAACCTCCACAGGCGATTTTTTACTTCGCTAAAAAATCATTCGTCAATTTGCCTTCATAAATATAAATTAAATGATTGCATTTGTAACGTTTACATGTATATTATAATTATATGTATGTATGTATGTGTGCATGAATTTATGTATGTATGTACGTACGTATATATGTGTGTGTATGTGCAAGAATTTAAGTATTCGTGTGTGCACGTGTTTGCGTATGTATGGAGTCAATAAAACCCTTTTAGGGTGCTTAACAGATCGTATAGAACTGCGACCTACTTTCATCTGATCATAAAGAATTCTTTTAAAGACGGTCTTTAACGACCCCAGTGTAAGTAGCGCCTAGCCTTGCAATGGGGCAGTCTTGTTGTCCTCGAGGCCAAGGTCTTGGTCTCGAGTGCACTCGAGTTCGTTTTTAAAAGTCTTGGTCTTTGTCTTGGTCTTGAGACCAAAGGTCTTGGTCTTGAGACCAAAGGTCTTGGTCTTGGTCTTGAGGTTCAAGGTCTTGAGAAACAAATCTGATAGGGGCTTCGGACCCGATTAACAAAGCCACAATGATATTTCAAGCAGAACCGACACATAATAAATTAAAAAATTTGAAGTCATTCATATAATCTAGTCTGATTTATATAGCGCCACAATTATAATCAGCGGATAATTAGCTTTAAGTTACATCTGTCAAGGGCAAATTCAACACATTGCACGGTCTTTGAGGCGTTTACCTACATATTTGAAATCGACAATAACAACAGCGGTTAATATAAACATAGGCTACATGCGCAACAAAATCTTATAGCTAATCAATTCATAAAGCTACTTTTAAACAGCCTAGATTTAAGAATAGGTAGCATAAAGAGTGCTCTCTCTTCCAGGTGAATGCAGAGATCGAGAAACGGAGATTCCCAGGTGGAGCATCTGCTTTGCTGTAGCAACTGATATGTCCTTGCCATCTGTGAAGCTCTTTCAGAGCTGCCTTAATCCACTGTCCACAGTTTGAGAAAAGATTTCCAGAATAAGGTACGCGAAAGACAAAAGGAATAAATTGATGTTTTAACACGTAAAACCAAAACTATGCACCAGTAGGCCGCTATAAAAAAAAATGGCTAGCACACATAAATAAAGCGCACACTCCTTGAATATACAAATCCTTGAGCACACTTTCCGACTGTGCCCATAAACCACTCACATACTGCTTACACCCTCAACCTCATATACAGTTCAAAACCTCAATTATAGTCATGCACTATTAGCCACTAAGGGCCTTAGGTGGCGTTGTCAATGCCACCTAAACCCCTTAACCAAAACCGTTACAATGCTTAGTAAGCTACAAGTAATATAAATAAGCAACTACATCAAAAGTAACTAGGCCTACATGTTAAAGATAAATATTAACAATTTCTTTAAAAAATTCCACCGGATGATATAATATGGAAAAGCAACTTTATGGAATACTGAAAATAACGGAACTGTTCAATAAGTTATATATGATTAGAGAAAGAAAAGATGGAAATCATTATTAGTTGAGTGAGTACAGTTTAGTTTAATTCACGCCGAATGTCCAAAACATCTTTCAGAACCACACGTCGTCAGTTGGGTCTCGGTAGCAGACATACTTCGTAATCGGTCGGTCCTATTGTGACGCCGATAAATTCCTTGTAGACAACTGTCGACTGGCCCTCTGGTGGTCGGATCTCGAAATTCTGCACGAGTCCAGTAAGGAAGAGAAACAGTTCCTGCTGAGCTAGAAGCTCTCCAAGACAGGAACGCCTCCCTGGAAACCAAATAATGGAGTTAGACTCTCCTGCTACTGGCAACATAAATTCATATGGATGCAACATGGATGGCCAAATTTGAACGTTTGCATACTGGGATGGAGAGGAGCCGAGTGGAGAAACTTCGGTTGACCTCAATGACCTTCAGCAAGAAGGAAGCAAGGACTCGGTTTCATCTCCAGCAAACACGCTAAGCTAACTAAATCTGTATTTTATGCAGTGGTTTTCAACCGGGGTTCCTCGGATCCCTATGGTTCCGCGAGCGTCGGCCATAAGTTCCCCCGGAGTTCAAAATAATATTAGAAAATACCAGCTGAATTCACAAAACGACTAACACTTTTCATTCATTCTTGCTAGACACGATATATGCCTATTCAAAGTCTAAAATTCTAAAATCCAATTATTGTCGCGACATTATTGTTACCGTATCGTAATCTCGAGATTTCTACAGCGCTGAAAAAAGTGGAGTCGCGAGTACCAGATTATTCACATGGGCTGAGCCAAAAAATCGATAGGCAGGTAGGATCCAAATCAGTTCCAGGTCAAGATAAGGGTCAAACAGACAGACGGTCAGACGTCTATAGTGGATGGTGTTTAGAATTGTAGCGGCGAGGGAGGTAAGGGAAGAGGAAGAATCGGAATTAGAGTTCTAAGCAGCGATTTGTAAAGTTTACAAGTTACAAGTTTACCTTACACGTTACAGTAATATTTATTTCTTGAAAAATTGGACAGATGAAACGCGCTGGGTTCCCAGACTCACCTCACCCAATCCTACATTAACCTTCCTAACCAAGCCTTACCCCACATAACTCTGTCTAAGCCATCTAACCTTACTAAATCTAACATTACCTAAAAATAACTCGCCGAACGTTATCTGTCCTGACCTTACCCAAACTTAACTTTCCTCATCAAACCAACCCTAGTTTACCTTATCTCAGCAACATAGCATACCTTACCAAGCCATACCATACCTTACTTCACAAACCACAACCTACTCAAACTTATCTGTCCTAACTTTGCACTGTCTTTTCTAACCTTGTTTCTACGGTTGACAACAAAAAGTACAAACCCATTGAGAATGCTACGACTGCTTCTCTGTTCGTGACTTTTCCATCTGCATCGAGGAATCGTTCCGGATTAAAGGTGTCCGGGTCTTGCCAGACGGTTGGATCCATCTGAGCACTATACAGATTCGCGAAGACCTGTTTCAATCAAAATCCATCCAGTAATGTTCACCAAACCAGAAGCTAGATTAAGATTCTCGTAAGATTGGAATTACGATTAGGATACTAGGTGGATGAGAGTTTCCTGTGTCGGAATTTCTCATTGCAAAAAGGATTTAGATCTCGGTTGCGCCATGTGAAATGGACAATCATTGCATTGTTGAAATGCGTATATAAAAACCTCGTTTCCAAGTCTACTGCATCTGCAGAGAGTGCTTTTGTGAGAACTTTGAAAAACGTCTTAGAAAAAAACGACATAAGAAAACAAAAACCTACCATGGTTCCTTTTGGTATGAAATATCCATTAAGGTGAGTGTCAACCAGGGTTTCGTGAGGCAATGCAAGAGGAACGATCGTTTTTATACGCATTAGTTCCAGAATCAAAGCTTCTGTGAAAGGCAGCTTCTTCTTGTCGTCCAAGGATGGAAGTCTATCCCTCGAAACAACGGAATCGATCTCTGTGTAAAGCTTTTGCTGGATGTCTGGGTGATTGGCGAGTAAGATTAGCGCCCACTGAAGGGTCGAGGCACTTGTTTCGGTTCCTGCTAAAAGGAAGTCACGCAATGTGAACAGCAATTGATCTCTGTCGAACTCAGGTCCTTCCATCTCAATGAAATGAGTTATGAAGCTTTCCGGTAACTCACCTTGCTCACCAAGATCGATTTTGTTGCTCATAACCTGAAGAATTTCACCATGGATTTTAACAAGATCATTCAACATTCTTCTGTACTTCGGAAGAAACCTCAACATTGGAAGAAAGTCCACAACCATACGATCTTTAGAGGAGCAAACAAAGTCGTGTGCGTTTTCAATCAGGCAAGCAAGAACGGGACTTGATAGATCGTATCTCTCGCCCAAAGAAATGCTGATGATGACATTGGATACGCTTTTTGTAATCAACTGATCAGCACAAATAGCCTTTCCATTCAGCTTCCGAATGTTTTCCAGAAGGTCTTCCACCTCGACGTGGATTCTGTTTTCCATGATTCCCTTGCCAAATCCAAACTTCTTGAGAATGTTGAGGGACAGCTGGTGATATTTTCGAAACGCTGAATCGTAGGGATGAATTAAAAATCCTACAACAGTTTCAAATCTGTGTTTCATTACTAATGTACTGGAACGTCAATCTTGAGTCCTTATCAAAGGACATTTATGGTACATTGCGGTCAGCGATAAGAATATCAAACTTGGCTCATCCGAAGTAATCATTCTCACTAATCAGAATGCCTCGTAGCATTTGATAATGGCTTCCAAGGGAGGCTGCGCTATCTGATTTATGCAGAAAGAGTAACTCTCAAAAACATTCTTATGTAGAGAAGATCAATTTGTGGAGGTCAACATTTGTCAAGATGACTTGTACAGTTTAATCACAGAATAGATAAAGCTTTATCTTTTCTGTGGTTTAATGCTATAGAGATGTAGAAGAGCATGCTCTGATTTAATTGAACTAAACGTACAGAATATAATACTGAAGTTCATTTACCACAAATATTTGTACTAAAATTTTGATGAAGATACTTATACATTTCAAACTATAGCTATTATTATTATTATTATTATTATTATTATTATTATTATTTTTATTATTATTATTATTATTTTTATTATTATTATTATTATTATTATTATTATTATTATTATTATTATTATTATTATTATTATCTATACATATAATATCCATACAGTGTCCGTCTGTCGGGGGACGCTACGTCACAAACGGGTTCTGTTCTATTGTGAAACATAAACCGTTGTCTTGACGACGGCGGTCTTGACGATGGCG
Organism: Allolobophora icterica; assembly: GCA_963556255.1. Taxonomy (NCBI): domain Eukaryota; kingdom Metazoa; phylum Annelida; class Clitellata; order Crassiclitellata; family Lumbricidae; genus Allolobophora; species Allolobophora icterica. The sequence continues at coordinate 46,018,907 of OY744614.1, read as the reverse complement.
ATAACCAACGATACATATAGGCCTATAATATGACGTCATAATATGACGGGCAAATACACTAGTTATTTATAAAGGGGAAGTTAATAGAACTAAATGCAAACTGCCCAAAGGCAATAATTATGGAGTGCTGATAATGGATCTCTTAACACTTTTGGTGCCAAAGTAGACCTAAATGACAAAGCCGAGGCTGTTTATAAGTGAGAATTGAAAATGTTTGTAATCGAGTAACACCTTATCTACCAACTATTCAACAAAGAAAGGTTTTGCTGCACTGGAAACAAGAAGCTGTGGAGAAGAACTAAGAGATAATTACTATAAGAACAACCTCTGAAAGCATTTCAATTGTCATTTTTTAGTTAAGTGAACGATGTTTACTTGCTGGGGAAGTTTTCGTTCCAAGTGAACATTTACCTCACTTAGTCCAACCCCGACAGCGCTTCTGTCAAACACAGAAAAGGCGCTATATTAAGTGTCAATGTATGAAATGCATACGTACAAGTAGGCTACAGTGGGGCCTTCTGGTAATGTTACCTTTGGGTCACAAACCAACTCGATCAAAATCGTTAACTAAATAGCAAATTTCATACTACCTTTGCGCCCTGGATTCAATAACATATTTGTAAAGGAAAATGGTCGACTGGCGAAAGCCAAGGACTGTTTGACAAAGGCTTCATAAATCATCTCCCTCCCGTTGACAACCACTGCCAGTCTGAAAGTTACAAAATCGAATCCAATATCAAATTAAGACATTTCGATTATTGTGATAGGACCCGTAAGCCGTTTAGAGCATATTTGTAAGAGTAGCAATAAGATTGAGATCACCAGTGTAACATGAACTTTAACAAAAACTACAATTAGGGGAATTGTATACTTAATTGTGTTCACATGAAGTCACCATCATACCTCCACTTATCCACCTTCATCTGTCTCAGACGTCTCTACTTATGACTGCACAGACTTTCCATTCCAAAATGAAGTCTCAACTCTTCAAAAATTCCATCCCTAATCCTTCCGATCCTCCGCCTTCGGAGCCTTCTCGTCAGCGAAACCCGCCTTAGCAGCCGCTCTGCCTCCTGTCTCTGGTCACTCGGGCGACCGGACTCGGACCTCCACTAGACATCGATCTCTAATACGACGCAGCGCTCGTGAATAAGTTGGTGCCCTGCGCTTAGCTTTATAGTAGCGCTTTAGAAATGTGGAGTTTACAATTAAGAAAAACCAGGGCCGCTTTAAGGCTAGGGCGGGCCCGGGTGCTGTGATTACCTATATATAACCATCAGCGCGGGGCCCAATTACAAGTACAATAAAAAAAAAGTAATGTACTTCCGAAAATGCGGGCCCTCAAAACTGCGAGCCCTGGCCTGACAAAAACTGAACATTGAAGCCACCATGCACATGTACAAGCCAACGCCGTAATTGGACAACTCTCATGACAGACCTTCTTAGGACTCTTTGACATGCAATTATGTAGCAATCATTACTGTAGATTCAATCTAATTTAATTAAAACTCGATCTTTTCAGAACCAGGTAGTCAATAGCGTATATTTATATTACATGAATTTACACAATAGTAAGAAATTCACCCGTTCGGAAAGTAGATTGTCACGACTGGTCCAAGTTCTTGTGCCTTCTCCATAAAGAAAATGTGCGTTCGATCGCGCTTTGGCATGAAAGGCGTCGAACCAAGAAATGGCACATATGGTAGACCTGGAGGCAAATTTCCAGCTCGTTTCTTCCTCTTTAGGAACCTCAGGAAGACATGGGTCAACAGAAATGTTCCTGAAAACACGGCTGCAGTGGTACAGAGATCCCGTCCCAAACTCATCTCGCCAGGAAATATCGATTTATAAATTCTCTCCATCTCACGGTCTCAACCAACACTGAAACTGGAAGTGATCTGAAATATCAGTAAAGTATGCTTCAAGCGTTTCCAGATATGTTTTAGCTGCAATATGCATCTTATTTTTACAGTATAAGCAACTCTGTGGAAATTAGGATTTTTACAGACCATTTAAATTTATTAAGTATTTTCTGCTAGAAACAGACCGAAACGTGAACACTACTCAGTAGGATTTGCTAAATTTTTAAAGAGCCTTTTATGTCTATTATTTTGTGTCTTTACTGCTAATTGGCTCCAAGGGTCGAGCTTAAATAAAATATCTTTAGACAAAACATCTCAATTCAAAACACACGTCACAATGGATTGACTATCTAACTATCTGTATTGACTCAAGCAGAAAGCAAGTTTACAGTTGTTATATTCTAATTAAAGGTTTTCCATAAACGATTTTAACCCTACCTGATTATCGATTTCGTTTTGAGTGGGCGTCTGTGAATAAGCTGGTTTCCGTGGGCGCTGTAGAAATCTCGAGATTACGATTACGAACAGAGTTCAGCTTTTCGGGATGCTTTTTGTGGCCAGTCCAAACTCTGGAAATCACTGCCCAGTAAGACGATTTTAAATTGTTGATTCCTCAATGTATTCAGGTTTAAAATTAAGGTGTATTAATCCAGTAAGACTTGTTTACCGATTCAGAATAGTATGACATCTATTTAAAGAAATTAAAGTTCATAATAATCCGGTTAACTGTAGACTGGGCAATTCCAAGTAATGGCGACGGTTTAGGCTACTACAATTTCAGTAGGGCCTGTAAGCCACGATTGCATCAGGATCATGTGCAAGGGCGTAGGCCTAACTCTGCACTACAGAATATGATGACAGATTCTCTCCTCCCTTAATAATTATTGTCGTTGTTTGAACTTGCTACATACCAAACTAATGCTGTCATGACGCACAAACAATCAGCACAGGACCAAGAAGGTCACCCATGGCAGTGACTATCGCCATCACTTTACTAATCAAAACCATACCACGGTCACCAACAGTGGCGGCGCCAGACATGTTTTTTGACCAGCGCATAGCTAGGGCAGTCGTGCAAGTAACCAGTGCAGAGGGCGATTTATGCCCGAACAAATTCTGGGCAGGGCAAAAATTCTGGCAGGGCAACGACCAGGGCAAAGGTTTTTCTAGCAGGGCATTTGCCCTGGCTCGCCCTGGTGTAGCGCCGCCCCTGGTCACCAAAGAAATCTACACCTATGATCACGAAACGGAACCAGGGAGGTGAATAATTTTAGACAACATTCGATAAATAATCTAGAAAAGAGGGAGAAACAGAGAAAGGCCTCTTGACATTGGATTGCTCAGCTGCCCGATCTTCAAACCTTTTTCTTAATAATTATGTTGTGGTGAACAACTAACTAGAACGTTCAATGCAGTTTTGACAGGTATGATCCATAACGATTAAGGCCAACTATTTCTTCCTATTTATTCAGTAGGCCTAACTTCCATCTTACGTTTCTACAACCTGCATCGAGTATACAGTGTTTGGAAGTTGCTTACATACGTGTGCAAACTAACTTGCTTGCCAACTGGTTAATCAGCCCGAAATTAATCTAGAGATTAGAACTCTATGAATATTAAGCGCAGTGACGAAAAATTCCACGGTTCTATTAATAGCGCAGTGCGCATGTAATTGATGTAAAGCAAGGAATAGGAATAAGGTGTCAATATACAATGCGTTGATATAATTGTATATCCGGTTGCACTCTTATCCACAGATGTCGCTCCCTTCAATTTTTTTTCTTGTATAAAATATTATGCTTTAAATCTCCACGGGCAATTTTTACTTCGCAAAAATAGTCATTCCTCAATTTGCCTTCATGAATATAAATAAACTGATCGCATTTGTAACGTGTACATGTATGTATATTTGTTTGTTTGTATGTGTGCATGCATGCTGTATATATGTATGTACGTATGTATGTGTTAATGCAAGTATTTATGAATTCGTGTGTGCACTTGTGCGCCTGCGTGTATGAATGGCGTCACTGGCGTAAACTTGTCCAAAATATTGGGGGGATTTGGTGATTCATTCTGCACTTGCTGCATGGGGTGTAGAGTCAATCTCAATTATTGGGGGGCACGTGCCCCGGTTGCCCTACCCCTCCCCGAGTCTACGCCTATGTATGACGTCTTTAGAAAAACCTTTTAGGGTGCTGAACATCGACAATGTTTTCTGGATCTGTTCCAACATTCTTTTCCATACTTATAACCTTTTCTTCTCTCGGAGCTTTTGCACTGGGAGCGCTGCTCAGTGAGCAGGTGCTATACAAAATCTCCAAGTACGATGCGATACAATAATGCGTGCGCTAGGTAATAACATATTATCCCTGCCAGAATAGCCGCAGACCACAGTGTGACCCCTACGGGCTCTACAGTGTAGAGTCTACACGCTTACCTTGGGGAAACATGGGTCCAATTAATTTTGGGCTCCACGAGGGCATGCTGGTAAGGTAAAAGCGAACGAGACAATTATGATATAGTTTTCAATTTTCTGGTGTTGGAGTCTATATTAGACTCCAACCCCAGAAAATTGATCGTATCTGGGCTTGACAACAAGGTATTAATCTTATATTTCGCTCCTGACCCTTACGAAGAAATCGTTAACCAAAAGAGTTGACATCGGCTGAATTTTCCCTACGAGCCACCAGCCGCTGGTCAAGTAGACAGACTGTGTATTATGACACTGCCTGGTCAAAAGCAGCCTTCGTTAGGTCGAACTGAATGACAACTTTCAAGGCTGCACATCACACATGCCATTCCTCTTCATGGAGCATTGGGCAAGTTGCCTTAAAGATACCGTTTTCTTTCAGATGCTCGTGAAGGTCCTTCTCTGCATCAACCTTCTCACAAAGATACGTCAGATTGGTAAGTTGGTAAGTTATGCTGTATTACGACGCTGTGTCATAACAAAGATGATCATCGTCGCCCCCTCTTTATCCAGGATTTGGGCTGGCACTGCCAGAATGCGAGACATGGCGATGTTCAATTTATCCTTATGAGGTAATTAACAAGGAGCAGCTAATGTTTATCTGAGGATTATGCTTTTAAACGATCTTCTTAAGTCCCAACTTTCCCACATTTCTGTGCCTCGATTTGGATGCTTCGTGGTAGTTTTAACGCAACTTCCTTTATCTTGAATCTGAATTTATTTGAAATTCTTGGGCTCCGGTAGGGCCTAGGCCCACTGTTACAGCATGCAGTCTTATCTCGTGAGGCTGGTGACGGTACATTAAACTGCTTAGGCCGATTATTGTATGGGAGCTATGATAACAGTGTTCTTCGTGTGTGTGGTAATTAAGGACTTTGTAATTAAGGACATACATGTAGCCTAAAGTGTTGAACTTTTATCACTCTATCATGATTATGGTGTTGATACATTTACGCTGCAGCTGAAACTGCGCTGTATGCTCCAGTTTTGCAAAATGTCCAAACTGAATATTTTTGCATTCATGCTTATCTGTTTTTGTGGTGAAATATAATGTTTGTTTATGGAATATATGCCATCGCAGACAGCCGTACAGAGTGGAGGAATCTTGTCGCCCGATGTTCTGCAAAGAACGCAAGGAACTAAGACTGAGGTAGGCGTAAATACGGCCAGAAGCCTAGAGCAGTATTGAATTATTGAATCTCTGTAAGAAATTCCCTATGTCAAATATTTTCTGCATATATATTAAGTTCATCCGAAATACACAGTCAGCTCAATGCTGATAAATTATTAGCACTGTAGAAACATGTTTGAAAATGGTCAGACTCTGGCATTCTCAATTTTATATGATCTGAAACGTATTTAGCATGGCACAATATAGAATTAACTGAAGCATAAAAAACGCTTAACAAAGCAGACACCGCAGTGTTAGGCCTTTCAGCGAAGGTAAAGTAGGCCTATAGTCCAAGATATTTAAATCCTTAACGAATTTAAGAGATTCCGACCCAAGGACAAGATTACAAATCCAATCGAAATTGCATATTTTTAGAGCGCCACCGATTGAGAAACAAATCACATAGGCGCTTCGGACCCGACAAAACAAAAACAAAAAGATATCTCAAGCAAAAGCTACACAGAATAATCTGATTTATGTAGCGCCATTATCATAAAAAGCATAGATAAGCTAAAAAATCAGCCATAGTTTTCATCTGACAAGCACACATACATTAAACTAAGATCCTAGGAGGCGATTCTCTACATATTTGAAATAGACAATGCCAACAGCGGATAATATAAACATACACGAGCAACATCTGTTGCAGCACATCGATTCACAAAACCACGTTAAAACAGTTTATAGATTTCTGTAGTCATCAGTGATGGGCAACAGTTAACTAAAAAGTTGCTAACTCTTAGTTTAACTAAAAAATGTTAGTTATTGAAGAAGTTTAACTAAAAAAATAGTTTAGTTAAAACCATAGTTTAACTATAAAAAATTTTAGTTGCAAACTAAAAAGTTTAACTAAAAAATCAGCAATATGCAACTATTTTTCCACAGTCAATATTGAACACTGTCAGCAAAAAAACATTTTAACACTGCATGGTTTTAGCATTAACAGCCTGTGTTTTCAAATTCATACAATACTTACAATACACATGTAACTGTATGCCAGAACAGTACACATTGCATAGTTTGAAGGTGAAATTTTCATTGATGCTTTGCATTATTACAGTTCACTTAACATCTTTTATTGTGAAAATGTTTGTCGTAAAAAGTTGGAAAAAAGTTGGAAAAAGTTTAACTACCTTCTTTTTAGTTTAGTTAGCTAATTTCCAAAATCAGTTGCCAACTTTAGTCAAACTATTTATTTTTAGTTGGGAAATAGTTTTAGTTTAACTAAAAAAATAGTTTTGTGCCCATCACTGGTATTCTTTCCGAGCTGCATTAGGCCTACTTCGCGGACCACAGCGTGAGAAAAGATACCCAGAAGAGGGTACGTGAAAAAGAAAAGAAGGGGAAGAAATTGATGTTATTTAACAAACTAAACCAAAAATGTGCACCCTAGATATGAAACATTTTGCTAGCATAAATAGCTAAAACGTTCATTACTTGAATAAACCCATATCTGACCACGCTACCTTCCAACTGTGCTCTTGAGCAGCTAACATACTGTTCTAAACCCTTGACCTCACAAACTCTTCAAACCCTCAACTATATTGCATGAACTCTCTGCAATGCTGCTTAAAGCCCTCGATAATTGCTACAACCACCTTTCAAAACCGTTGCTATGTTTAGTAAGTTACAAGAAATACAAATTGAGCTAATGCGTAAAAACCATCTACGCGCCAAAGATAAAAATTAACAATTTCATAAAAATTCCACCGGATTACACAATACAGAAAATAACTGTTAAATACAGAAAACGTAACGGAACCGTTCAGCAAGCTACATGATTAGAGACAGGTTAAGAAATCGCTATTTCTTGAGTGAATACATTTTAATTTAATTCACGGCGAGTTTTCAAAACATTTTCAGATCCACACTTTTTCAGTTGGATCTCGGTAGCAGACGTACTTTGTAATCGGACGGTCCTATGGTGACGCCAAGAAATTCCTTGTAGACAACTGTCGACTGGCCATCTGGTGGCCGGATCTCGAAATTCTGCACCAGTCCAGTAAGGAAAAGCAGCACTTCCTGCTGAGCTAGAAGCTCACCAAGACAGGAACGCCTCCCTGAAAACCAATCGAGTAAGAACTATTTTGTTACAGGTAGCATAAATACACAACGGATGGCACCTGGAAGGCCAAATTTGAACGTTTGTACTGTGGGATGTACAGCAGCTGACTGGAGAGGCCTGCGATTGACCTCAATAACCTTTTGGTAGAGAAGGAAGGCAGGATTCTTTTGCATCTCCAACAGTAAGCATAGCTAAGCAAATACTCTATTCTAATCTAATCTGTCTGTAAGGAAACAAAGCACCAACTTAGAGTCACTTTTGAATGCTCATTGCCATGTCAGTGCCTCAGCGAAATATCCTCCAACGCTAAGAACAAGCCGTAGAAGACTAATGTTGTTAGGTGTGCAATAAGCAAATGATTACCTCATCTGATTAGTTACCTGATTTTATTACATTCACATTACCTTATTTTAACAATTCACCAACACTTCCCTTACCTTATCTAACGAAGATCAGCCTTAAATAATCATACCCTAAAAGACCATACTAAACCATACCCTACCTATTTTACCAACATCACCTTATCGTGTCTTACATTTCCTCACCAAAGCACATCGTAACTCAAGTTACAATTCCTAACCAAGCCTTACTTTACCTAACCTTGCCTAGCCAAATCAATCTCACCAAACCTAACCTTACCTAATAATTATGACCTCATCGAACATATATTTAATTGATGTAATATTTAATTGATGTAATTCACCGGCCTCTTTCTGTCTCCTCGCATCGTCCACTTCGCTCCTCAGAGAGATTTGATCTCTCAGTTCCTCATACTAGAACAGCTATGGCTCAGTCCCGATCTTTTGCCTCAATTGGTCCATCTCTCTGGAATACACTGTCTCCTTCTACTCGCTCTCAAATTTTAATAAGTAACCCTTCATCTTCTTTTGCTTTCCTCAAGACTTATTTCTTTTCTCTCGGCCTTGTGCACTGGGAGCGCCTCTGAACGGTTCACCCTACTAGGGGCGCTTTATAAATGTTTAAATACAATACAAAATACAATACAATATCTTACCCAAACTTAACTTACCTCACCAAACCTGACCTTATTTTATCTTTTCTAGGCAGCATAACCTTACCTTACCAAACAAGCAGGGGTTAAAGTGGGTGGGAACGCGTGGGAACGGCGTTCCCACTGCTCTCGAAATTCTTTGCTTGCGTTCCCACTGCTCACGCATGCGTTCCAATGAAGCTCTTCTTTGGCGTTCCCACTGCTCACCCAAACCACTTTATCCACTGCAAACCAGACCTTACTTACCTAAGCGAATCTTTACAAAGCACAACCTACCAAAACTTACCTGATCTAACTTAACAATTTCTTTTCTAACTTTGTTCTGCGGTTAACAACAAAACAGTACAAACCCAGTGAGAATGCTATGACTGCTTCCTTGTTAATGACTTTTCCATCCGCATCGAGGAATCGTTCCTGATTAAAGGTGTCCGGGTCTTGCCAGACGGTTGGATCCATGTGAGCACTATACAGATTCACCAAAACCTGTTTCAAACAAAATCCAACCGAGTTTCCAGGTTTAGATGCTTTAATGATCAGAAAAACTGAGACTACGTTATGCTTCAGGTAAGTTTAAGGTAAAGTTCTGGCTAGGAAAATACGGTAAGGTGAGGTATGGTATGGGTTGGTAATGTGGGTTATTTGGCCAAGATGAAAACAGAAAGGACAAAAAGGACTTTTTCAAGTCGGATTCGGACCTCCACGACATCGATCTCTTATACTACGCAGCGCTCGTGAATAAGCTGATGCTTTGCGCTTAACTTTAGAATAGCGCTTTGAGAAATTTGGACGTTATTCACGATTACGATTACGATACGAGATAGCTGAGAGTCTTCTCTGACGGAATTGCGTCCTTGCAACTTGGATTCATATCTCGGATATGCCATGTGAAATGGACAATGATCGAATTCCTTAAATGCGTACAACCTATGAGGCCATTGTCTCTAACTCTAAGTGCTTTTGTGAGGAAATTGAAAAAGCTGTGGAAACACAAACCTACCATGGTTCCTTTTGGTATGAAGTATCCATTAAGGTGAGTGTCATCCAGCGTTTCATGAGGTAAGGCAAGTGGAGCGATCGTTTTTATTCGCATTAGTTCCAGTATCACTGCTTCTGTGAAAGGCAACTGCTTTTTGTCGTCCAAAGATGGAAGTCTATCCCTCGAAACAACGGAATCGATCTCTGTGTAAAGCTTTTGCTGGATGTCTGGGTGATTGGCGAGTAAGATTAACGCCCACTGTAGGGTCGTGGCACTTGTTTCGGTTCCTGCAAAATATAAGTCACGCAATGTGAACAGCAATTGATCTTTGTCGAACTCAGGTCCTTCGATCTCAAGAAAATGAGTTATGAAACTTTCCGGTAACTCGCCTCGCTCGCCAAGATCGATTTTGCTGCTCATATGCTTCAGAATTTCACCATCCAATTTAACAAGGTCAGTCAGCAATCTTCTGTACTTCGGAAGAAACCTCAATATTGGAAGAAGGTCCACAATTATACGATCCTTAGAGGAGGAAACAAATTCGTGTGCGTTTTCAATCAAGTGAGCCAGGATTGGATTCGAATGATCGTATCGCTCGCCCAAAATAATGCTGACGATGACATTCGATATGCTCCTGGTAAGCAACTGATCAGCACAAATAGCTTCTCCATTCAGTTTCCGTATGTTTGCCACAAGGTCTTCGACCTCGACGTGGATTCTGTTTTCCATGATTCCCTTGCCAAATCCAAACTTCTTTAGAATGTTGAGGGACAGTTGGTGGTATCTTCGAAACGCTGAATCATACGGATGATGTAAAAATCCTACAACAGAGATTCAAATGTCTGCGTCATCGTAAATACACTGGAATGCCACTCTCTTGTTCTGCCTGAGGGTTAATTCTGATACAATGCGGTCAGCGATAAGGATGGGTCATCATCCAAAAAAGTGTAGAATTGATGTGCGGTGTGGGTTTCTTTTAGTTTTTTCGATAGTTTGTTAAAAGCTTTTTACATATCTTTTGAAGAATGGTCAGATTGCCATATTTCATAATTGTTGTAGCTGCTATTTTTTTGGAAATTTAAAGAAAATCACTAAATGCATGTGGCCTACAGAATATCATTACCATCCTCTGTTTTCAACTTGCATCTAATGCAAGTCCTTCACTCGCAATTGCTCGTGGCGCTTCGGCGTGAAAATTCCGACACAGTATCAAATGCTGTAGTCGGGAGCGCCTCTGAGTAGTAGTTGACTTCGAGAGGCGCTATAGAAATATCCGGAATAAATAAATAATGCTTATGATATATAGTCATAGTTAATTTATAGTCCTACTGTTGCTGGTATCACCTAGTTTTAATAAATTGCTATTTTCTTAGCACCAGAGGAATATTTCAGGTCCGTGTGATTAAACATGATAAAGTAAACAGGGGGTTGGAAATGACAAAGGAGTTTTTACTGTAGGCTATGCAATCTGAAAAATAATTAACTTACGATTACAAAATAATATTATAGTGGATTTCTATCAAATTAGTTAAAATTTGCTATGTACATGACTAAAGAAAACGCAGCAAATTTTGGGGAAATTTTTTCATGACCAATATTTGACACATTTGGGATAATGAACCGAATATCAAAACGGGTTGACCTAAAGAATTCATTCTCCCTGATAAAAATGCATCGTGGCCATTGGTCATAGCTTCTAAAGCTGGATTACTACATGACTTGTGCAGAAGGAGTTACAAAAACAGTCATGTAATGAAGATCAATTTATGGAGATCAACATTTGTCAAATTTACTTCAGGGTTTTACTCGTAGAATATATAGAAATGCATGTTGCTTAAGTGATTGAGCCGATAGCACACAATCTATAATCTGCAGATTTTTACTAAAATTTTGTTGAAGGTTCTTGTACGGTTTAAAGTGTTTATATTATTCTAATTATCATTATTATTATTACTACTATTACTTTATTGTTTTTTTTTTATTTTCTGCTATAATAACTAGCATCATAATTAATTAGGCAATTGTGAAGATTTTAAAGCGCAAATTGATATAACTAAATGCAAAAATGCTTCAAAGAAATATGGAATGCCTTTCAAAAATATCTCAACATTTTTAATTGCCAAATCCTAATCGTAATCGTATCGGAATCGTAATCGCGAGACTTCTTCAGCGCCCAAAAAAGCTACGTCGCTGGAACCAGCTTATTCACAGGCGCCTAGTCAAATCGAAATCGATAGGCAGGGGGGTCGAATCGGTTCCAGGTCAAGATCCAAAGGAGTCAGTCAGGTAGACAGAAAGACGGCTAAGATGGGTGGTGTTTAGGGTTTAAACGGCGAGGGAGGTAGGGAGAGGGGGAGGAATCGGGATAGGATTTGTGAAAGAGTAGTGTTTTCAGTTTTGAGTGAAAGACATGTGGAGATAGCAAGTGGTGAGGTTTTGGTGAGTTCGTGGGATGGATTTGAAATTTCTCGCAGTACTGGTGGAAGTTTGTTCCAGAGGGGTGGGACAGCTATGGCTATGGAGCGATTGGCAAATTTTAGTGATGAGGTGACGAAAGGGCGGAGCAGTGTTAGGGCAGAAGAGGAGCGGGTTGAGCGGAGTGGTTGGACCGTGAACAGCTGTCGGAGATAGGAAGGCTGGAGTGTATTGTAGGTGAGTGATATGACTTTATATTCTATTCGTTCTGGTATTTTATGCCAGTGCAGAGATTATAGGACAGGAGTGATGTGGTGGTGCTTGGGGGTTTTAGTCACAGCACGGGCGAGTGCATTTTGAATGGCTTGGAGGCGGTTTATTTGGGTGTTGTCTATGTTTAAAAAGAGTGCATTGCAGTAATCTAATTTTGCGTGGACTGTAGAAGTAGCCTAGCTATTGTGGATGCTGTTTTGCAGTCTAGCATTAGGCGAATTCTGCGAAGGTCACGGATGTGCATGAAGCAAGAGCGGAAGAGATGGGTGATATGATCGGAGAGGCTAAGGTGCTGGTAAAAAATAACGCCTAGGTTGCGGACAGGAGAGTTTGCAGTAAATGTGTTGGTGGATGTAGAGTCGAGGTTGAGGGTGATGGATGGATCTTGGATTTTCTTGAGTTGATCGCGCAGGCCTATGAGAATAAATTCCGTTTTAGCCGGGTTTAGGGACAAGAGATTTGATGACATCCAGGAGGAGATTTTGGAAACCACATGGAGAAGATGATCTGTGGAATGGGAGAAGCTGTTTGGACAGAACGAGATGAATTACTGTGTGTCATCAGCATGAAGGTGATGGTCAACTGAGGATGCTTTGATGAGTGAGCTGCGTAGTAAAGGATGAACAGAAGGGGCCCAAGAACAGAACCTCGTGGAACGCCACAGGTGAGAGGGCATGATTGGGAACAGGTTTCCGATATTTTAACAGAGAACGAGCGGGAAGAGAGATATAACTGAATCCAGAGGAGAGCAGTGTCAGCAAAACCGAACCAGGTTGACAGTTTTTGGAGTAGGATGTTGTGGTCGATGGTATCAAAGGCTGCAGAAATATCAAGAAGGCAGAGACAAGAGACCTGTTGATGAGAGATGGCAGAAACAAGTTTATTGTAGAGGGAAGTGAGTAGAGTTTCAGTAGAGTGGCGTTTGGTAAAACCAGACTGGTGTGGGTTGAGAAGTGAGTTGGAAGTCAGGTACGCATTTATTCGAGATAGGACTATGGGTTCAGTTAGCTTAGAGATGAATGACAGGTTAGTAGTTGGAAAGGATTTCTTTGTCCAATGATGATTTTTTTGAGGAGTGGAGTGACTAATGAGTGTTTGAAAAGGAGGGGAAATTGCCAGTAGATAAGGAGAGGTTGATTATGTTGGTGATGATGGGAACAAGGATCTATCTATAGATGCACAGTCTTTCAGTAAGGAGGTAGGTATAGGATCAAGTTCGCACTGCTTGTTTGGAAGAGATTGTAATATATGGGAGACTTCAGTCTCTGATGCTGGTTGGAAGGAAGAAAAATGATGATCGAGGAGGGAAAGGCGGAGAATCATGAGTAGAGGAAGGAGCGTCTGAAGGTGATTTGATGGTGGTTTTGGAAAGAAGTGACTGGAGAGAGAGACGGAGGGTAGAAATTTTGCCTGAGAAGAAAGAGCAGAACGACTCAGCTATTGAAGAAGATGGTAGGGACTTTGGGAGTGGGCTGGAGGAGTTCAGATGCAGTAGGTGGTTTATGGTTTTCAGAGAAGACGAGGATTAGCGGATCGAGAATGAACTAATGAGGAGTAAAACCTCTTTTTGGCTGTAGCCAGTAGGTTGTGGTATTTGATTGTGGCAGCTTTTATGGCAGAGAGCATTTGAGGATCACGGGTTTGTTTGTAAATAAGAACTGGATGACAACAGCGAGGTTGTTCGTAGGTGAGAATTGAAAGTTTGTCACTGAGTAAGACCTTAGAGGAGCAGAGAGGTTCTTACTCAACCTATTTATTCTAGCCTACCAACTACTTAAAAAACAAAGGTTTTGCTGAATAAGAGACTAATAGTTTTATCAACTTGTATCTAATGCATATGAACATAAATTTATGTGTCAAATTTGGGTCATGAATAAGAGAATAAGAGAGGGGAAGACATGAGAGATAGTTCCTATAAGAGCAACCTCCCAACAGATTACAATGGTCCTCCGCTGCTTTCCACTCACGACTGAAAACCGAACTTTTCAAGCTATCCTATCCTGATTCCATTCCTGCGCCACCACACAACCGTCATCATCGCCGATTACCACCGTAGTACCCTGCTGTCTCCTCGGCTTGACCTCCCCGGACTCTGACCTGGCACCGGAACGGATAAGGCGGAGATGGCTATTGCGGACTTGATTTGATATAGCGACGGTGAATAAGCTGGTCTCCCTGACGTGGCTTTTGTGCAGCGCTGAGATATTTCGGAGATTTACATTTACATTACATTTACATTTTAGTTAAGTGAGCGCTTTTTGCTTACTGAGGAACTTTTCGTACGAAGTGAATATTTACCTCACTTAGTCCAACCTTCAAGAGCGCTGTTGTCAGGCACTGAAAAGGCGCTGTACAAAGTTTCAAGGAATATAATTGCATGCTACCGCCGCGCAACTGATAACTTTACCTTTGGTTGACAAAACCAAACTCTATCAAAATCGTTAACTAACTAGACAAATGTGAGACTACCTTTGCGCCCTGGATTCAGCAGCAAATTTATAAAGGAATTGGGTCGATTGGCGAAAACCAAGGACTGCTTGACAAGGGCTTCATGAATCATCTCTCTCCCATTGACAACAACTCCCAGCCTGAAATCGAATCAAATATCAAATTAAGAAAATTTTGGTGAGAGGACCCAAAGTTGCGAAATTCGCCGTCTCATTACCTAATGAACCACATGTATAGCATGTTCAGAGCGAATTTGTAAGATTATTAATAAGAATTAGATCATCACTGTGGCATAAACTGTCGCGATCGAGGGTATCCGTCGTGTGATTGTTGTGTGGTGATGTCGACCCTCGACTCGCTAGTTCTTTTACTTGCTCTTTTTAATCAAAGCTGCCTAACTTTTCTAAAGAAGACTCGCGACGAACTTTGTTTGATTAATAAAAGTATTTAATTAATAAACAAATATATACAATAACTTTTACGGAAACTTCCACGTAGCATTAACTCGTTTAGATATAACTTAGGACTATCTCAAGTACTGCCTCGCAAGGCTTAACTACAGATCGTTCTTCTCGTCAGTCTCTGAATCTGACGGACTTTACTCTGTTGCCGTCGCTGTTCGTCTCCCTTCGATGTTGATCTCTCGACCGCCGTCCACACGTCGCGCAAGCCAGTAGTAGAAGTCCCGTAGTAACATTTACCCTCCCTTATGTAGGTCCTTCGCAGCGTCCATCGTTCGGCCCTCCCCACGCCTCATCAGTGTCATCCTGGTCTCGGGTTACTCCCTTGAGATCGGGGTCGCCGATTGTCGCTACGCCGTTAGCCGTCGGGGACCTGCCTCCCCCCCGGCATCTCCCCCGTCTCTCGTCGCTTCGCTCGACCGAACCGCCCAGATGCGGTTCTGCCCAAGGACTCCTAATAGGTCTTCATGTTCTGCCTCGTCTCGGGTTTCGCCAGCGGCCCGAGCGGAGTCATGTTACAGCTCAGTCGAGCGGTGTTTGGTTACCTCCCGGCCTGGCTGACTCTGTCGTTGTTCAAGCGTTGACTGGCTTATGTCCGTCATCACTCCATCTCGACCGCCAACGACGGCTATATCATGATGATGAAGCCCTTTCGTCGTTGGCGTCGACTTCCTCACGCGACATAAACTGTGACAGAAATTTTCATTTGGATAAGTGTATACTTAATTGTATTCCGTTGTCCTCATCGTCATACTGCCCCTCACCCACCGTCGTCAGACTCCAGCTTCTCCGCTTATCACCTCACAGGTTTAGCATTTCGAATTGAGATCACACCTCTTCAAGAATTCCTAACCTCATCCATCCGAACCTCCGCCTTCGGAGCTGTCTCGTCCTCAGCGAAACCCGCCTTAGCGTCCGCTCTGCCTCCTGTCTCTGCTTTCTCTAGCGACCCAACTCTGGCCTCCAGTGGACGTCGGTCTCTGA
The DNA here is from genome assembly GCA_963556255.1 of Allolobophora icterica. NCBI lineage: Eukaryota > Metazoa > Annelida > Clitellata > Crassiclitellata > Lumbricidae > Allolobophora > Allolobophora icterica. The sequence goes on along the minus strand of OY744614.1, from coordinate 46,002,770 downwards.
TACAACGCAGATTTCATGAATAGGCTGGTTCTCTGCGCTTAGCTGCGCTAGTTCAACGCGTTAATCATTTAGAATTTGTAATTACGATTACGAAATTGAACACTGATGCTTCCAAGCAACGTTGTAATCGGGCGGCCCAATTTTGTAATTGAACAACTCTCATGATAAGACCTTCTTAGGACTAGTTGACGTACAATTGTGCAGATTTTACACTGTGTATATTTTCTAAGGAATTTGTAATCATTAGGGTGGATTCAATCGAATTTAAATAAATCTCAATTCAGTTCAAAACCAGGTGGCAAATAACATGTATATGTATTAGATTAATTTAAAATTTATAAGAAATCTACCCGGTGGGAAAGTTGAATGTAAAGACTGGGCCAAGTTCTCGTACTTTCTCCATGAAGAAATTATGCATCCGATCCCGCTTTGGGATGAATGGCATCGAACCAAGAAATGGCACAGATGGTAGACTTGGAGGCAAATTTCCAGCTTGTTTCTTCTTCCTTAGAAAACTCAGGAAGGCATGGGTCAACAGAAATGTTCCGGAAAACACGGTTGCAGTGATGAAGAGTTCCCGAGTCAAACTCTTCTCGCCAGGAAATATCGATTCATAAAGTCTCTCCATCTCACGGTCTCAACCAACACTGAAACTGGATGTGATCTGAAATATCTGTAAAGCCTTATGCAAGTACTTCAAGTGTTTCCAGATATGTTTTATCTTCCTGTCCTACCCTTTCGGAGTCTCAACCTTGAACCGATTTTGACCCTATCTGCCTATCGATTTCCATTAATAATAATAATAATAATAATAATAATAATAATAATAATAATAATAATAATAATAATAATAATAATAATAATAATAATAATAATAATAATAATAATAATAATAATAATAATAATAATAATAATAATAATAATAATAATAATAATGACGACGACAATTTCTATGGCGCCTTAACAAAGCTCATGCCGTTACATGGGCGCCTTGACAAACAACACAAAACACACACAATTAGTCAGAGATACGCCTTGGAAAAAAGGCAAGACTTGAGTCTTGACTTGAAAGACTCGACCGAGTCGGCCGAACGGATCGCGGGAGGTAGACTGTTCCAGCAACTGGGGCCAGCAGTTGAAAAAGCACGTCCCCCAAAGCGTGTCCTCGACCTGCGCACATACATTAGAATGATCGTATGTGAATAAGCTGGTCTCCGCGACTCCGCTTTTTTGGCGCTGTAGAAATCTCGAGATTACGAACACCATTCAGCTTTTCGGGATGCTTTGGAGGCCGATCCAAGACTCTGGAAAGCACTGCCCTGTAAGTCTGTTGTTTCTTAATGTATTCAGGTCAGTAATTATGACATAAGAATAATATCCATTTCGATTTGTTTACCGATTCATGGTAGTCTGAATTTTAATTATATTTACTAATTCCAACGAATCACGATGGTTTACTACAATTTCACTTGATGCCATGTTTACATCAGGATCATGTGGAAGGCTCATGGTGACTATTGACTAGTTCCGTCCTTGTCGTTGCTTGAACTTGCTTCATACCAAAATAAAGCTGTCATACCGCAAAAAATAGTTCAGCTCAGACCCAAAATGTGGTGCTTACTGTTACCACGACCTTTAAAAGGGTGGTGACTGTGTACCACAGTCACAATACATACTTACGCCTATGGTCGCGCTACGGAAGTAAAAAGTGAATAATTTAGATAACATTCGATAAATAATGTACACTAAATGAAGCAACAGAAAAGGGCGTCCTGACTTTGGATTTCTCAGCTGCACGATCTTCAAACCTTTTTCTTAATTTGTTAAGGTGCAACTTGAAAGCTCAGTTCAGTTTCTACAGGTTTGACCCATACCGATTTAGGACAAGTATTTGTCCTTCATCGCTATTCTTCATGCTTAATCAGCAACTTCCATCTTACGTTTTATAACCTGCATCGAGTAGTAAGTGCATGCATGTTGCTTACATACCTGTGCAAACTAACTTGCTTGCCAACTGGATAATCACCCCGAAACTAATCTAGAGAATAGAACTCTATGACAATTGAGGGCAGTGACGAAGTAATTTAACCGTTCTATTAATAAAGCAGCGTTGATGTTATTGACGCAGTCTAAGCCAAGGAATATACAGTATATAAATATATATATATATATATATATTTGTGTGTGTGCATGGAAGCATACATCTTATACGTGTATGCATTCGCTCCTGACCCTTCCGAAGAAGTCGTTAACCAACAGCCAGAATGCGAGCAGTGGCGATGTTCAATTTATCCTTCTGGGGTACCGGTAATTCACAAGAAGCACCTTATCTTAATCTGTGGATTCTGCTTTTATACGATCCGATTAAGCACCAACTTTCCAACAATTCTGTGCTGCGATTGAGATGCTCCATTATAGTTCTCCTTTCTTCACTACACTAATGCACCTGCCATTGCCTTAAATCTGAATAATCGGAATTCTTGGGCTCGGGTACTGTTACAGCATGAAGTCTTATCTCTTGAAACTGTTAAAGCCACACCTCCAGCTACAGGAAATGTTCTCTAGGTTGAGCATCCACTTGCTTGCATGGACGCAGTGAAGCAAGCTTGAACTGACATTATCCTACGACAGCCGTGCAAGCCTTACGGATAAACTCAGCTGCTACAATGGTCTGCAGTTTGAATTTCTCTTTGATCGCCGAAACGCTTTCCGGCCATTACAAAACATCCGCTACTTAAGGCTTTATAAACGGATATGACCTATACTTGAGTTGGTTGTAACAAATGTCGGTAGATCATTAATTCCAGTTTCATCGATGGCAAGGTCAACATCGTCAACGTATCAACACGTCCAATTTTGCGATTTTGTCACTCTTCGTTTTAATCCAGACCTTAGGCAGCCATTTGGTATGAAGTGTTAGTGACTTCATTTTTTAGCCTCGGAGTATGAGGGCGGGAAGCCGGTCCTCTCCATCGCCGTCTTATCTTCACACCGACAGTGCACGGTCAGTGAACTCATTATAGCTAAGTTGGCTTGGGGTCGCAGGTAAGGCAGACATCTCGAACCACATTTCCAGGGCATGTTTTAAGGAAAATTTATCACTGCACATGACGAGCGCCGGAGCATATACAAATCATAAATAATTAGGAATTACAATTCTTCTCATGCACAAACAACGGTTAACAGCCTTTCATCACTGCACATTTTGTGTATCATTGCACGTTAAAACAATCCCTGCACATTTCTGCCCTGGCGGTGTTGTGAACCCCCGACTTCTCGTTAACAATCCAGCACGCTAGCCACTACACTCTTCCTCACACCATAAAGAAATGTTTTATTTCAGCACAAAGTTAGATAAGCACAGATGGGAAAAAATCACTACGCACAGACGCAAAAAGAAAAAATCTGTGCTTTAGCGTAAATATATCAACACGTCAATCATGATAAAGTGATAAAAGTTCAACACTGTAACAAAGTCTTTACCGCAAATACGAAGAACACTGTTATCGTAGCTACCATACAGTAATCGACCCAAAATGTTTAATTTACCAGATGCATTATTAAAAAATGAGGTACATACGGCCCAAACGGAATTGAATATCTTTAACAAAGTCCTCTATGTTAAATATTTTTCTGCAGGTATTATTCGAAATACATATTCAGCTGAATGTTGATAAATTATTAGCCGCTATATGAACATGTTAACAAAAGATCAGACAAAATATTCTGGCAATCTCAATTTTATATACAAAACGTTTTTAGAGGGGCACAATATAGAATTAACTGAAGCAGAAAATCCAGGTTTAATTGAACAGCAGACACGACAGTGTTTAGTCCTTTAAGCGGAGATAAAGTGTAATCCTAGATATTTAAATCCTTAGCGAATCTGACAGATTCTGACACAAGGACGATTTGTATTAAACTACAATGGCAATTAAAATTGCCAATTTATAGAACGTCACCCCTTCAGAAACAAATCTGATAGGCGCTTCGAACCCGGCATAACTAAACGAAGATGATATTTCAAGCAAAGCCGACGCAGAATAAATTCAATTTGAAGGCATTCACCTAATCAAATCTCATATTATGTAGCGCCGTTATCATAATAAGTATGGATAAGCGAACAATTAGCCCTAATTTGAATCTGACATGGACGCATGCATTACATTATTACTTATTGATTGCCTACATACCTAATGAATTAATGAATGAATATTCGAAATAGACTATAACAAAGCGGGTAATATAAGCAATGAGGACACATGAGCAACAATTGTTATAGCACATCGATTCACAAAACCACTACAAAACAGTTTATAGATTATATTAGGTATTAGGTGAGCTGCCGCTCAGTGTTTAATCTAGTCCCCCTCTTCTGGGAGGGGAAACAAGGTTTCTGGTTAGAGGCAAAGAATTTACACGAGATTTTTTCATCCATCTTGAAAAAGTTTCAGACTTTTCCTACTTTCATCTTCCAAAAAAGTTGATGACCTTTTTTTAGTCCATCGTCCGATTTTTAACTGTTTCTTCTACAGCAATTACTCCCTCAAAAAGGTTGATGACCTTTTTTAGGAATTCATCTCTCTGGGGAACCATGTATACACATGTATCGTGGGGGGATTTTTCCTCCCCTAAAGGTCTCTACATTGTAATATTGCTGGCCTCTGGGGGGACTTAAATCCTGGGGGACATTCCCCCCCAAAGACGTCTAGATTACACACTGGCTGCCGCTCTGCTGCAGTAACTGATCGTCCTTGTCAAATGCGAGCCTCTTACAGAGCTTCATTAATCCGCGTACCTCAGTGTGAGAAAAGATATCCAGAAGAGGTTACGTGAAAGACAAAAGAAGGGGAAGAAATTGATGTTATTTAACAAATAAAACCAAAAATATGCACCATGTATATAAAACATTTGCTAACATACATAACTATAACGTTTACTATACTTGAATAAACCCATCTGTATATGGGTTTATTCAAGTATAGTAAGCGTGGTACCTTATATTACAGTACCTTACAACTGTGCTCCTAAGCAGCTAACATACTGTTCTAATCCCTCGCCTCATAAACTCTTCAAAACCTCAACCATATTGCATGAACTCTCTGCAATGCTATTTAAAGCCCAAGAGAATTGCTACCACCACCTTTCAAAACCGTAACAATGTTTAGTAAGCCACAAGGAATATAAAATAAGCAACTATACGCCATAGATAAAAAATTTATAATTTCGTAAAAATTAAAACTGGACGACATAAAACAGAAAAATAATTGTAAAATACACAAAACATAACGGAACCGTTCAGGAAGTTAATTGATTAGGGACATGTTAAGAAATCTTTATTACTTGAGTGAGTACATCTTAGGTTAGTCCACGTCGAATTTTTAAAACATTCTCAGATCCACACATTTTCAGTTGGATCTCGGTATCAGACGTACTTCGTAATCGGTCGGTCCAATGGTGATGCCAAGAAATTCCTTGTAGGAAACTGTCGACTGGCCATCTGGTGGCCGAATCTCGAAATTCTGCACCAGTCCAGTAAGGAAAAGAAACAGTTCCTGCTGAGCAAGAAGCTCACCAAGACAGGAACGCCTCCCTGAAAACAAATGGAGTTAGAACTATTCTGTTACAGGTAGCATAAGTGCAGAACGGATAGCAGCAAGACGTCTAAAATTTTTTAATTTTTTGCTGGAACGCACAGTAGCCTAAATAATCTTACCTTAACTTTCAAGAGTAACACCTACCTATTTTACCAACATAACCTAACCTTGCCTTACACTTCCTGACGAAAAAACATCCAAACTGACGTTAACCATCCTAACGAAGCCTTACCTTAGCTAACTTTGCCTACTCTAGTCAATCTCACCAAACCTAACCTCTCCGAACATTATCGGCTTTAATCTTACCCAAACTTAACTTACCCCACCAAACCTAATCTTATTTTACCTTATCTCTGCAACATAACCTACCTTACCAAACCATATCATACCTTACCTAACCGCATCTTTCCAAACCATAACCTACAAAAAATTGTATGACCAACAGTGGACAACAACAAAAGTACAAACCCAGTGAGAGTGCTATGACTGCTTCCTTGTTAATGACTTTTCCATCTGCATCGAGGAATCGTTCCGGATTAAACGTGTCCGGATCTTGCCAGACGGTTGGATCCATGTGAGCACTATATAGATTCACCAAAACCTGTTTCAAACAAAATCCAACGGAGTTGATAACAAGAAGTACAAAATGGACCCTCTTTGGTCTCTCTGGCAACCAGACTCGGATCTCCTCTGGTCATCGATCTCTGGACAACCCCTCTGATATGATGCAGCGCTCGTGAATAAGCTGGTGCTTTGCGCTTAACTTTAGAATAGCGCTTTTAGAAATTTGGATGTTATCTACGATTACGATACGAGATGGCTGAAGGGCTGATGTGTCGTTATTTCGTCCTTGCAACTGGGATTTTCCATTTTACGCCATGTGAAATAGACAATGATCGCATTCCTGAAATGCGTACAACCTCCGAGGCCATCGTCTCTAACTCTGCTACATCTCCAAAGAGTGCTTTGTGACGATATTTAAAAAGCTGTAGAAACAAAAACCTACCATAGTTCCTTTTGGTATGAAATATCCATTGAGGTGAGTGTCATCCAGCGTTTCGTGAGGCAGTGCAAGAGGAACGATCGTTTTTATTCGCATTAGTTCCAGTATCACTGCTTCTGTGAAAGGCAGCTTCATCTTGTCATCCAAAGATGGAAGTCTATCCCTCGAAACAACGGAATCGATCTCCGTGTAAAGCCTTTGCTGAATGTCTGGGTGATTCGCGAGTAAGATTAGCACCCACTGAAGGGTCGAGGCACTTGTTTCGGTTCCTGCTAAAAGGAAGTCACGCAACGAGAACAGCAATTGATCTCTGTCGAACTCAGGTCCTTCCATCTCAAGGAAATGAGTTATGAAGCTTTCCGGTAACTTGCCTTGCTCGCCAAGATCGATTTTGCTGCTCAAATGCTGAAGAATTTCACCTTGGATTTTAACAAGGTCATTCAACAATCTTCTGTACTTCGGAAGAAACCTCAACATTGGAAGAAAGTCCACAATTATACGATCCTTAGAGGAGCAAATAAATTCGTGTGCGTTTTCAATCAGGCAAGCAAGAACGGGACTCGATAGATCGTATCTCTCGCCCAAAGAAATGCTGATGATGACATTGGATACGCTTTTTGTAAGCAACTGATCAGCACAAATTGCCTTTCCATTCAGTTTCCGTATGTTTGCCACAAGGTCTTCCACCTCGATGTGGATTCTGTTTTCCATGATTCCCCTGCCGAATCCCAACTTCTTGAGAATGTTGAGGGACAGCTGGTGGTATCTTCGAAACGCTGCATCATACGGATGATGTACAAATCCTACAACAGAGTTTCAGTTCTCTGCGTCATCACAAGTACACTGGAATGCCACTGTTGTGTTCTATCAAAGAGTTAATTCTGGTAGAATGCGATCAGCGATATGGATTTCTCATTGTTCGAAAAGTGCAGAATAGATGTGCCGTGTGTTTTTTCGATAATTTTTTCAAAGTTTTTCTTTTTACCTATCTTTTAAAGAATGAACAGATCACCATATTTCATTATTGTTGTCACTGTTAGATTTTTGAAATTTAAAGAAAATTACTAAATGTAAACAAATCATCATTACTATCCTCTGTTGTACAGTGCTTCTACCTCTTCTAAATCCTGCCTGCAGACTGGCACTGTACAACAGATACTGGTCCTGAGGCTGACAGGGAAAACAAGCCAGAGGAAAAAACAAGAAAATGTATAACTGCTTTGTGACTTCAAAAAGGCTTTCGATAGCATAGATGAGAATGTAACATGGGCACTTGGGCAGTCCTGGAATCGTATGGCGTGGATAACAAGTTGATTCGTCTACTGAAGGAAATGAACAGCAATGCAAAGACAGCGGTAAAACTGTGTGGTGAAACTGGAGCCTGGTTTAACACTAGCAGAGGCACAAGGTAAGGTGAACCAATATCACCAAATGCTTTCATCATGCACCTAGAAAGAGTCCTGGACAAGACCAGAGAAAATGATGACGGAGTGTTGATCAGTGGCATAGGGATCAATAACCTTTCGTTGCCAATGATATTGACCTGATTGGAGAAGACGAAAAGCGATTGGAACATACAGTCGTCTACCAAAGGGACCGAAGTCCCGCTAGACGGGGATACCCATGCTATGACATGTACAATATATGTTGATGGTTCTAAGACAGAAATCTGTGTGAATATGAGATATAGAAGTGCCTGCTGCTCATGTGATTGAGCCGATCTCATACAATCTATAGTCTACAATTAATTTCTCACAAAGATTTTGCTGAATAAGAGACTAGAGGTTATGGGGAAGCACTGAGATATAGTTACTCTAAGAACAACCTCTCAAAAGATTACAATGGTCTTTTTTAGTAAAGTGAGCACTTTTTGCCTACTGAGGAACTTTTCGTTCGAAATGAACGCTTACCTCACACAGTCCCACCTTCGAGAGCGCTTTTGTCAGACAATCAAAAGGTGCTGTATTAAGATTCGAGGTATATAATTGCATCCATACAAATAGCTAGCTAATGCGGCGCTTCTGGAAACTTTAGCCTTGGTTTATAAAACCAAACTCGATAACAATCGCTAACTAACTAGAAAAATTTGATACTACCTTTGCGTCCTGGATTCAGCAGCAAATTTGTAAAGGAAGTAGGTCGACTGGCGAAAACCAAGGACTGTTTGACAAGGGCTTCGTAAATCATCTCTCTCCCATTCACAACAACTCCCAGCCTGAAATCGAATCAAATATCAAATTAAGAAAATTTTTGTGAGAGAACCCAAAGTGCGACACTCGCCCCTTATTACCTAATGAACCACATGTATAGCATCAGTTTAGAGCGAATTTGTAACATTGTTACTAAGATTTAGATCACCACTGTGGCATAAACTTTAAGAGAAATTTCAATTAGGATAAGCGTATACTTAATTGTATTCACTTGTCCTCATCGTCATACCGCCACTCACCCACCGTCATCAGACTCCGGCTTCTCCGCTTATCACCTCACAGGCCTAACATTCCAAATTGAGGTCACATCTGTTCAAGAATTTTTAGCCTCATCCGTTCGATCTTCCGCATTCGGAGCTTTCTCGTCCACAGCGAAACTCGCCTTAGCATCTGCTCTGCCTCCTGTCTCTGGTCTCTCTGGCGACCCGACTCGGACCTCCAGTGGACATCGATCTCTGGCGAGACGCAGCCTTCATGAATAAGCTGGTGCCCTCCGCTGAGCTACGCTAGTGCAACGCTTTGAAAATGTTGAATTTATAATTACGATTACGAAATTGAACACTGATGCTACCATGCAATGTTGTAACTGGACAACTCTTATCATCTCATCTTAGGACTCTTTGACGCACAGTTATGCAGACTTGACTGTCTTCATATTTCTTAAGCAATTAGTAATCAGAGGGATTCAATCGAATATAATTAAATCTCAATTCGGTTCAAAACCAGATGGTAAATAACACGTATTTATATTAAATTAATTTACACTTTATTAAGAAATCTACCCGGTGGGAAAGTTGAATGTAAAGACTGGGCCAAGTTCTCGTGCCTTCTCCATAAAGAAAATGTGCATCAGATCCCGCTTTGGCATGAATGGCATCGACCCTAGAAATGGTACAGATGGTAGACCTGGAGGCAAATTTCCAGCTTCTTTCTTCCTCCTTAGGAACATCATGAAGGTATAGATCAACAGATATGTTCCCGAAAGCACGGCTGCAGTGGTGCAGAGTTCCCGAGCCAAACTCATCTCGCCAGGAAATATCGATTCATAAATTGTCTCCATCTCACGGTCTCAACCAACACTGAAACTGGATGTGATCTGAAATATCAGTAAGTACGCAGGTACAGTACTCCATAAAATGTTTCCAAATATGTTTTATCTTCAATAAGCATCTTGTTTTTGCAAATATAGGCAACTCTGGGGAAATTAAGATTTGCCAAATTAACAAATGAAATGTTCTATATTAAGCATGTATACATAATTAGGTAGTTAAGTATATGTCAAGCCACATAGGGTACCCCAAAAAGCTCACCAGATTTGCACGAATTTCAGCACCCAGAATGAACAGAGTTGGGTCGTATGCCCTTTGCATTACGTATCGATGCCAATGACACGTACATAGGCAAATTTGTAGTTCATTAAGCTAATTTTGCTATCTCTCCACAAGTCTTTCACTTAGACCTAAAAACACTGCTCTTTCACAAATCCGATCCCGATTCCTTCTCTTCTACTTGCCTCCCTCGCCGCTTAAATTCTGAACACCATCAACTGTGGCCATCTGATTGTCAGCCTGTCCTACCCCTAGGGGCCTTTCTTGATCTTGAACCGATTTTGACCCTGCTTCTTTATCGATTGTGTTTTGAGTGAGCGCCTGTGAACAAGCTGTTTCCCGCTGATCCCGCTTTTTAAGCGCTGTCAAAATCTCGAGATTACGAACACCATTCAGCTTTTCGGGATGCTTTGGAGGTCGATCCAAAACTCTGGAAAGCATTGCCCAGTAGGACTATAGCTGTATGTTGGTTCTTTAATGTAATCAGGTCTGATATGAAGACATAGGAATTATATCCAATTCGACTTCTTTACCGATTCATCGTAGTCTGAATTAAAAATGTATTAACTAATTCCAACGAATGATGATGATGGTTTACTACAATTTCGCTTGAAGCCAGGTTTGCATGAGGATCATGTGCAAGGGCGTAACTCTGCCTCTCAAAGTGATGGTGACCATAGGCGTAGCTACATGGAGGCAAGAGGAGGCAATTGCCTCCTCTTGGTTTTGTGGATTTTTTAATTTTCCATGGGTTATAGCCCTGCATCCTTAGGTACACCCCAACAGAGGTGGATTTTTCTTCCTCTTGATTTGTGTCAAGCAGTAGTTGCCTCCTCTTGAATTTAAGTCTGGCTACGCCCCTGATGGTGACTAATTCCCTCCTTGTCGTTGCTTGAACTTGTTTCATATCAAAAGTAGGCCTAACACTGTCATACCGCAAAAAATAGTTCAGCACAGAACCAGACAGTGGTGCTGACTGTTACCACCACCTTTAAGAGTGGTGAACGTACACCACCGTCACAATACAAACTTAGCCTACGCCTCTGGTCGTGATACGGAAGTAAAGAAGTTAATAATTTAGATAAAGTTCGATAAATAATATAAGCAAAAGGAACACAAGAAGGCGTCTTGACTTTGGATTTCTCAGCTGCACGATCTTTATATCTTTTTCTTAATTTGTTATGGTGCAACTTTAACGTTCAGTTCAGTTTCTACAGGTGTGACCCATATCGTTTTAGGACAAGTATTTGTCCTTCATCGCTATTCTTCACGCTTTATCAGCAACTTCCATCTTACGTTTTTATAACCTGCATCGAGTAGTAAGTGCATGCATGTTGCTTACATACCTGTGCAAACTAACTTACTTGCCAACTGGATAATCAGCCCGAAATTAATCTAGAGATTAAAACTCTATGACAATTGAGCGCAGTGACGAAAAAATTTCACCGTTCTATTAATAAAGGAGCGTTGTTGTTATTGACACACCCTAAACGAAAGAATATATATATATATATATATATATATATACATATATATATACACACATATATATATATATGTATATTAGAATGGTAACTCGCTGATATAATTGTATATCCGATTGCACTTTTATCCACAGAAGCCGCCCGCTCCAATTTTATTTCAGATCCTAAATAGTGTTTTAAATCTCTATAAACAACGTTTTTACTTCGTACACATAATCATTTGTCTTTTTACCTTCATAGTTGTAATTAACGATTGCATTTATGTCGTGTAAGCCTACATGTATGTATGTATGTATGTATGTATGTATGTATGTATGTATGTATGTATGTATGTATTTATGTATGTATGTATGTATGTATGTATGTATGTATGTATGTATGTATGTATGTATGTATGTATGTATGTATGTATGTCTGCTAGTATTTATGTTTTCGTGTGTATGCGTGTGTGTATGGCTTCTTTAGAAAAAACTTAATTATAGTCCTGAACATCGACAATATCAACCTGCATGCGTCCTACTTTCATCTGATCATAAAGGAATCTTAAAGGCGGTCTTTAACAACCCTATTGAAAGGCTAGGCGACAGCCTCATAGGCCTAGGGCTGTTTCCTCGTTTAGCCTTTGACAAAGGCTAAACGAATTGTCAAAATATCTCATAAAATGAATCGGTCGTGCTTTTAATGTAAATGCCAGTGTGCAACCATACGTACGGAAAGTACGTTATTTTTTAGTCCCTCACCAGACCATACAGTATTTTAGTAATGCGTTTTGTCTAATGTTACTTGTAAATCGTAATTCCTGTATATCACTGAATGTAATGGTAATAGTAGTGACATAAACAATTAGCAGAATCAAAATTACAAATACATATTTTTATTTTATTTTTTTTATTTTAATCATTTACCATCAGATCGGAATTTGCATCGTTAAAAATCAAGTTAGCAGATATTAATATAATGTTTGAACTCTAGGCCTATGGAGGGCAATGAAGGTGCCTGCAGCTTATACAGGCCTCGTTATAAAATCATATTCAAAGAATACAGACAATTATTAATGTCAATTGGCAAATTTTATATAATGAGAAAAAAATAATTGGAAATTTGACTGATTATTTCTGAAAACATTGTAATATAGTAACGATATCAAATAGAATCAGGTTATCAATAAAAATAGGAATTTATGGAAATATACTTATAAATGAAATGATACAACAACAACAAAACAGAAAACATCTCGACTAAATCAGAACTTTCTGGCTTTCAAAGATGCGAACTTGTGAATCACTTCATCGAAATCAATGCCTTTCGCAAAGTCACTTTCAATTGATAATATTAATCGCAAAATTTGAAAGGCTTGACTCTCCCTTGATAGATCGTATAGTTCTTTTTTAAGTTTGAAAAGCTACTCTCACATGAAGCCACCGATCGTCAGAATTAATTTTAGGCTTAGTGAAAGAGTTGGAAGAGATTCTATGAAGTCCCATTCAGCTATGAATGTCAAAACGTCCAATGTTGTTCAATCTTTGGCTTCTTCCAGGTTAATCTCTGTTGCTGCTTTCAGATGCCTTCTCAGCCTTGGTATTTCTATTAAAAGTGCACTCTCGGACACTTCATCATAGAAAGTCGTCAATTTTGGAATGGACAACTTTAACTCTTCTTCAGTGGCAGATATCAGACTATTCACTTGAACAAACTCAAACATGGGTGCTACTTCCTTGGTGGCTCTTGATCTGATCTGGATTCAGAATGAAAGCGATCAATGCACTCAAGCATAGCCGTCTTATTAGACAAAGGTTAGTAAATCTTTATTACTTATTACTTGAATGAGTACATTTTAGTTTAAGCCTAATTCACGCCGAATTTTCAAAACATTTTCAGATCCACACCTTTTCAGTTGGATCTCGGTAGCAGACGTACTTTGTAATCGAACGGTCCATAGGTCACGCCAATAAATTCCCTGTAGACAACTTTTGATTGGCCATCTGGTGGCCGGATCTCGAAATGCTGAACCAGTCCAGTAAGGAAAAGAAACAGTTCCTGCTGGGCTAGAAGTTCGCCAACACAGGAACGTTTCCCTTAAAACAAAAGGAGTTGAACTATTCTGTTACAGGTAATATAAATGCACAACGGATGGCAACTGTATGGCCAAATTGGAACGTTTGTACTGTGGGGTGCATGGAAGTTGAGTGGATAGGCCTGCGATTGACCTCACTCACCTTGGGCAAAAAGAACGACAAGATTCCGTTGCATCTCCAACTGTATGTATGGCTAAGCAAACACGCAAATCTAACCTAATCTGTCTGTAATGTAACAAAGCGTCAACGGGCTAATTTTGATTGCACAGTGCCATGTCAGTGATTCAGCCGAAATATCCTCCAACGCCATGAACAGGCCATAGAAGATTAATTTAGTTAGGTGTGCAATAAACAATTGATTACCTCATCTGATCAGTTGTTATCTGATTACATAGCCATGGAGATTAGTTGTTATCTGATTTTACTACATTAACATTACCTTATTTTAATAATTTACCAACACTTACCTCACCTCATCTAACGAAGATCAGCCTAAAATAATCTTACCTTTAATTACAAGACTAACACCTACCCTACCTATTTTACCAACACTACCTTGCCTTGCCTTACATTTCCTCACTAAAACATATCCAAACTCATGTTAACATTCCTAACCCATCCTTGCCTTACCTAACATCGCCTAATCGATTCAATCTCACCAAACCTAACCTTCGCTTTGCTCGCACTAAAACTAGACAGTTTTCAATTTCTTATTGTGGACCGTAGTCGTAATCATAATCTCCAAACTTCTAAAGCGCCACTCGAAGGCCAAGCGCAGGACACCAGCCTATTCACGAGCGCTACGTCAGATCAGGGGGTTTCCAGAGAGTAGTCCAAAAGAGGTCCATGTCCGATTTCCAGGAGGCCAAACCAAATCAAAGGGGGTTTCCAGAGAGTATAGTCTAAAAGAGGTCCATGTCCGATTTCCAGGGTACCAGATGAGGGGGTTTCCAGAGAGTGGTCCAAAAGAGGTCCAAGTCCGTGCATATGGAATTCACTGCCGACAGTTTTGACAGTGTACGTTCTCTAAGTATTTTTAAGCTAAGACTAACTCAGTATCTTCTTGATTCATCATACACCTAGTACTTTTCTTCAGTGGTTGTTTTTAGGAGAGAAGGTTCCGAAACTGACTAATTATGGAAGCCTTGGAAGGACTAAAATCCCGAGAAAAACGGGGTTGAGGCTTATGCAAGGTCTCAATAAACACTGAAAGCAGTTCACAACACTGAAATTAAATTAAAATAACTAAGTTATTGATTTTATTATTAAAATTAATTAATTATAATTTAGTAGCTCAAAAAAGGTGCCGGAACACTGTTGTTCTTGTATAAATTGAGCACTGATGCAATGTTTTTGTAACTGCTAAGGTTTATCAGATATCACCGATGCTGCCATGATTAACAAATGGAAATTACTAGAAATTGGGCTCCCTGCCAGCGGAGCAATTTTTTCTCCTTTTGAGAGAACCTTTTGATAATGGGCATTTGTTGGCGAAAGGTTATTGCTAATGTATACAGTGAAGTACTTAAATGTATTGAATCAATGCAATTGTAGTCGAATTTGGTGCTTGGTGTCAATAAACGTTTGTTGTCTTTGTCTTACCTAAGAACACGATCTTTCTCATCTTACCCAAACTTAACTTACCTCACCAAAATTAACCTTATTTTACCTTATCTCAGCAACATAACCTACCTTACCAAACCTTATCATACCTTACACAACCGTATCTTTACAAACAATAACCTACCAAAACTTACCAGACCTAATGTTACACTGTCCTTTCTAAGCTTGCTTCTATGGTTGACACCAAAAAGTACAAACCCATTGAGAATGCTACGACTGCTTCCTTGTTAATGACTTTTCCATCTGCATCTAGGAATCGTTCCGGATTAAAAGTGTCAGGGTCTTTCCAGACGGTTGGATCCATGTGAGCACTGTACAGATTCGCCAAAACCTGTTTCAAACAAAATCCAACCGAGTTTAGAGGTTTCGAAACTAAAATGATCTCCAAAAACTGAGACTACGTTACGCTTAAGGTAAGTGTTAGGTAGGGTTATGGTTATGAAAATCTGCCAGGTGACGTACGGTATGGTTTTGTAAGGTAGGTTATGTGTGCAAGATGATAACAAAAAGTAAAAAAAAACTCCATTGGTCTCTGCAACCGAACTCGGATCTCCGCTGGACATCGATCTCTGGACAACCCCTCTGATACGACGCAGCGCTCGTGAATAAGCTGGTGCTTTGCGTCTTAGAATAGCACTTTTAGAAAATTGCTCGTTATATACCATTACGATTACGTTACGGGGAGGCTGAGCGGTGATGTGCCGTGATGTCGTTCTTGCAAGTTGGATTCAGATCTCGGTTACGCCATGTGAAATGGACAATGATCGCATTCCGCAAATGCGTACAACATATGGGGCCATCGTCTTTAACTCTCCTACATCTTCAAAGAGTGACTTTGTGGGGAAATGGAACAGCGCTGTAAAAACCCAAAGACGTATGAAAACAAAACCTACCATAGTTCCTTTTGGTATAAAGTATCCATTAAGGTTAGTGTCAGCCAGCGTTTCGTGAGGCAAGGCAAAAGGAAGGATAGTTTTTGTGCGCAACAGTTCGAGTATCACTGCTTCTGTGAAAGGCAGATTCTTCTTGTCTTCCAAAGATGGAAGTCTATCCCTCGAAACAACGGAATCGATCTCTGTGTAAAGCCTTTGTTGGATGTCTGGGTGATTGGCGAGTAAGATTAGCGCCCATTGTAGGGTCGTGGCAGTTGTTTCGGTTCCTGCCATAAGGAAGTCACGCAACGTGAACAGCAATTGATCTCTGTCGAACTCAGGTCCTTCCATCTCAAGGAAATGAGTTATGAAGCTTTCCGGTAACTCTCCTTGCAGATCCGCATCAATTTTGCTGCTCATGTGCTTAAGAATTTCATCATGCGCTTTAATTGCGGCATTTACACTTCTTCTGCAATTTGGAAGAAACCTCATGATTGGAAGAAAGTTCACAACTACAAAAGCTTTAATATGGCTCACAAGTTTGTGCGATTTTTCAATCAGGTGAGCCAGAACTGGACTGGAAAGGTCGTATCGTTCGCCCAAAATAATGCTGACGATGACATTCGATACACTCTTGGTAATCAAATGATCAGCACAAATAGCCTTTCCATTCAGCTTTCGTATGTTTGCTACAAGGTCTTCCACCTCGATGTGGATTCTGTTTTCCATGATTCCCTTGCCAAATCCAAACTTCTTTAGAATTTTGAGGGACAGTTGGTGATATCTTCGAAACGCTGAATCATACGGATGATCTATAAATCCTGCAACAGAGATTAAAATCTCTGTGTCGTCACAAATTCACTTGAATGTCAGTAAGTTCTTTAAAAGTCTTAGTGAGTAAGAACTGAGAGGATCTTTCTACGTAAACACTGACAGGTTGTAACTGAGGCGTCCTTACTCTGTCTTTCTAAGGCAGTTAGAAGAAGAAGAAGAAGATGAAGAAGAAGAAGAAGAAGAAGAAGAAGAAGAAGAAGAAGAAGAAGAAGAAGAAGAAGAAGAAGAAGAAGAAGAGCAGTCCATTAGGCAAGCCTTGAGCCAGTCATGGGTATAAAGTGTTAGCGATCTCATTATCTTAGCCTCGGCATATGAGGGCGGGCGGCCAGTCCTCTCCCTCGCCGCCTCATCTTCCCACCGACAGTGCACAGTGAGTGTACTCATTATAGCTGAGTTTGCCAGGGGGTACATGCGGAGCAGAAATCTCGAACCAAATTTCTGCCCTATAGCGGAGATTTGAACCCCCGACTTCTCGATTGACAGTCCAGCGCGCTAACCACTAAACTATCGAGCAGTTAGAACCTGATTAAAAACCCGTCAACCGGTAACAGTGAACTTCTTGCATACTGATTAATTCTGTTCTTACTGAACTCCATTGTCACTTAGGCCAGTATAGGCAATGTCTTGGTGAGGTATTTAAAAGGCACCATAATAAGTGTCGAGTTGCATACATGCACACAGTGAGGTGTCATTGAAGCCTCTCCATTACCTTAACTTTGGTTCACTAACCGGCATCTACGAACATAAATGAAAATTTTCTCATATGACCTTTGCGTCCCGGATCCAAAAGGTCGGCTGAAAAGAAGTGAGGTCGACTGGCAAAAGTCAAGGACTGTTTGACGAAGGCTTCATAAATTGTCTCTCTCCCAGTGATCATCATTCCAAGTCTGAAAGTAAAAATTCCCAACTAAGATCAAATCCTCCTTCCTATTTTTGTGAAGATACCCAATGTGGAACTTGTCGATCTCACCCAACTCCCCACTCTGCACCAGCTGAAAGGACTTTTTAAAAGCATTAATAAAACTGAAATACTAATCACCACTGTATTATGAACACAACCTAAAAATTCAACTAGTTAACAACTTGTATTTAAGAAACCTACCAATGCACAACCCTATCATGTAACTGCAGCAACTCCGTGTATAACAGAACCCATAGAATTCCATCTAACGTCTCCCTTTAATACCCATTTATGTAAACCTGATTTAATGTGTACTTCAAAAACAGTTTCTGATTAGAGAATTGATTTCAACTCAAGTCAAATCCTGGTGATGAACATAAGCCTTTAATATTACATTTATTTACATGACAGTAACTGTAAGCAATCTACCTGTTAGGAAAGTAGAATGTCACGACTGGTCCAAGTTCTCGCGCCTTCTCCATAAAGAAAATGTGCGTCCGATCCAGCTCGGGCAGGAAAGGCATCGAACCAATAAATGGTACAGATGGTAGACCTGGAGGCAAATTTCTAGCTTGCTTCGTCCTTCTTAAGAACCTCAGGAAGACATGGGCCAATAGAAAGGTTCCCGAAAACACGGCTGCAGTGAGGCAGAGTTTGCGAGCTATATTCGTCTCGCTACGAAATATCAAATCATAGAGTCTGTCCATCTCGCGGTCTCAACAAACACTGACTGCGAGTACTGAAATGCGTAATAGAGTGACTCTCGCCACTGAGGTATACATAGGCGTAATTTGTGGGGGGTACGAGGGGTACCCGTACCCCCCACTTTTTGGACTGGGGGGTACTGTACCCCCCACTTTTTAAACAATGTCAATCAATATTTTTGTTATTGTGCCTTCCCAGAGAATGCAGTCTCCGCCAAAGTGCGAAAGTACATAGATACACGTGTAAACTGAGAGCCAAAATTAATGAGAATAGGCCCTACTGAGAGGGAATTTGTTCAAAATGGCCACCATGCGAAAAGCGAAAGTGGAGAAGAAATTGGTACCCCCCACTTTTTAGACCAAAGTATTGGTACCCCCCACTTTTTAGACTAAAGTTACGCCCCTGGAGGTATATATATAACACATAGCTCAATGACATTGACAAATAAAGACGTTCTTTCCTATGTTAATCGTGTTTCAAGGTCAACTTTTATTGTAGTATGAACGGACTCATGAAAAATGCAAACAATTTCTTTGTACGCTTTAATTAAAGCTCTTTCAGGAAGCAAATAATAGGGTAGTTTCCGAATGCATAAATCAGATTTAAATTAAATGATTCACAAATCTGCATTTTAGTTCTCAAGTCGCTACAAATTAATCAAGCTTACATCAGCCGACCTAAAGATCTCTGATCACCTCGCATCTACTCTTGCATCATTACATCACTTTTTTGCATTTAGTATAGGCATCAATATCTATAGTGACCTGAGCAATGCGAGTGATCGACAATGGACTTCGTGTGTTGAATTTCATCTGCATAAAGATTGCGGTCGACAACAGACTATTCTAAGATATGGCTCTGAGGAGGTGGAGTAGGCCTATAGCTGCTAAAGCGGGGGTCGTTTAGATAGAGAGTTTGAAGGTGAACAATCCGGTGAGTCAGGCAGGGCTGTATTCGAGGGTATACGCGGGTATACAGCGTATACTCACCTCTAGAGACCGTATACTCACCTCACAAAATATTTATATTTATTTACATTAAAATACTGTAGCGTATACTCACAAAATACTGTAGCGTATACTCACCTCTAATGTGTTTCGGAAAACTTACCGGTAGCGTATACTCACCTCTAATTTTACCACTACAGCCCTGGAGTCAGGGTATGAATTCTTGAAGAGGTGAGGCTTCAAATGTGAGTGAAAAGTCCGAGGAGTGCTAAGGAGCTTGAGGCAAATGATGGTGGGTGATTGGCAATGATGGTGGACGGTGGAGGAATCTAATGTTTTCGGAATTCAGGGGAAGATCGTTCGAGAGACGTTGTGCAATGTGGGATATAGCTCGTTTGGAGAAATTGAGATGAGTAGTAACCAGATTTCGAGAGAGACTGAGAAAAGGGGGACGCGGTGGTGTAGTGGTGTAGGTCGGTGCCTTGTAAGCGCAGGGTTCCAGGTTCGAATCCCACCTGAAGCCACTGCGTAGCGACCCAAGTGAATCGTTGCTTCGATCAAACAGTACATCTCACATATATATATATACGCGTTTGCCCCATGCCCTCACGGATTCGTAGGTATAAAGTATCAAGGAATGAACTTGTCTGTTTGATGCAAACTTTTGTGCTGCACAGAGTCTTTCGTGATTTAACTTAACTACCATAACATTGGCTTCAATGTATTGGTTCTGGTGCATTCAATACATTCAGACGTACTGAATGTACCAAATGCACTGAACGTACCAAATGCACTGAATGTACCAAATGTACAGAATATACTGAACATAGCGAATGTAGGCCTACTGAATGTACCAAATGCAGTGAATGTACTGAACGTACCAAATGTACTGAATATATTGAATGCACTAACTGTACCGAATGCATTGAAGGTAGGCCTACTAAATGTACCGAATGTACTGAATGTACCTAACGTACCGAATGTACTGAAGGTATTCAATGTACCAATAGTACTGAATCTATTTAATGAACCAAAAGTAAAGAATGTACTGAATGTATTGAGCATACTGAAAGTACTGAACCAACCAATTGTACTGAAAGTACTGAATGTATCAAATGTACTCAACGTACCGAAATGTACTGAATGAACTGAATGTACCGAATGTACTAAATGCACCGAATGTACTGAATGCACTGAATGTACCAAAAGTACTGTATGTATTGAATGTATTGGCTAGGAGCGCACGTGGAGCAGACATCTCGAACCAAAGTTTCTGCCCTGGCGGGGATTTGAACCCCAACCTCTCGATTGACGATCCAGCACGCTAACCGGTAAACTATCGAGCGTACCAAAGTTGGAGAAACGTGGTGTAAATCTGCTATGTTAGGAAAACCAGAAGACAGGATATGACGGGTGGTCATATTGGAACAACACACGAGCACAAACGAGCATCCATGTACGTCTTTGGTGCACATAGTGACACAATCAATCACACGTTTATTTGACCACAAAAGAACAGAACAAAAAATTAACTACAGAAACAACAAAGTTAAGTACCGAAACAAAAATATACTTATACAGAAAGAAACAAGACTTGCAACATCATGATAACATAAACAATTATGCAGTTCTTTGGCCTAGATATATCAATCTTATAATCATAACAAAGTGATACAAGTTCAATACTGTAAAAAAATTGCTTAATTACAACAAACACGAAGAACACGGTTATCATAGTTTCCATACAATAATCGACCTAAACACTTTAAACTACCAGATGTGCATTATTACATGAATGATGTACATACGGCCAAAATAGCATTGAATGTCTATTCGAACATGTACATTCAACTGACACATCTGAACCGCTTTTAATTAATAACGTCTATGGAATGTCATCAGATGTAGGACAATAGATTTTGGCAATATAAAAAAAAACACAAAAGCATTCAATTGGAAGAGACACATCATGTTACGATTTTTGTAGGAGATCAAGTACAATCCAACACATTTCAATTCCGTAACCCATTCAATAGATTTTGATCCAAGAACCTGAGTACAGAATTGGCTCTCACAAGAAGAGTAAATACACAAAAGACTTGTTGGCATTAAATAGTTACATCAAGTTCTGCAAATTTCTTAAGACAAATATCAATCATTTCATGAGTTTACAGATAGAACATTATGTCCTCTGCATATACAATGCACCCTACAAAGGTTTGTGTGTGCATATATAACCCATTTTAAATATTTATTTAACTCTATATATCTATAACCAACTTGTATATAAGTCACATAAAACCAACCTGTAAATATATATTTAAGTAAATACATATATATATATATAAGAAATTGGAGAAACAGAAACCATCTGCCTAATTCTACCTTTAATGGAAGTTGAATTTGAAAGAATATTGCTTCATGCTGAAGTCTTACCATACCACCCCACAATAACTTTATCCAATTTTGCAGACAAGCCTTTCAAACTATTTAACATTGTCGACTCAATCAAAAGCTACTCGTGTCAAGTTCTCCATACAAGCCAAATCCAACACAGCATCACGCCTCTGGAACGATCTCCGCCCGAGTTCCGCAGTTTCTCGGTTCCTCCATCATCACTGCAACCCGTCCTACATGATCCTCTTCATTTCTCTATCTATCATCCACCTTCCTCTCACATCTAAAGTCTCACCTTTCAAGAACTACCCTGACTCATTTGATGCCCTGACTTCCAATTCTCCTCGCCCTAAATGACACTCGCCTTAACAACTGCTCTGCCTCCCCTCTTGATCTGGACCTATTCGTAACCAGACTCGACCTCCTTTGGACTACTCTTTGGAAAATCCTCTCCAATTTGACGCAGCGCTCGTCAATAGGCTGATGCCCTGCCCTTGGCCTTCAAGTGGCGCTTTAGAAGTTCGGAGATTACGATTACGATTCTTTGCATTCAGAGCTGCCATGACCTGACCCCGAGTCAAAAAGTATGTAATTTGCCTAAATGCAGACATGGCATATGGTCAGCTTAGATGTTCCTTAAAACCAACTTGTAAATCACTAGACGTTACGTGATTGCCATATTTATTCAGAACACAGCATTCAAATATTGTATTGTATTGTATTGTATTTATTCGGGCATTTATAAAGCGCTTCTAGCGGGAGAGCAATTCAGAGGCGCTCCCAGTGCGAGAGACCACGAGAGAAAGAGCAAGTTTTAAGAAAGGTAAAAGAGGAAGAGACGTTTCATGAGAGAATAGAAGAATGAACAGACGGAGAAAGGTCATTCCAAAGGGCAGGACCAATGGAAGCAAGATACCTAGATTGAGCCAGTGAAGTCTTGACACGGGAAACAAGGAGATCCAAACGGTCAGAAGAACAAAGAGGACGGAGAGAAGCAGCACAGTGAGGGTGAAGAACTAAGTCACTTAAATATTTCAGAGCAAACCAAGTTGAGCCGTAGAGACAAATGAGGACCTTGAATTGGCTGCGGGCAGAAAGCGGGAGCCAGTGGAGATCTTCTGCTTAGAAAGCACCAGGTTGATAGGAAGACGCCTAGAATTGTCAGCTGATGTAATATTGCTTTAAAAGTGACAAAATGACAAAAAAATTACACAGTAACATGCCCAGCCGGAGTTCAGTCGTTGAATGAACACAATCCCAACACAGATTACACTATATATATATCATCCATAAGCAGTACTTCAAAAACCCTTATATACTGTATAAAACCCAAAACCATATTGCTTGAACTCTCTGCAATGCTACTTGAACCCTGTAACAAATTTCATGAGAATTGCTATCATATACTCCCACCTTTAAAAACCCTAACACTGCTAATAAGTCACATGGAATACAGAATTGATAACTGCATGAAAAAATGCATAAATAGTAACTACACATATATAATAGATAAAAATTAATCATATAGAAAAATAGCAACCCGAAGTTATAATGCGGAAAATTCCTGTAGGGAATACCAGACAAGCAACTACCCTGTTTAGCAAGTTACATGATTGGAGACAGATTAACAAATCATAAATTAGAATTTACTGCACACTTTCAGAACCACACTCGCTGGATCTCGGTAGCAGACGTACTTTGTAATCGGTCGGTGCCATGGTTATGCCAATAAATTCCTTGTAGACAACTGCCGACTGGCCATCTGGTGGTAAGATCTCGAAATGCTGCACCAGTCCAGTAAGGAAAAGAAACAGTTCCTGTTGAGCTAGAAGCTCTCCAAGACAGGAACGCCTCCCTGAAAACATTTGGAGATAAAACTTTTATGTCAGAGGTAACATACGTACGTTGGATAGCAACTGGATGGCCAAAACTGAGCTTTTCTACGGAGGGATGGTATGGGATAGCACTACACCTCAGTGGAAAGGCCTGCGATCGACCCCATGGACATAGGTTAGAAGGAATAGAAGATTCTGTTATACCTTCATCTGTCGTCATAGCCAACCTAATCTGAAGTGGGGCGTGGTAGCCTATTACTTAGAGCGCTTGGTCTGTAGTGCTGAGAGCACGAATTCGAGCCTCCACTGAGGTGGTCGCTGTGTAGGGACCTTGAGCAAGTCCTCCAAGCATAGTTGCTCAGAACTATCCATGTTCTATCGCATGGCTGTGTGTGCACTTATGAATTCTGTAAGGAAGGAAATATCAAAATACAGTCGTACTGTATTGTATTGAAGAAGGATCAATTAAAGATAAATTTGGATTGATCTAGCCAATTGATATGTTATATAGTCGATAAATAATACCCCTGTACAATTGGAAAATACATTTTCAAATTTCTTTTACCGTATTAGGAGGGGCAAAAATCTAGTAATAATAGTAATGTCAGACAGGCAGTAGTACGAACCCATTGAGAACGATATAACAGCTTCTTTGTCTGTGACTTCTCCATCAGCGTCGAGGAATCGTTCCGGATTAAAGGTGTCCGGGTCTTGCCAGACGGTTGGATCCATGTGAGCACTATACAGATTCGGTATAACCTGTTTCAAATAAAACCGAGTTTTCAGGTTCAGTCACTTTAATAATCACCAAAAACTGCAAATACAGAAAGCTGAAGTGGCTGAGTGGCCACCGTGTTAGAGTTTGGCCTTTGAGATTAAGACTTGTAACTAGGGTTCGTCATTTGAAATCGACACAGAATGCATTGTCAAATCGTCAATAACCTCATGTACATTGATGGATTGGCATTAAGTTGGAATCCGAAAGAACAGAGCGTTGCACGAACATGGTCACCCAGATTCCATAAATTACTGGTGATAGCAAAAAAGCATTCGTTCTTGCCAATGGTACAAAACAAATAAAGATGTTGTTGTTAAACTATCTTTAACCAAATAATCAACACATCTGGGAGATTCTTAAAAAAGATACATCATACATGCACAGTATGCTCCAAATGCCAGAACTATGCTCAAAACATATGCAAGCAGAAACTCACCATGGTTCCTTTTGGTATGAAATAACCATTAAGTTTAGTGTCATCCAGCGTTTCATGAGGCAAGCCCAATGGAACAACTGTCTTTATTCGCATTAGTTCCAGTATCACAGCTTCGGTGAAAGGCAGCTTCTTCTTGTCGTCCAAAGATGGAAGTCTGTCCCTCGAAACAACAGAATCGATCTCGGTGTAAAGCTTTTGCTGGACGTCTGGGTGATTGGCGAGTAAGATTAGCACCCACTGTAGGGTCGTGGCAGTTGTCTCAGTTCCTGCTAAGAAGAAGTCACGCAAAGTGAACAGCAATTGATCTCTGTCGAACTCAGGTCCTTCCATCTCAAGGAAATGACTTATGAAGCTTTCCGGTAACTCTCCTTGCACGCCAAGATCGATTTTGCTGCTCATAAGCTGAAGAATTTCATCATGCGCCTTAATAGCGTCATTTATGCTTCTTCTGTACTTCGGAAGAAACCTCATGATTGGAAGAAAGTCCACAACTGCAAGATCCTTAAAAAGGAACAGAAATTCATGTGATTTTTCAATCAGGTGAGCCAGAACTGGACTCGAATGATCGTATCGCTCGCCCAAAATAATGCTGACGATCACATTCGACACGCTCTTGGTAATCAAATGATCAGCAAAAATAGCCTCTCCATTCAGTTTCCGTATGTTTTCCAGAAGGTCTTCCACCTCGACGTGGATTCTGTTTTCCATGATTCCCTTGCCAAATCCAAACTTCTTGAGAATGTTGAGGGACAGCTGGTGGTATTTTCGAAATGCTGAATCATAAGGATGATCTAAAAATGCTACAACAGAGATTCAAACCTCTGTGTTGTAACAAATACACTGGAATGTCAGTAAGAACTTTGAAGTTCTTACTGAGTAAGAACTGAGAGGTTCTGACTAAGTAAGAACCGAAAGATTGTAACTGGGTCAGAACTGAGGCAGTTACTGTCTTATTCTACCTTTCTTAGTCGGTTAGAACATGATTAAGAACCTGTCAACAGGTAACAGTGATAGCATTTTGCTTACAGAGGAATTCTATTCTAACTGAAATCAATATCACTTAGGCAAGTATAGGCAGTGCCCTGGTGAGGTATTTAAAGGCACTATAATAAATGTCAATATGGATACATGTACATGCACACAGTGAGGTGTCTATGAAGCCTCTCCGTTAACTTTGGTTCACTAAACCTGCATCGACAAATATATATGAAAATTTTCTCAAATTACCTTTGCGTTCTGGATTTAAAAAGTCATATGAAAAGAAGTAAGGTCGACTGGCAAAAGCCAAGGACTGTTTGACAAAGGCTTCCTGAATTGTCTCCCTCCCATTGATCAGCACTCCAAGCCTGAAAGTAAAAATTTGCATTTAACATCCGATTAATGAACTAGTTCTTATTTAGGTATAGGGATCCATAGTGTTGAACTTGATACCTTGCGCTCTCAACCAGCCACCAGCTTCAAAAAGTTCAAATTACTTTTAAAACAGTATTTAACAAGACTCAAATATTGATCATCACTGTATTATGAACGCAACTGAAATTTCAGCTAGTTTAACAAGCACCCAGTGCTCGTGAATAAGCTGGTGCCCAGCGCTTGGCTTTCGAGTGATGCTTTAGAAGTTTGGAGATCACGATTATAATTAACAACTTGTATTTAAGAAACCTACCACCTATACAACCGTATCATGTAACTGCATCAACTCCATGTATAGCACGACTCACCGAGTTCCATCAGTCTTCTTCCTTTGATGCCCATTGACGTAAACCTGACTGAATGTGTACTTTACAAACAACTTCTGCTTCAAGTAGTGAATTTAACTCAAGTCAAAACCTGATGATGAAAAACATCTATTAATAGAACACCAATCATTTACATGACTGAAAACAATCTACCTGTTAGGATAGTAGAATGTCACGACAGGTCCAACTTCTCGCGCCTTCTCCATAAAGAAAATGTGTGTCCGATCCAGCTTGGGCAGGAAAGGCAAAGAACCAATAAATGGTACAGATGGTAGACCTGGAGGCAAATTTCCAGCTTCTTTCTTCCGTTTTAAGAACCTCAGGCAGGCATGGGTCAAAACAAAGGTTCCCGAAAACACAGCTGCAGTAAGGCAGAATTTCCGAACTGTATTCGTCTCGCAACGAAATATCGAATCATAGAGTCTGTCCATCTCACGGTCTCAACCAGCACTGATTACCAGTACTGGATATGATCTGAAATACCAAAAAATAAACAGATACTTCTGCAAACATACATTTGAACTACAAGAAGCAACTTATTTCTGCAATTACAAGTAACTCTAAGGAATTTAAGATTTGTACAGACCTCTGAAACCAACAAGTGAAATGTTCCATTACATGCTCAATACTTGTAACTCAGTAAAAATCTGCCAGCATCAAAATAGAACTTTACATTTCCAGTACTAACTCCAGTCCCTACTAGTAGGACTTGTCCATTCTCAGTTCCACCCTTTGATATTTTGGCTTGTAAAATCTAAACCAAAAACTATTGTACTATTATGCATTGGTGGTCCATACAATTGTGCTTTGAAGTTGAAACAAGAAGGCTTCTTTCCCAATATGTAAAAAATAATTTTAAACCTCTGATTTTCATTTCAGAATTTTATGTTTTCATTTCTGTTTTTATATATTTCCTGATAATGACAGCTGAAACCTAAGGATTTCTTTAACTTAAGGGCCTTTTCCCAACCATGTCAATGTTCTTGGCTGCTTGTTATTGATTTGCCGATATCATTAACATATCTTAAGCAGAAGCTTCTGCAATTCAAGACATGCATGAAAATAGAATGACTCTGACAAATAAAGACGTTCTTTCCAATGTAAATCGTGTTTCAAGTCAAGACACACATCCAAGTTTCTCTGCAGTATGCACAGACTCAAGAAAAGAGAAGCAATTTGCATGTACCTGTGCACTTTTATTAAAGCTTTTTCACAAAGCAAATAAGAGGGTAGTTTCCGAATGCACAAATCAGATTTAAATTAAATGATTCATAAATCTGCATATTAGTTCACAAGTCGTTACAAATTAATTACGCTTACATCATCCGACCTATCTCTGATCACCTTGCAAAGGCTTGCATCCACTACTACATCATTACCTCACATTATTTTTGCATTTATTACACACCACTCTCTAAACATTGGGATGTGGTGATG
Organism: Allolobophora icterica; assembly: GCA_963556255.1. Classification (NCBI taxonomy): domain Eukaryota; kingdom Metazoa; phylum Annelida; class Clitellata; order Crassiclitellata; family Lumbricidae; genus Allolobophora; species Allolobophora icterica. Next base: position 45,974,569 of record OY744614.1, on the reverse strand, counting down.
TAGCGGTATGTTCTGTGCCATGTAAACTGAGGGTCACAGGTTCGAATCCACCTCAAGCCACTGAGTAGCGACCTTGGACAAGTTGCTCAGCCACAATTGTCTGCGAGGAAGGCAACATGAAATCACCTCACTCATCTCATCCCCTGGTGGCATAAAGCCAATGGACCTGCCTTCGGGCAAAGAACTCATCATCATCATCATCATCATTATCTAAACATCCATGAGCAACGCGAGGAATGACTTTGCCTTTCCTGCCCAAGCTGGATCGGAGTTGAGTGTCATCCGCATAAAGATGGTGGTCGATAACAAACGCACGAGAAAAAGAGCAGTGGCCCTAGGAAGAAACGTTGGGGACACCACAGAGATGGGAGGGGTTGTGAGCAATGACTTGCAGCGTTAATTTTTAAAAAAGGAGCGGTAAGACACGACTGGGTATCAAAAACAAGGTTTAGTATCACAGATGCGAAACCAAGAAATAGTCGTTGAAGAAGTAGGTCATGATCGATGGCGTCAACTTAACGTCTATGGCTACTTTATCAAGAACTTACATCCTAATTAAGTCTGTGAACAGTTTTACACACTTACCCAAAAAACTTGTTACTTGTTGCTAATTGAAACTTCTGCTCAAAGTTAATCTATTACATGTATCTCACGCAACGAAGAAGGATCCGAATTACCCGTTCTATTAATAGCCCAGTTTTGTTGTTGTTGTTGTTGTTGTCAAAGTTCTGTTTAAGAAAGTCTTCGTATATAAAAATCTCGTCCGCTAAGAGCGCTGAGAATTGGTGAGCGTGTAAGCACAGTATAAATAATTACACGTGGTGTAAGTGTGTGTAGTGTAAATGTAAATCTCCGAAATTTCTCAGCGCCACACAAAGCCACGTCAGGGAGACCAGCTTATTTACCGGCACTATATCAAGTCTAAGGCTGCCTTGTCATTTCCTGTGCCAGGTCAGAGTCCGAGGAGGTCAAGCCGAGGAGACAGCATGGTGCCACGGTGGTTGTGTGGTTGCGCAGGAATAGAATCAGGGTCAATATGATAACCTTTCTAATGTGTAGGTGTGTGTATGTAGGTGTATATTACGAAGGAAGTAAGTAGGTTTTAACTGCACGTTTTCTAGAGGACTCTGATCGGCCCCCTCGAGATTTTACCGTACTTCGCACAAAATTCAGTCCGTCAATGCACGTCTGGTGCTCAATTTAAATCAAACTTAGAAACTCATCTATTCCCATTGCAATATACCTAAGAATGCAGAGCAACGCGCTCTCGTGCAAGACTTATCTTGTTAAAGCAGGCCTAAATCTTTAGTCGCATTGTAACGCGACAAGGGCATTTAAGCAGTGTTGTAAGCGGGTGTATGTAGGTTTGCGCATAGGTGCAGGCAGAGCCTTCAATTGGGTGCAGGTGTCTTTTTCTTCTTCTTACCCTTCAAGATTGGTCTTTGTCTTAGTCTTCAGAGGCGTCTCCAAGGCGCAATTTTTATTGGTAGCGTTAACAGCGGCTTGACTGAAATAACTAGCCGCTGACCAGACAGACATTGACAGATCGTGTTAAGTCGCTGTTTGGTTGAATATCGCCTCGTAAATGCTGTCACTTAATTAAAACTGATGTTTGATGTAAACTTAAACTTGTCATTATGTAATTTAAAGTTACAGCGTAAGTCAGAATAAGTTAGTCTATAGATCAGTTATTTAAACTACTGAATTTAAATATATCTGCATCAGGTGCTCAAGAGTTTCCCCCTTAGGCCTCTGGTTATCTTCCAAATGTCACGATGATAAAATAGGCAAAACTAAAGGTCAGCGGTAGAGGGTAAATACTTGAAAACTTTACTTCCAACTTGTAAACACTGCATGTTCTAACGTTTAAGTCTAGAGTATTGTGTTTTAAGTGCACGTGACAAGGACATTTAAGCAGTATTGTAAGCGAAACTAAAATTCCAAGACCTCAAGCGCATGGTTGGAGACCAAGACCACATGGTTTAAGACCAAAATCCTGCAAGTACAGTTTGGTGTTACTGCCTTAGCACTACAATGGATTGCTTTGCTCCTTTCCTTGAGGTCTCGCAGTGTCAAACTCGGTGGGTGCTCATCAAAATACCACCCAGCTGACTGTCTGCCTGCCTGACCCCCTTTGAATCTTGACCTGGAACTGATCCCCCCGCCTATCGATTTTAATTTGACTAAGCCCCCGTGAATAAGCTGGTTCCTGCGACTTTGCTTTTTTGAGCACTGTAGAAATTTTGAGATTACGATTTAGGCTGTTGTTTAGTTTGGGGCTGCTGGATATCGTAGTGCTTAGTATGCTGGACTGTCAATCGAGAGGTTAGGGGTTCAAATCCCTGCCAAGGCGGAAATTTGGTTCGAGATTTCTGTTCCTTCTGCACCCCGTAGCCAACTCAACTATAATGAGTACACTGACTGTACACTGTCGGTGAGAAGATGAGACGGTGAGGGAGACTGGCCACCCACTCTCGTAAGCCGAGGCTAAGAAAATGAAGTCGCTAACACTTCATACCCATGGCTGCCTCAGGGCTAGCGTAAGGGACTGCGCTTTTTCTTAGTTTGTTTGTCTGTTTGCCTCCAGAATACAGATCTAGTTGGAGTTGGAGTGAGAGATGGTGGGGTATGACCCTTCAATTAGGGAGGTTGAGCTTCCGCAGCTGACGTTTGGTGTTGCCGGTGCACTGAGTGGATTTGTAACTCGAGCAATCTCACAGCCTCTTGATGTTCTTAAGATACGGCTGCAGGTGAGAGAACTTACGATGTCATCTTCTCAGTCCCATCTGCTTCTCTTATCAATCACACAATCCAACAGTTTATTTCTTGGCCTTGCTGTGGCTTTCTTTCCTTCAATTCATCCTTCAAGCTAGGGCATATCCGAAATCCGGATCGGAAAACCGATTTTGCCGAGTTTTGGACTATCCGGAATTATCCAGATCCGGAATGTCTAACCCACCAATTAATAACAGTTGTGTTTAGATGGTTTCTCCTATGGAGGGACTAATAACAATGTATATAGGCTACTCGCTTGTAATTATAATTGTTACTACGTACTAGAGCTGTCAAGGGCCCCAGAATAGTCGTCTCTGTTTCTCGCCCTCTTTTCCATGGTGATTATCATACAGATCGTATAACCTTTAATGACCCCATAGCCATGAAGACAGACCACCTGAGGAGGAGATAATGACTCCATCCACTGCCATAACCAGACATAATGATGAGGTAACGACCACGCATCTGATTCCCATCCACCCAGTAAAATAATATGTATATATAGGGATTATATACCTAAGTGCAGGTATCAGCACATACTACTATAGATGCACACTATGTAATATATAAGGTGTATATTAGGGTGGTTCTGAAATCTGAAATTTTGAAATGTGATTATTTCCGCTTATTATCTTGTTCTAGTACATACTAAAATAAATCTGGCCAAATATGAGCTGATTTGAACAATATTTAGAGGTAGCTCAATGAGGTTTAAATTGTCAGAGCTTGTCTAACATAACCTAATTACTGTGCATCCAAAAGATAGAGTTTCAGTTTTACGATTACAGTTACGATTCGTAATTATCATTGGATAAAATTAAAGAAAAATGTTAACAGGAAAACTGAGCCTCAGCTAAAGAAAATTAAACAGAATTTGTTGATGCCTTAGATAATTTATTTGACATTGCTCACTTGGATGCCTTAAACATAATCGAAATCTAAGACGATAAAGAGTGTCTGCTTGCCCAATACAAAGAGAAAGAGGACGCCGTTGTTGTATGGGACCAGTTGATATGGCACTTACTTCTAAAGAAATGAGGGCAACTAAAAGGCAAAGCTCAAGCATGGAGAGAAAGCAGAAAGAAGATCAATAGGCCTATTTGGAAACCATGAATGAGAGAATTATTCTTGAAACCTCTAGTAGTGATGATTTAACTGAAGAGTGCAAAGATGGTGGCAGTCAAAATGTAAATTTAGTGAAAAGGAAAACTCCTTAAAAAAAAGCCACTAACAACAAATATTGTGACACCAAGACTGGCAGCAGCTTTGGACAGGACAAAGTTAAGTGACAGGAAGGCAACATACGTGTTAGCAGCTGCAGTTCAGAGTCTAGGCCACAATGTAGACAAGTTTAAAATCAGCCGTTCTTCAATACATAGAGAACGAGAACAATATCGAGAAGAAACTGCTAAGAAATTAAAAGATATTTTTAAAACAACTACATCGTCTACACTGGTTGTGCACTTGGATGATAATTCCTTCCGGATCTGACAGGCAAACATTTGGTTGACCGTCTACCTGTCATTTTATCTGATGTTGGGGAAAGCCAACTTCTTGAAGTTACCAAGCAACATTCTGGCACAGGAGAAACACAGGCAGCCGCTGTTGCTAAATTGTTGCTAGAATGATTTATGCTTACTGAAAACTCTGGATAGCTATCAACAAGAAAATCCTGCTCTCTCCAAAGTAGCCAGCAATAAATTTGCAGGTCATCTGTGGTACCTTAGTGAGGAGCTCGTGGCTTTGGCATTTTTGGATTTGGCATTGACAGCCAAGTCTAAACGAGCAATGGTGAAAGCTTTACACGAGCGCCCAGGCCAAGATGATCCTCCTAAGAGAATGTAGGTAAATGTTCAGAAATCTGTGGTCATGAACATACAATGAACATACAATGAACTCCATGCTATTTTTTGACTGGCTAAGAATCTCTAGTGATTTCCTGAAAAGCGATCCTGAAACATGGGAACTTCATGATGACTATAAAGTTGCCTCAAAAATGATTCATCATCTGCAAGTTGTAAATGACAATGCTGAAAGAGCAGTTGCTTTGATTGAAGAGTACAATTCTATAATTACAAAGAAAACCAGAAACAATATCTGTTTCAAGTAGTGCATGATCACAGAATGCAAGAAAGAAATGCTAAAGTCAAAATAAACTTCAACAAATGATTTGTGAGCCATATAGGCCTATTATTATTACATAATAACATAAAGTCATACTAATTAATTGAAATTATTTAGAACTACTACTTTAACAGTTTGTTCACTTAATAATAACAACAATTAAACATTGTTGTTTCATTAGGTAAAGAAAATATTAAAAATGGTGGATAATGGAAAAATTTCTTTTTAAATACCTTTATGTCAAAATTAAATGTTATTGAGCTACCCCTAAATGACAAGATAATGTTCTATAACTTTGCACAAATTTCTTTTATATTCATTGGAACACAACTAAAAGCGGAAAGTCAAGAAAAAACAATTTTAATTTTTTCCCATGAAAGTCAGAACCACCCTAGTGTATATGTATATAAAGGAAAGGTATGTATAAGGCGTGCGTGTAGGTATATGTATGTACATATATATAGGTAGATGGATTTGGACTATTTGGAATCGGATCCAGAATCAGCAAATAATGGCCTACACTATCCGGTATCAGGAATCGGCAAAGAAAACTAAATCCCTTATGCCCTACTTCAAGCACTATCTTTAATTATAATAATAATAATGAAAATGATCATAATATGCATAATAATAATAATAATAACAATAATAATAGTAGCAATTCAATTCATCCTGTAAGCACTATCTTTACTAACATTAGTAATAATGATAATCATAATATTTATAATTTTAATAATAATCATAATAATGACAATAATAATAATAATAATAACCTCTGTGACACGACACAGCGCTCGTGAAAAAGCTGGTGCCCTGTAGAAATTTGTAATACTGTAGTAATACTGTAGAAATTTGGAGTTTACAATTAAAATTACGATTGCCGTACACTTCTGTGTAAGAAAAGTTATCATCCTTGCAGCTTTTTAACGTACATAACAACAAAGATTTTCTAAGTTTTTTTATGCATTATTTGTGCATTATTCAGTTACAAGAGCATCCGATTAAGAAGACTCTGTTTTCAAAGTATCATGGACTGTCGCATGCCGTCCAGATCATCTGGAAGGAAGAAGGCCTGGTTGCGTTCTGGAAAGGTCACGCCCCGGCCCAGCTTCTGTCCATTGTCTTTGGCCTGGTCCAGTTTACCAGTTTCGAAATGTTGACAAAAATCGTCTGGCACCATTTGCCTGTCTATGTAACGGTGGAATTGAGGCCACTGACCCACTTTGCCTGCGGGGGATTGGCCGGCTGCGCTGCCACGTTAGCATCTCACCCTTTTGACGTCATCCGAACACGGTTTGTTGCGCAGGGAGAACCAAAGGTATTCTCTCGAATTTTCTAGATTTTCTTGCTTTTACTAGTTGGGCTGAAATGCAAGTAATTGATTTTATACTTTGTTGTCTCAGTTAATAAGTTACTAAGTTACTACTGTCAGTTAATAAGTTACTAGGTTACTACTCTCAGTTAACAAGTTACTAAGCTACTACTCTCAGTTAATAAGTTACTACTCTCAGTTAATAAGTTACTACTCTCAGTTAATAAGTTAATAAGTTACTACTCTCAGTTAATAAGTTACTAAGTTACTACTCTCAGTTAATAAGTTACTACTCTCAGTTAATAAGTTACTACTCTCAGTTAATAAGTTACTAAGTTACTACTCTCAGTTAATAAGTTACTAAGTTACTACTCTCAGTTAATAAGTTACTAAGTTACTACTCTCAGTTAATAAGTTACTAAGTTACTACTCTCAGTTAATAAGTTACTAAGTTACTACTCTCAGTTAATAAGTTACTAAGTTACTACTCTCAGTTAATAAGTTAGTAAGTTACTACTCTCAGTTAATAAGTTACTAGGTTACTACTCTCAGTTAATAAGTTACTAAGTTACTACTCTCAGTTAATAAGTTACTAGGTTACTACTCTCAGTTAATAAGTTACTAAGTTACTACTCTCAGTTAATAAGTTACTACTCTCAGTTAATAAGTTACTAAGTTACTACTCTCAGTTAATAAGTTACTACTCTCAGTTAATAAGTTACTACTCTCAGTTAATAAGTTACTAAGTTACTACTCTCAGTTAATAAGTTACTACTCTCAGTTAATAAGTTACTAAGTTACTACTCAAAGTTACAGAGATAAAGCCCAGGGGAAGCCCATACTCTGCCAGTGCCATTCCCAAGCCTGAAGAAAGGAGGAGGGCGACACAAATCAACTTTGTTATGACACAGTGTCGTTAAGCAGCGGCTAACTAACTAACTAAGATTTCATATCTATTTTATTGGAAAATCTTGTCGGTGTTAGCAACGATATTAGTGGACGGGTGGAATTTTGTGACCTACTGAAGCTATAAAATTAGTTTAGGAAATTTCAATATAACAAGGGTGGGAAATTAGATCCCAAATACAAGGAAAAAATGAGAAAAATTCATGCATTATATTGCCGCCTTGTTTTGACGTTGTTTAGGATATGGCTTGAAGTTGTAATGTAATATAACTGTATTGAATTGTTTTCTTTGTACTCGAATTAGCAACTTCTATCGCGCCAGTGACTAATGCACGGTGCATGGACCGATGGTGCACCAACATAAAGCCACAATCAGGTAAATAAGCATAAAGTCAGTCAGTGGAGACAGATAGGCAAGGCTGGGGTGAGTAAGGCTAACTGGGGTGAGTAAGGCTGACTGGGTAAGTAAGACTAACTGGGTGAGTAAGGCTAACTGGGTGAGTAAGGCTAATTGGGGTGAGTAAGGCTAACTGGGGTGAGTAAAGCTGACTGGGTGAGTAAGGCTAACGGGAGAAGGCTACCTGGGTTGAGTGAGACTAACTGGGTGAGTAAGGCTAACTGGGGTGAGTAAGGCTGATAGGTCTGAAGATAGCCAGGTCTGAGGAATGAGGATTGGTAGGTCTGAGGACTACTAGGTCTGAGGAATGAGGACTCCTAGGTCTGAGGAATGAGGATTGATGGGTCTGAGGACTGATGGTTCTGAGGACTGATGGGTCTGAGGACTTAGGACTACTAGGTCTGAGGAATGAGGATTGATAGGTCTGAGGACTTCTAGGTCTGAGGAAAGATGGGTCTGAGGACTGATAGGTCTAAGGAATGAGGATTGATAGGTCTGAGGATTGAGGACTTTGATGCTTTAAATTTTTGTTCTGCTTCTGTGTTATAGGTTTATCGATCTATGATTGACGGAATGCGTCAGATTGTAACGAAAGAGAATCCTCTGGCGCTCTACCGTGGCCTCGTTCCGACCCTAGTACAAATCGTTCCTCAGACCGGCTTCCAGTTTGGGTTCTATTCTCTCCTCTCATCTATTTATGAACTGATTTTTGGCACCAGGGACAAGCAGCTGCATAAAGTAGGTAAGAAAACAATTACCAGATCGGATGAACTATGTCTTGTAACGTGGAGATTCTAGCCTCCTCCCCTGAGACGGTTACTGCAGTGCTTTTTGTCTAGAAATAAAGATTCTGGAACTGAGTAATGAAAATTTTAAAGTCACAATTAAATTAAAATAACTAAATTATTTTTTAATTGCTGAAAAAGGTGCCGGAACGCTGTTCCAGAGCGTTCTGGTAGAAAAAAGCACTGTGTTGAGCAAGTCCTTCACTTAGAGCTGCTCAATGCCTTTAATTGATGCTTGGTCGGTAGTGTGGCACTTAATTAATGCATAATAATAATACTACTACTGATTTATAATGATTATAAAGATAATAATAATAATTATGATAAATTGTGTCTACCAGGAACTCCAAACATATTTACTTGCACTTTATAAATCTTCATAATGTTAATAATAATAATAATAATAATAAAGATTTGCACCCAGCGTTTTAACGCAGTAGCCTTTACAGGCACATTCACTTTGCATTCTGGGGTTGAGGAACACGTACTCCAAGCTTAACCTTTCAATCATCTGTTAATATCTTAGAGCCTGAGGGATCTTGCCTACCTTGGGCGAAAATATAATAATAATAATACTCTATTTTGCAGGTTTGTAAGAAATGAGGAATTGACTTTTTTTACCATATTGGCATTTTAAGAAATGAAAAATCACGTTACCATACCTTTTGTAACGGGCACGATGAATGGGCAACTCTGGAATGGTATGATATCTGTGGCTTTCACTTCTTTCTATGTTGAGGACACCTAGTGTCCGCTTTTTAAACTGCCTCATAGCAAGGCCAGCGCTTGTTATAATAGTTGGCCACTCCTCACGAAGTACGTGAGGATCGTGATAGACAGATTCGTTCCGAGAGATGGTTACTGTGTAGGGACCTTGAGCAAGTCCTTAACTCAATTGCTCAGCGCCATCAGTTGATGCTAGATAGTGGCGCTTAGTAAATGCGTAATAATAATACATTTGCTGTTGTTGCGGTAATGGGAACTTTAGAAGCATCTGTGAAAACTTACACTTGTTGTTGCCAGCATAAAAAGTGGCAAAAACCAGAGATCTTCCCATTTTTTATTGCTGCACTACAAAGCAGCCCATTATCCTGCCTCTATTCCTTAAATGCTTGAAAACAATTTTCCTCAATCCTTGTCTTCCACTGTTAGGTCGAGAGCACCTCTGACGAGTTTTTCTTGAAGGGGCGCTATATAAATCTCTAATTACATTACTAATGTAATGTACAATCTGTAGCCAGATTTTTCTGTTGACGCCTTTAGGTGCGATGCAGAGTCTAGTCTGCGGTTCGGGCGCCGGGCTGTGCGCCAAAGTCGCCATCTATCCACTGGACCTCGCCAAGAAGCGACTCCAAATTCAGGGATTCAGCTACGGCCGCGTTGTAACAGGACACTCGAGCGTGTGCAGAGGATTCGTCGATTGCCTGCGATCGATAGCCGTTAACGAAGGAATCCTTGCCATGTACAAGGGCCTCAGTCCCAGCATACTCAAGGCCGTAGTCACCGCCGGCATTCACTTCTCTACCTACGAACAGTTCTGCTGGATGTTTCGAGAACTGTACCGCCCGAGGGCCACATAGAAGAAGTATTAGGGCCATCTGTATATTACGTACGCAAAAATCATATTTTCATACCCCCTGTTTCACCTCGTACATTTTGTGGACTCCCTCCCCCGTGCTTAAGTACAACTAAGCTTCTCTAACCCCCGCTTACAAAAGTTAATTAGCTAAAGTCATCTATAAGACATTTATTTTTTTTAAACATCGTATTTGCTAGCTAAAATTTTTTAACTTATGAAGAAATAAAATACTAACAATACTAACACTTCAAAAAGTTTTAATACTACATAAAATTGATAAAGTAGGAATATAGTCAGTGATTTGGTTTTTAGTTCTGATTTTAATATTTCATAACTAGAAATTTATTTTGCGTACGTACAAATTTTGTCGAGACCCCCGCCATACGCACCCGAACACAAATCGCCTAAAACCGATCACCTCCCTCACTGCGTACATAATATATGGATGGCCCCTTATCTAGGGAAATTTGTGCAATTCTCGGACTGTTGCACGATGCTTAAACTTAGGTTGCCGAGCCCATCAGCTCTGTGGTAGAAATTTCCTGCTTCCGTAAAGTATTGTAAAAAACCTTGGTGCTTTTATTATGTAGAAACAATTGCTGGTCGGATTGTGTCGATTGAAATAATGACAATTGCTTTATATTATAAGAAAGTAAAATAGATCTATGTGTTCAGTTTCGTTTCATTTGCAGCAGGCCCGGAAAAATTAAGTTTAAGTTTTAGGTTCTCAACGAAGAGATGGTGTGCTATGGCATAGTGGTTAGATGCTTGACCATCGACCAACTGGTCAGAGGTTCAAATCCACGCAAGGAGATAAACGGCTACTCGCAGATTTCTGTTCAACTAATAGTATAAAACTGGTAAACTGTCGACGGGAAGACTAGGTGGCAAGGCCCAAGTATACTATTCAAGGCTACGAAACAGAAATTGCCCTTACTGCATACTCTGGGGTTAGCTTACACCAAATGGAACTTGGAACCAAGTGGATTTGTCCACCATCACAGTCTGCAAGTCCACAGAGGAACCAGTACAAGGATGAACCATTTATTCCACAAGGCGTCAAGGCATGCAAGGAGAATGTGTACCAGACCTATGCCAATGCCCGCACTGCAGAACTGGCATAACCTCTCCATAATTGCTGACCCCAAGTTCAAACACTTTCTTAGTTTGAAGTGAATTAAACTTCACTCTACATCATTTGCTGTGCCAAACTAAGACTATGATACAGTTGCTCACGTTGGCAGTCACTAGTCGTTTGTCATGAAGTTTAGTACTAATTTGGCAGTTACATGTATTCTTAATTTCTAACATACGTATGAATTAATACAATATCACGCGCTTGGAGACCGTAACTCAGGAGCGTAACTTTGGTCTAAAAAGTGGGGGTACCAATTTCTTACATACATGAAGCAAGGCGGAGACTACGATCTCTGGGAAGGCACAATAAAATATTGATTGGCATTGTTCAAAAAGTGGGGGTAGGGTACCCCAGTCCAAAAAGTGTGGGTACGGGTACCTCTCGTACCCCCACAAATTACGCCTATGCCTTAACTGGTGCAGCGTCTACAGTTACACCTGTCTTAGCCTCTGTTATTGTGTAAATATCTATAGGTATCTTTGGGCAGACTGCTTTGACACTCCTGGATTTGGCACAAAACAGCGGTCTCAAATTAACAAACTGCTAGGGACAGCCAAGACACATGTTTTCACGCAAGTATATCTGCTCTTAAACGCCTTGGAGAGATTCTTGAAAAGCAATCCATAAGCATCCAGTCTATACACATATACATACATCTTGGACTAAAGTCAACAGGACAGTTCTCAAAACTTCGTCCGCTTTTTCTTTGGTAAACTCTCCTCTTCATCGTCGCTCGAGTCTTCGAATTCCACTGCTTCTTCGTCTATAGATTTTTCATCTTCACTGTCGTCATCTTTGCTGTCATCCGTCGAGTCTTTGTTATCTTCTTCGTCGTCGTCATCTTCGATAGATTTATCATCGCTTTCTTCGGCAGAGTCGTCGCTTTCGACCGATTTTTCATCTTCGTCGTCATCTTCATCACTGTCGAACGGTTTGAACAGTTCGGGGAACAGCTCCATTTCCTCCGCCGTGGCTGTTTTGGGTCCCCTTTCCTTCAGACTTCTCGTTTCCGCTTTCTTTTCGATCTGCAAATAAAACATCTTGGATTAGTTTTTCTGTTGCATCAGGGTGCAGTACAGTCCAGTGATTAGTGTGCCAGACTGTCAACCCATAGGTCAGAAGTTCAAATCCTTGCCAGAGAGTGAGAAGTCAAAATTTATGTGTTATCCAATCTAAAGACTTCTTAGCGCTGGCACAGTGCCCAAGGCTTCGATCAATGGTCGCTTCAAGTGTACTCTGATAAAGAAAATCGTGATCCAATCTGGAAGCCATGTTGAATTCTGATCGAGAATCCAGAACTTAGGCTATGGTGGGTGTGCAAAAACTGAACGAGACAAATCTTAAGTTTAGACCTTAATGATATAACAGAATGAAGATTGTTGTTCCAGGAACTGCAGATGATTGGTTGGAGCGATAGCCTTGTGACATGTGGAGTTCGGGTGTAGGGACCTTGAGCAAGTCCTTCACTCACAATTGCTCAGCATCACCAATGACGCTTGGTCATTGGAGCAGTGATTAATAAATGTATTCATAACAATAATTGTAGAATGGTCTGCTAAACATACTTCTTTCACCAAAAACAGCTTAGCACTTAAACGACGAGCTGCATTGGTTTCCCAGTCACTTTTAATAAACTCTCGTCGTTAAAGCATTAATCAAAAGTCTCAGCTATTGAAACCTGTTAGATACCCATGTTCAGCATCCTTACGAGGTTCATAAAGGTGCTACATAAAGAGCCACATGGATGCATACAAACAAGGATCACTCACCGCTTCCTTGTCAGCGAAGAGCATTTCTTTCTTTTCCAGATTTTTCTTCTTCCATGCCTCAAAATAAACTGCCAGCGGACTCGTCTCTTGCTTGATGCGTTGTTCGATGGCATTCTGGAAGAAGATACCAGTTTAAATTCAATACGTTACTAAATAATCGATTACCATTGTTTTTATTAAGTGACTGATTACTAGGTTTCTGACTAAGCAACTGAGTACTACATCTGTTACCAAATTAATTCTATTTGTTTACGAGTTACTGAGTTCTAAATTTAATTTTTATGACCTCATCTTCAAAACAAATCAGTCTCAAAACTCTGATGGTGGGTGTGCAAATCTACCACCTATTAACTCCATTGGCCTGGCTGTACATGTATTGTATTGTATTTGAACATTGTATCTGAGCCTGCCACCTAGTGACTTTGAGAATCTGAGTATTCTTTGCTTACTGACCAACGTTTTGTACTTAAGAAGTTTAACATCATTATCTGTATATTGGGACAGGAGGGCCGATCGGTTAGAGCACTTGCCTTGCGATGTGGAGATTAATGGTTTCAACCTCCTCCCCTGAGACGGTTACTGTGTAGGGACCTTGAGCAAGTCCTTCACTCACAATTGCTCAGCGCAATCGATTGATACGTGGTCATTCAATAGTACTGCTTAACAAATGCATAATAATAATGATAATAATAATAATTATAGTAATAATAACAACAATAATAATTTAGGCTGGTTTAGAAAGTGCCTCTACGCAAAAGAATGATTACAGATTACAATTTACTGTAAACAAAAATTAGTACGTACGATTTGAGCTCTGTCTCGTATGTCGTATCTACCGGCATGGGACGTGATTTTTCTGACGTGCTCCGACTCCAACAGCAATTTCTGAACCAACATTTTCATTCTGGTTGTATACGCTTTCACTCGACACTTTTTGATGAATTTCTTGATCTACAACAAATCGGTTTAATAAAACAATACAATACAACTGTATTTGATACAATACTGTACAACTGTATTTGATACAATACAACTGTATTTGACACAATACTATACAACTGTATTTGATACAATACAACTGTATTTGATACAATCAAACAAACTGTATTTGATATTGTTCTTCCAAAGTTCAAAAGTGCACACATGACCATATGACAGAACATCGATGGTGTTGGGCACCTGTGAGTGAAGGACTTGCTCAAGGTCCTTCACACACAATACTACACATTCCTAGTGCCTCAGCAGGGAAAAGAAAACTGGAAATATGACCCAAAATTTGATCATCTCAGCATTGTTACTTATTGTTTCTGCATTTACTGTACATTACCTACTGACAAAGCACTAAACAATGGTGCTGAACAATTGTAAATGAAGGACTTACTCAAGGTCCAAACCCAGTGAATGTTTCATGGATGAGGAGGCTCGATCCTGTGTGCTCCACATTGCAAGACCAGCTTTAACACCACACACCTACCTACATTTAACATAATATGGGCTAGCACAGAGAGCACCCCTGATTAGTTGGTCTTGCATTGGTGTTAAATAAATGTCCAGTCACAATTACCTACCATGTTACACAAGTCTTTAGCTTGAAAATAGAATAGGACTTACTGATTCAATCGTTTTAGTGATGAGCCCAGGGAATGCAATCGAAGTTCTCAAGCAACAAGCGTATTGCAACGACAGCTCGAATATCTGTTCGACAACTCCATCCTATGACGCAACATCCCACACAAACAGAACAACAGAATAAAATCCGCATACAACTGCACCGCAAACTTTTTATAACTCAGCCTATGGAATCGGCGTCAAGAACCACCTAGTAACAAGTTTGACCCAACTGTGTCACACCAGAATTCATCTTATAATGAAATGTTCTAAAATGAGTCTCAACTGTCACCTTGTCACCTTGTGCTGTCAGCTCGTGGAGCTCTAGCGATCGTCCTGGTAAACACACTCCATTGTTTCCTATTCGATGACAAGTCCCTTAATTCCGCCAAATTCATGCCAGTTACATCTTGTATCTCATCCATCCATCTCCTCCTTGGGCGACCCCGTCTTCTCCTCCCCTCACCGCACGCCAGCATCATTTCCTTCTCCAGACCATCAGATCGCATAACATGTCCAAAGAACCTTAGTAATGATGCTTAAAAGAGCCATGAAACTGAATATTAAGCAATTTTCTTGTTAAAAACTTGTCGTTCATCTTACCAAGTAGACTTTTTCACGCGTTTCCGACTTGGACATCCTTAGAGAAACGTCAAAGTTACACATCTTCATAGAACTCTGTTTGGGGTTCTTCAGCAGTAAAGGACATCGATAAAGGATCTACAGACACAGAAAAACAACTCACACTGAACTGCGGCATGGTGGCCGATTGGTTAGAGCGCTGGCCTTGTAACGCGGAGGGTACGGGTTCGATCCTCCTCCCTTGAGACGGTCACTGTGTAGGGACACTTGAGCAAGTCCTTCACTCACAGTTGCTCAGTGCCATCGACTGGTTGATCACTTGATAGTGGCACTTAATAAATGCCTAATAATATAATAATTATAAAAAGAATAAACTACCGACTCTGAATTGTTTACGTTACAGTACGAAAGACAGGACTATTTGCAGTGACTAAGTACTCGAAGTCTTAAGGGTCCAAGTCTTGAAGTTGTGCTACATAAATTTGCGATTACAATTACAGTACTGTTGTCTGTTTCATTGAAGTTCAATTTAAGTGATGCTTATTAAAAATGCAGTTACATTTTGCTATAGTTTGCGGCAAAGCTAACTTTTGCTACAAAAGCGAACTCACCATAATGCTACAATTTGGCTACGAAACTAAATCAGTAAAGTGCATCATTTTTGTATGAAGCTATCCTTCAGACCAATAACACATTTTAGTACAACGCCACATTTCAGTACAATGGTACTGATTACGGTTTGCTTTGGGGTGTCATTGGCTGATGCCTTGTGCAATAGACACCGGCACCATAAAAGTTCTCAATTACAGTAACAATCAAAAACCATGTTATGCTAATGTTATGTTATGCTGATGTTATGACATACTAATGTCATGTTATGCTAATGTCATGTTATGCTGATGTTATGACATACTAATGTCATGTTATGCTAATGTTATGTTATGCTGATGTTATGACATACTAATGTCATGTTATGCTAATGTTGTTATGCTAACATCATGCTATGCTAACGTTATGCTACATTCCCTAAACTGCTACATGCAGTCTTCATACAAAATCAGGCTCTGTTTAACAACTGTTTGGAGATTGACATCATTCGTGCATACACTTGTGATCGGTTCAAAGACGGGTATAAACAGGTCTCCTTCGAACGCCTCGTACAGCTGAATCAACAGACGAACGCAGAAGAATCTCAACGGATAATATTGAACAGATGGGTTCACTCTAAACACAAAAGAGAATACAAAAGGCATTGTTGTGTTACCTAAAGTGATTGTCTCACGGATGTACCTTAAACACAATAGAGAATACAAAAGGCATTGTTTTGCTAATTAATATAACTGTCTCATGGATTCACACTAAACACAAAAGAGAATACAAAACGCATCGTCTTGCTAACTAATGTAAATGTCTAGTTCTTAATGACATTCAGTGCCATAAAGGGTAGCGCAGAGAGCGCCTTTAACTTTATTTACCCACCTACTACTCCCTCTGTCCCTGTGCCCATGACCACATAATTCCTCCACCGCCACATCCTGTACAAACTACTACCTCCAACCAAACCCACCTACCATGGGCGCCGGCAGCGTGACGCACTGAACGCACGTGCGTCCACCCACCAAATCAAATCCACACAAGGATTAGGCATCGCATCGATATTTATGACAATTTCAGTGTGTAATTTTGGTTTACCATAAAAAAGTAAAGTCTGTCCATATCCGCAAAGTGGAACGTAGGTGAGGCGCTCATTTCCTTTTCTAAGCCCTTGAGCCGGCAATGGACGAATCCCAAGGTCCTGGACACAGGACCAGTGATATCACAGACTTGCCGTTTACTTCCCAGCTTATGCCGGTACCAAATTATAGTGCTTGGTGACAGAGGCACCATGTGCGCAAACAACTTGCCCAAGGTTGTTGCACGGAGTCGAACCGGCGACAGCGTGATCATTGACCAAACGCGTTACCGATACTCCACTGTGCCATATGTATGTATAATATCATATGATATAATAACATATGGATATGCTATACTGTACTTTTATGAGTCACTCTGA
Organism: Allolobophora icterica; assembly: GCA_963556255.1. Classification (NCBI taxonomy): domain Eukaryota; kingdom Metazoa; phylum Annelida; class Clitellata; order Crassiclitellata; family Lumbricidae; genus Allolobophora; species Allolobophora icterica. The sequence continues at coordinate 45,957,541 of OY744614.1, read as the reverse complement.
GTCATTTTCAGTGTACGACTACGAGCGGTGGATGAAGGACGGGGAGGGGACGGGTGGGAAAGGGAGGGGACGGGTGGGAAAGGGAGGGGACGGGAGGAGTGTGCGTCCAATTTATTAAGCCTGGCGGCGCCCCTGCCACCTACTACTCCCTCCGACCCCGTGCCCATGACCGCATAATTACCCCAATCAACAGCCATATAAGCAAAACATTTCAGCACCTCTGAATCATTGATTGGCGCTTTTATAAATTTTTGATTACAATTACAAATATACTTACTTACTTATTTTGCTCTTTGAGTTGTGCTATATAAAAGTTCGGTTACAATTATGATTTGTTAAGATATCTAAAGCAGAATTTAATTGATTTTTAGTAAGGGGATGGATGAGTTACTGGATCATTCCGTAGACAAGCGTAGCGATGTGATGCCTCAAATCCTTCTGCATCAGTTCGTAGGATTTCATGCGACCGATAAGTTGCATCCACAGCGCCAAGGAATGAAGAGACTGCCAGTTGTAGACTGAAGGAATGTTCTCCTGATAAAATCAACCTCACAAAAATAAACAAACGATTCATAAAGTGAAACTCCTTTGTCCCTTGGAGACTATCATTATTATTACTATTATCATCATGATTATTTTTATTATTATTATTATTATTATTATGATTTTTTGCCCAAGGTACCAAGGGTCCCTCAGGCTCTAAGAACCTAAATCAGGGTTAGAACTTTGAGGTTCTCATCACCCATGTGCTGATTCAAAGAGCCCCTAAATGCCATTGTGATTATTATTGATTATCATTATTACTATTATGATCATTATTATTTTCATTAGCATCATCATTATTGTTATTATTATTATGCATTTACTAGGTGCCATTATCTAATGATAAATCATCAATCGATGGCGCTGAGCAACTGTGAGCGAGGGACTTGCTCAAGGTCCCTACACAGTAACCGTCTCAGGGAAAGAGACTCAAACCGTAGTCTCTGCACTACAAGGTGAGCACTCTAACCAATCGGCTACCATGTCCCTTGATCTGGCAAAGGACGAATCCCATGCAGCCTCAAAGGACTTACCATTTACTTCCCCAGCTTAAGCATCCACCAGCGTCTACCGTATGCGAGCAATTTTCCCATGGTCATTACAAGAAGTCTACTCAGCACACTCAAAACTGCAATTGTTAGGCAACAGACCACAGGCACTACCAACAAACATTTACAATTTCACGTCTACATCGAGGATTTGAAACTGGATGTGCCAAGCCTCACGCAAAACTGATACCTCGACAGTAATAATTGTTCTTACGCATTTATTGGCATTTCCATTTTACAAAATACAGGATAAATTATCATTCATGACTCACCTGCTTTTCCTTTTTCCGTTTCTTCCCTCCGCCCTTTTCCGGCTTCTTTTCCCTTGGGTTTTTATGGCCGTACAAAGCCTCATATATTTTACCAGCCAGTACCTTCTTGTCCACGCTGACGCGCTTGTACGCCATGTACGGTTTGAGGGCCATGACCTCGACGAGCGAATCCCTCATGTAGTTGATGTGCGGCAGAGACTTGACCGTCGTGAATTTGCAGTTGTTGCAGTATGCCGCGTACATGCGCTAGAAAATTCAGAAAGGAACAAAAATAATGAAGATAATACAACTGTGTGTGTGATGCTCGCGATAAAATCAGTCAACGCATAGAGGCCTATGTAGACAGGCCTCGTAGCTCTGCAGCCATTGAAAGTTTAAAGAAGCAGGAAAATAAGCTGCTTAAATACAATACAACTGTATTTGATACAATACAATACAACTGCATTTGATACAATACAATACAACTGTATTTGATACAATACAATACAACTGTATTTGATACAATACAATACAACTGTATTTGATACAATACAATACAACTGTATTTGATACAATGCAATACAACTGTATTTGATACAATACAACTGTATTTGATACAATACAATACAACTGTATTTGATACAATACAATACAACTGTATTTGATACAATACAATACAACTGTATTTGATATTAACCTCCTGCTAGTGTTTAGAAATGCACACAAGACCATACGAAGAACACCAATGGCACAGCGCACCTGTGAGCTAAGGACTTGTTCAAGGTCCCTCCACAGTAACCATCTTGGGGAGTTGGCTTGAGCCCGTGCTCTCCACATAACAGGTCGAGCGTTCTAATCATTCGCACTTGACTGCATGCACTCAGGTAATTCAAATTGATAACTGAAGGTAATTTACCTTGAACGACGGTTCAACCTGTTTCTCCGGAATGTGCAGCACCAGTCGGATAATGCAGCGAAGTGCGATGACCCTTATGGTTTCTTCTTCTGAACTCCAAATATCGATCAATTTCTGCAATATATTTCAGAAGAAAAAATTACAGTATGCAGAGTATACGCCAGTCAAACCATCCACCCTTCCATACGATGAGGGGGGACTGCTCAATCTAGAACTTTTCCCTATTTTGGCTCCTACTCGGAGCTTCAGTACCCTATGAATAGTACCATAGAAAGGTAGCACCTTTGTACGATATTAATAGGTGCCATATCATTAGAGAAGTACCTAAAAGGAGCTACATAATGACAAAATACAGATGCATACATACCCACATGGCCACTTTGGATAGATCGGAAAAGCAAGCGTAGAAGACGACAATCTCGTGAATGCGCTTAAGAGCTTTCTCCTTCAGCTCAATCGAAGCCACATTCGAAAGCAACTACAAAGAAACAGACAACAGTACTGTAATTATAATCGCAAATTTATATAGCGCCAATTCAAGACAGACTCTAATCAGAAGCACTCCAGACCTGACACAATGAAACCATGATCGACAAGAGGTTACTCAACTCCATGGCGCACTTAAATCAAGCCACCATCTGCAGCGCCTCTGAATAGTTACCTTGAACAGCACTCTATACAAATGTCTAGTTGATTGATTGACTGACAGTCTGGTCAATACCGAGAAAGTCAGACCAACGATAGCAAGTGAGTAGAGACCAAAATGAAACAGGATAGAGGAGAAAATAAAAAATGTTGAAGGCCAAATTGACAAATTAACTATGAGAATGAATTTATGTAAAAATGCTAAATGAAGTTTTTCCTAAATGAAATTCATATAGCACTATTTTCGATAAAATTTCTCGGAGGTGCTCTCGCTCTTGATCCGTGCCCAAGAGACCAAAGCATTAGTAAGCAGCAATGTAACAAAACTTCAAACACAACAAAAGTGCCATAAGCATTATTATTATTATTAAGAAAAGATTTTAAACTAGCAATCACACTGAAATGTGAATAAGAGGCACATTGGAGCTGGAATTACACTCGTTAACCATCATCCTTAATCATGATCCTTAATCTTAATCATGATCCTTCAATCCCTTTATCTCAGTCCAGGCGTGTAATCCTTTTCGAGAGGGTGGAAGTGCCGTGACCATCGGCCTGCTGACTGCTTACCTGGAGAAGAGCGGTCAGGTAGGACTTGACGACACTTCGGACACTTTTCCAGGTCCTGTTCTTTGGTGAGGGAAGAACTACCTTGTTTGGATCCTTCGATTCTGGCAGATGCAGCACACCCATCAGCTTTGGCAAAAACTGCTCAGTGCACATGCCGATCACAGCGTGGAACTCTTAAACAGAAATAAACCATCAGAAATTAATACCATTTCAAGCAATTAAATGCGACATAACCAGTTAACTGTTTAGTTACTTATTATGATTTAATGTGAAAATGCGTAGTTCTTGTAATGACTTAATGTAATGTAAAAAGTGCCTTATATAGTAAATTCAGCAAAAAGTCCCATCTCGGAAAATCCTCTGTTGTTCCTTCCGATGCCTTTGATCCATTCCTTCCCAATCTTCCCCTGATTCTATGCTGATCCACCTTCTTGATCCGATCTTCCTCTGATTCTATGCTAATCCACTCTCTTGATTCGATCTTCCCTTGATTCTATGCTGATCCAATCTTTCTCTGAATCTATTCTGATCCACTCTCTTCATCCATCCCTCTTCCTCTCTTCGTTTCCACCAGTAGTCAGTCAGGTCTCTTTTCAGCCAATGCCCCACTCATCTGGCAGAGCAACATTATCTCTGACCACATACATTCGTAGGAACAAAATCACATACAATCGTACATACTCAAATGTCTAAGTCTTCTGAACTCGGCCTCTACCATTCCATACCGCAAGTGCCAGTCTAAAGCCAGGAGAAAGGAGGAGGGTAATGTCAACAGCCGTTAGCCATAAGATGTTGTTAGACACTCCAACTGCTTCTAAGCCATTTGTTCGACGGACAATAGATGTTTAAGCATTTGATTATGAAAGACAACATCAAGATTAGGTCAGAAACTCACTTGCAACTCCCTTGACGATGTATTTGGCCTTGACGTCTCCCACGTTGCCGATCTGGGATAGGGCAGCCTTAAATCTGTCTGCAAGTTCCCGAAGTTCACCAATAGTGTCCTACAACATTTACATGAGGTGGATAATGGAGAGACAAAGGGAGTATGGACAGGAGGTTCACATCTGTTTCATTGACTATAGCAAGGCATTCGACTGCATTAACCATGATTTAATGTGGAAAACCCTGCTTGAAATGGGAATTCCGAAACACCTGATAATGTTACTAAAGGGTTTATATGAAGACCAGATAGCGGTGATAAGAACAGAATACGGAGACACTGACAATTTCAGAATCAAGAAAGGAGTGAGGCAGGGATGCATCTTGTCTCCATTCCTGTTTAATCTATATGCTGAAAGAATAATGAGAAAGGCAGAACTGGAGGGGGCAATTGAGGGAGTAAAAATTGCTGGAAAGACACTGAATAACCTTAGATACGCGGATGACACAACATTAATGGCAAAAAGAAAAGAGGATCTGGCAGAACTGATAAGAAGGGTCAGGAGAGAAAGTGAAAAAGCTGGTTTATACTTCAACATAAAGAAGACAAAGGTCATGACAACAGCAGATTGGGATAGTTTTGAGATAGACGGAGAGGAAATAGAGGTGGTAGAAAGCTTCACATTCCTAGGATCACTGGTTGGAAAGGAGGGAAAGTGTGATCCAGAAATAAAACGAAGGATTGCTATAGGGAAAGCTGCAATGACCGGACTGGAAAAGATATGGAAAGACAAACATGTGAGCATAGAAACCAAAAAAAGGCTCGTGAGAGCACTAATCTTTCCTACGGTACTGTACGGTTGCGAGACGTGGACAATGACAAAGAACATGGAAAATAAGGTTAACGCTTGTGAAATGTGGATATGGAGGAAGATGCTGAGAATATCTTGGACTGAGAAAAGAACGAACGAATCAATACGAGAGGAGATTGGAGTTGAGAATGAAGAGTCGTTAAAACAAACTGCGACAAGAATGAAGCTAAGGTTCTTTGGACATGTTATGCGATCTGATGGTCTGGAGAAGGAAATGATGCTGGCGTGCGGTGAGGGGAGGAGAAGACTGGGTCGCCCAAGGAGGAGATGGATGGATGAGATACAAGATGTAACTGGCATGAATTTGGCGGAATTGAGAGACTTGTCATCGAATAGGAGACGGTGGAGTGTGTTCACCAGGACGATCGCTAGAGCTCCACGAGCTGACAGCACAAGGTGACAAGGTGATCCTTAAAAACATCTCTTTAAAATTTAAGATGCAGATGAATAATCCTTACAAGAGGCAGCCAACAGTATGTAGTGTTAGCCACTTCATTCTCTTAGCCTCGGCATATGAAGGCAAGTGGCCAGTCCTCTCCCTCTCACTACCTGATCCTCACCCAGACAATGCATTTCCAGTATGTCCATTTACAGTCGGGTTTGCTAGAGTGCAACTGTAGCAAAAGTCTCAAAACATTTCTGTCTGGTGGTGATTTGAAGTCTGACCTCTGGCTCGACAGTCCAGCATGTAGTCACTACTGCAACCCTGCTTTAACATTTACACGAGCATACACATGTAATGTAATGCAACAAAACATTTATATAGCGCCTTAGGAGCTACTCCCAAAAGCCTAACAGCATAGAATCTGGGAAACATGAACATTTTCTGTGTTAGCCAGATATTACCAAGCAAATACACTGGAACCATATTATACCCGATTCATTGTGATATGACTTCTAATATAACACGGAAACCCAGTTATATTTCAGCTGATCATGACATAACCTCATTACAGGGTTGTTCTTAAAATGTTAACAGTTTTTGGGGAATAAGATAATAATAAAGCAGAATAGCACGCAAATAGGAAACGCATAAACAGGTACACGCTCTGTATACGAAAAAGTCGACTAACTGCAGTGGTAGAAGTTTTAGCTTTCTTGGTTTTCTGATCAGATATTTTAACTTCCTTGTCTGAGGATTCAACTTCTGCATCGCTGTCGTCCTCGTTGGACATTTCTGCGTCACTGTCAGACATTTCAGCTTCATTATCAGACATTTCAACTTCACTGCTGTCGTAATCTGCAGATTCAAGTTCCACATCACTGCTGTCGTTGTCAGACATTCTGAAATAAAAGTTAACTTTGTCAAAATTCAATACAAGGCATGTATTTCTATTTACAATTGAACGCATGCAATTTCAGCAACAGAAAACATTAAAATCTGGATTTGACATAATAAACAAGTATTGGAAACTGTAAAAAATGATGCACATACTGCTTAGGTGAAAAAATCTACTATACCCAGTGGCAGGTTAATGTATCCAACATCATTAAGGCGATTATCAGTAGTGCAGCATCATAGGCGCAGACTCTGGGAGGGCACATCCCCCCGATAATTGAGATGGACTGTAAACCCAATGCAACAAGTGTAGAATGAATTACCAAATCCCCCACCCCGAATATTTTGGACAAGTTTACGCCAGTGGTAGCGCTTTAACGTCTCAAATAAAAAGGAGATGTACAACGTCAATAATTTTTGGCGCTAACCAATCAATTATCCAAGTGAAAATCAAACTAATAGATTATTTTAATTAAGAAATGTATCCAGATCGAAGTGTGTAGAAAACAACAAATATAAAACCAACTTACTAGTTCAAACATTGTATACTAAACAGAAGTGGTGTTGCTTTGGATTTGATTGGAAACCGTACCTAAACCTGCATGGCACACTGAATTGGGCGAACATGTACAATCGGGGTGCCTATGTACTATCTGGGTGGGTGTCTTTGCATCGTGAGGGTCAGTTACGGTCAGGGTAAGCGTCGTCCGGGTCGGTTGCTTTACCAGACGACTAAGAGATGCCAGCTTTGGGATTCTGATTACAGAAAGTCCCACGTGGAGCACACGACGGAAACCTTAAATGTCAGTAACTTCTTACATGTGTATGATTTTTTGTAAGTCATATGCATAAACACAAACTTCCTTTTAGTTTTAGCAAATAACAAAATGCACGTAACCTTTTTTGTTTAAAACGGAAAATACGAACAACTCAAAAATAGTGAGTGATAAATAATTACTATCGCTTAAAAATATTGTACCAAAGATTAAAAAACTATTATGATTTGAAGCAAGGACTAAACATCACACGACTCGTAGGAGCATCTATTTCTCTAACGCCTTGCAGGTCTGAGAGTACCACCTGTTTATTACATATGCATAATAAATGCATTGCATCTTATTATGTCAGTGAATGAAAATCGACGAATAATTAATTTCACAGTTAAAAAGTTTTCTGCGGAGTGTAAAACATATTTATTATCATATGCTAATACTGGAGTGGCGACACCTGTGGGTAGAAGTACACCTATACGCTATGCACCTATTTTCACAGGCCAACGATCTCCTATATATATCACCGGCATGTGCCTCACCTAATAACATCTTTGGTTGGCGATTATATAGGTTCCTTGGAATGAATCAATGATAGAAAACTAGAACAAACTATATATAAATATGGTGTTTGTGTATGAGCGAGTTTGTGTACTTAATTTACTTATTTTTTTATTTCGGATATTTCTATAGCGCCTCCTCAAGTCTACTACTACTCAGAGGCGCTCCCACTACAGCATTGGTATATCGTGTCGGAGTTTTCACGCCGAAGCGCCACGAGCAATCGCGAGTGAAGGACTTGCCCAAGGTCCGTACGCAGCGGCTAGAGTGGGATTCGAACCTGCAAACCTCAGGTCACAAGGCTCCGAACTTACCACTGAGCCACCACGCCCCACGATAACCTATAGGCTATTTGTGTTCAGACGCAAACTGAGAGACGGTCCAATGAGCGTGAATGTGCGCAGTGCTCAAAGCAATACGGAATTGCGTAAATAGTAAATATTATCTTCGAAAGAGAACGTAAACAATCAGGCAAACATCTAGAGACAAGTTCTGTACCCTGGCTAAACCACTCTGTAATTCATTAAGTAAGTAAGTAAGTAATAATCAATCCATCTACCATAGCATTTGATTTGAAAACTGTTACTAATAAAAACTTCGGACTTTGGCGTGCTAAAACAGCTGTACACAAAATTCTCAATTGTAAATTCATATAGCCTACGATTATACAATCAACGACACCACTGTGCTAGCCTACGTGATGTGAATGTCACTAAGAAGAAAATTTCATCGATTAGCAAAACAAAATACAAAGAAAACCAGAAGAGTCATAGGTGGCGGGGCTCTCATGTTTGTGGACAGTAGCCTATAAATTTTGGCAAGTCATATCGTGTCGAAAAGCTGAAGTGTGTATACTCGGCCCTACTCATTTCCCTCCCGCAGCGCCACTAACAACGCATATTGCCGTTGCCTATCCTGTAGTCGCCTCACAATCATGTGACCAATACATGGTTGCATAACAACACACTTGACCCAAATACAGCTTGACCTCTGCTTATTCACTACATGGGTTTGATGGGTTTATCTGAAACTGCTTTTGTGCAGTTTGGCTGACGTAGTTCAACGATAAATAAAATGCTGCGTCACTTTCCATGACCAATAATCCTCTGCTTTCAATCAGGATCTAAATATATCGCCCAATCGCTTGAGAGTAATTTAGGTCAAAGATTTAGATTACGCAGAAGGGGCGGGACTTCCAGTGTTTTCGCGATTGTTCGACGTTTTGCATAAATCTAAATAAAAGGCGAACGGTTGCCGTTGCGAAGTCATATCTGTTTGCGCAGTTCGATCGAGAAGGAAGACATTTGAAAATCGCCGAAAAGCATCGCATTTACTTCGTCGCTACGAGAAAAGTCGAAGAAATTTATCCTCAGAAGAGAAGTAAGTTATAACGTTGTTCTGTGCAGATTTTTTCAGCCGTGAGGTGAAATTATTTCGTGTTAAATCGAGAATTTTTCGATTCTCTTTTGTGACGTGTAGCAGCTTGTACTTCCTTCTCCCAGTAACTGTAACCGAAACAATGGCTTTCTTGAATCGCTCTCCTTAGTTGTCTCACATTTTCGCAAAATTATTAGTAATGTAACAGAAACACCGTGAAATCGCGAAAGGAGTAGTGTAAGCTTTTTCCTTGGCTGTACGGTCATGAAAAACGTTAAACGAAGCAAGAGAAGAACAGGAAATAGGAAAAATTCTGACGATAAACTGCGCTTTTGAATTCTTGATTACCAACCGTTGTTTTCCTGTAACACTAGCCAAATTTTAAACATTCTTATTTCAAGGATTTTTATAAACTCCTTTCAGAACTTTGTTACCATAAAGAAATATTTATAGTTTCGTTAACTCGCCCAAACATAAGTTATTTGCAGTAAATAAGGTAGAAAACAATGCACTGTAGTTCATAAGTGTCAAAATGTAATATTTACATTGTTTTTTAAAAATCTGTTTCAGTCGTATAATCATGCAGATTTTCGTGAAGACACTCACAGGCAAGACCATCACTCTTGAGGTCGAGCCAAGCGACACCATCGAGAACGTGAAGGCTAAAATCCAGGACAAGGAAGGCATTCCTCCTGACCAGCAGCGTCTCATCTTTGCTGGAAAACAACTTGAAGATGGCCGCACCCTGAGTGACTACAACATTCAGAAAGAATCCACACTGCATTTGGTTTTGAGGCTGAGAGGTGGTATGCAGATTTTCGTCAAGACTCTTACAGGCAAGACAATTACCCTTGAGGTTGAGCCAAGTGACACCATCGAGAACGTGAAGGCCAAAATCCAGGACAAGGAAGGCATTCCTCCTGACCAGCAGCGCCTGATCTTTGCTGGAAAACAGTTGGAAGATGGCCGTACCCTGAGTGACTACAACATCCAGAAAGAATCCACTCTTCACTTGGTTCTGAGGCTGAGAGGTGGCATGCAGATTTTCGTCAAAACTCTCACAGGCAAGACAATTACCCTAGAGGTTGAGCCAAGCGACACCATCGAGAATGTGAAGGCCAAAATCCAGGACAAGGAAGGCATTCCTCCCGACCAGCAGCGTCTGATCTTTGCTGGAAAACAGCTTGAAGATGGCCGTACCCTGAGTGATTACAACATCCAGAAAGAATCTACCCTGCATTTGGTTCTGAGGCTGAGAGGTGGTATGCAGATTTTCGTCAAGACGCTGACGGGCAAGACAATTACCCTCGAGGTTGAGCCAAGTGACACAATCGAGAACGTGAAGGCCAAAATCCAGGACAAGGAAGGTATTCCTCCCGACCAGCAGCGTCTGATCTTTGCTGGAAAACAACTTGAAGATGGCCGCACCCTGAGTGACTACAACATCCAGAAAGAATCCACTCTTCACTTGGTTCTGAGGCTGAGAGGTGGTATGCAGATTTTCGTCAAGACGCTCACAGGCAAGACCATCACCCTGGAGGTTGAGCCAAGCGACACCATCGAGAACGTGAAGGCCAAAATCCAGGACAAGGAAGGCATTCCTCCCGACCAGCAGCGTCTGATCTTTGCTGGAAAGCAACTTGAAGACGGCCGCACCCTGAGTGACTACAACATCCAGAAAGAATCCACTCTTCACTTGGTTCTGAGGCTGAGAGGTGGTATGCAGATTTTCGTCAAGACGCTGACAGGCAAGACCATCACCCTGGAGGTTGAGCCAAGTGACACCATCGAGAACGTCAAGGCCAAAATCCAGGACAAGGAAGGTATTCCTCCCGATCAGCAGCGTCTGATCTTTGCTGGAAAACAACTTGAAGATGGCCGCACCCTGAGTGATTACAACATCCAGAAAGAATCCACTCTTCACTTGGTTCTGAGGCTGAGAGGTGGTATGCAGATTTTCGTCAAGACTCTCACAGGCAAGACAATTACCCTTGAGGTTGAGCCAAGTGACACCATCGATAACGTGAAGGCCAAGATCCAGGACAAGGAAGGCATTCCTCCCGACCAGCAGCGTCTGATCTTTGCTGGAAAACAACTTGAAGATGGCCGCACCCTGAGTGACTACAACATCCAGAAAGAATCCACTCTTCACTTGGTTCTGAGGCTGAGAGGTGGTATGCAGATTTTCGTCAAGACGCTGACAGGCAAGACCATCACCCTGGAGGTTGAGCCAAGCGACACCATCGAGAACGTGAAGGCCAAAATCCAGGACAAGGAAGGTATTCCTCCTGACCAGCAGCGTCTGATCTTTGCTGGAAAACAGCTTGAAGACGGCCGTACTCTGAGTGATTACAACATCCAGAAAGAATCCACTCTTCACTTGGTTCTGAGGCTGAGAGGTGGTATGCAGATTTTCGTGAAGACGCTGACAGGCAAGACCATCACCCTGGAGGTTGAGCCAAGCGACACCATCGAGAACGTGAAGGCCAAAATCCAGGACAAGGAAGGCATTCCTCCCGACCAGCAGCGTCTGATCTTTGCTGGAAAACAGCTTGAAGATGGCCGTACCCTGAGTGATTACAACATCCAGAAAGAATCCACTCTTCACTTGGTTCTGAGGCTGAGAGGTGGTATGCAGATTTTCGTCAAGACGCTCACAGGCAAGACCATCACCCTGGAGGTTGAGCCAAGCGACACCATCGAGAACGTGAAGGCCAAGATCCAGGACAAGGAAGGCATTCCTCCCGACCAGCAGCGTCTGATCTTTGCTGGAAAACAGCTTGAAGATGGCCGTACCCTGAGTGATTACAACATCCAGAAAGAATCCACTCTTCACTTGGTTCTGAGGCTGAGAGGTGGTATGCAGATTTTCGTCAAGACGCTCACTGGCAAGACCATCACCCTGGAGGTTGAGCCAAGCGACACCATCGAGAACGTGAAGGCCAAAATCCAGGACAAGGAAGGTATTCCTCCTGATCAGCAGCGTCTGATCTTTGCTGGAAAGCAACTTGAAGATGGGCGCACCCTGAGTGACTACAACATCCAGAAAGAATCCACTCTTCACTTGGTTCTGAGGCTGAGAGGTGGTATGCAGATTTTCGTCAAGACGCTGACAGGCAAGACCATCACCCTTGAGGTTGAGCCAAGCGACACCATCGAGAACGTGAAGGCCAAGATCCAGGACAAGGAAGGCATTCCTCCCGACCAGCAGCGTCTGATCTTTGCTGGAAAACAGCTGGAAGATGGCCGCACCCTGAGCGACTACAACATCCAGAAAGAATCCACCCTGCATTTGGTCCTGAGACTGAGAGGTGGAATGTAGATGGTCATCTACAAGCAAGACCATGGGATGAACACCTGTTCCCATGTGATATAAAAGACACTTTCTATTTCTGTAAAACAGTTGACTTTTTGCTGTAGTGTTCACGGTTATATTGGCTTTTTTCGTAACGCGTTATTTGCAAGTCATTTTTTTGTAACTAACATTCTTACAAGATTATTTAAATGTAGAAATCTATCATACAATTTATTTGAATGCTCCCAATCAACACCGTGGGATGCACACCTGTTCTAAACCCTTTTTGAATACAATTTCTATGTGCTTGAAACGGTTGACTTTATGATGTAATTATAGGTTATGTTGGCTACTTTTTTCTCAACTTGCGTGCATTATGTTTTGTTACTGCAAAATTTCTCGGAAGTTTATCTAACTGTACATGTATACATCTAAATTTTCTTTAATAAAAATAGGTATTATGTTGGAACTGGTGTTTTCTGCCTTTGTTTTATATAATGTGATCTGAAAATTTTGAGGTGCCATAAATTTACTTCAGTAACTTGATTCTTTTGACTGGCAAAACTTCCCAGAGATCGTGGATAATGTTCATCATTTTGGAGATCTTGCAACTTTGTTAAAGGTGGTGATCAAGTTTGTCCTCTGGAGCATTGTGACTTGGTGCAAATGCCTTGTTGCAGATTATTTTGCTGTGGTGTGCAGAATGATCTTGTTCCACTGGCTGCAGTGCCACTTTCAGCATGAAGTCTTGCTGTGGTCGACCCACCTTGAATAAGTAGCATAAAAACTTGCAACAAGTAATTCCTCCGCCTCTTTTTTACAACTGGTTGCCTACCATTCTGTTCGACTGTTCTATGTTTGGTCTCGAGTGCACCACAAAGACTTGAAGTGGTGTTATATAAATTTCAAATTAAAATCCTGAATTGTGTAGAAATACACAGCTTACAACACCATAGATCCTTTGCTAGCAGAACTTTGGGACAGTAGACAAGAAAGTCATTAGCTCCATGCCCTAAATCGATGGGAGCACATACCTTGGTGTCCAAGATCCAACAGGCAATGCAGAGACTTGTTAGAATTTACTGTGTTTGTGAGGAATAGAACCTACATAGTTGGTGATCTGTAGCTAAATCTGTAGGGTAAGTTGTTTAATTTCCCAAAAAGCCTCTAGGTGTTCTTTTTGTACTAAGCATCTGGGGTAAAAGTAATTCAATATCAGTGACAAGTATAATCTGAAGTACTCGCAACAATTCAATTATCAGAATTCATAAAATACTAGCATTAGCAGAACCTTGTTCTAAGCAACCTGCAATGTAAAGAAATTCTGTTGCACGTAAGAAAATCAATTCACATGCTGAAGGAGAATTTAATGACGCCTTTTTCCTTTGCACTAAGTAGGCTTAGATGTGTGTGCCCTGGGTTCCCTGGCTGTTTCTTGGTAACCTTAAAACTACTTTTTGAGCATGCTGGTGTTGGAAGCATCTCCGAGTAGTTCCTTGAAGGGGCGCTATATAAAACATTGAAAAGAATGAATGAATGATTATGGTACTATATATAAGTTGTAGTTCTTTACAATTACTCAAAATAGGTACTTGGAAATGATACTCAGTGCAAATCCATATACTGCAATTAACACAAATAATATAAATTGTATATATAAGTATATATACAGAAGAGAAGCAGTCCCTTGAGCTACTCCAGCAGCAGCCATGGTATTGTGGTAGCGACTTCATTTTCTTAGCCTTGGCATATGAGGGCAGGTGGCCAGTCCTTTCCCTTGCCATCTCATCTTCCCACTGACAGTGTATGGTCAGTGTAATCATAATTCAGTTGGCTACAGGTTCAGGCAGAACAGAAATATCGAACCAAATTTCTGCCCTGGCAGGGATTTGAACCCCAGCCTTCTTGATTGACAGTCCAGAATGCTAACTACTACAATGTCATGATCAAGCACCCGAGATACATATATAAATTTGTTACAAATATAAATTTTCTTGCTTGTGTATGGTATGGTATCTGGGAATTTATAAAGTGCTTCTCACAGTGCGAACTATTCAGAGGCACTCTCAGCATTTATGCACATGTATAAACCTGTAAATAATGGATAAGTTGTAGGGCATTCAGTCCAAACATATTTTGTCTTTGGCCTATTTGTCGATACTGGTTCGTGTTTAAAGTGGCGTGATTGCAAGAATTAATGTTCCACGATGAAAGGCTCATGTACGTGGCTTTCCAATGTCTATTGAAACTGCACTTCTAGGCCAAAATATTACAGCCAAACGGATTCAAAATTCAAAACACATGAAGCCATCTGTGTTTTGGGTCAGTGAACAATTTAAACCAATCATACGCTCGACACATTCCAATTCAAATGAACATAAATTCTTTCTGCGCGTAAACTCCAACCAAGGTGAAATTGTTTAAAACTGCCTCAGGCTTGTTCACGCATGTTTTTAGGGTCTATCAATGTTAATGTTATGCAAACGTGAAGAACCAGCAGAGAATGCAGGCCTGAACATTGTACTCTGTGAAAGAAATGCTCAAAAGGCACTCTATAAATAGACAAAAACAGAAATGATCAGAAAAAGCTTATCACAAAAGACAAAGCAAACCATGTCCTTTAATACTGAACATTCACCAAGGAAGCAGAATGCAGACAAAATTATCTCTTTTTGTACAAAACTTTATTAAGTGGCTCAGTTTAAATGGCCATTTATATAATGCCTTACAGGAACATCAGGAAGGTATTTGTACAGATTTAGAGCAATTTAGAGCCCGATAGCGCATTGGATAACATCTGGCGTAGCGTGCGAGAGGTACAGAGATCGAGTCCCATAGGCGGACATGCTTTGTAGGCTGCAATTTGCGCCGTGTATTGCAGGCTGTCTGTTCTGTTAGTAGTTAAGATTTATCGCATAACATGTACATGTACAGCGCAGTGCGTTTGCAGGCGCTTAATTAAAGAATAAATATTATTATTATTATTATTATTCGAGCACAGCTGTTTAACACAGTTAAATCTGTTCGATCAGCATATGCTGGAACGCGTTGTTCCTGGTACACGTCTTGTGGCATTCATTTACAGTTGCCAGTCCCTCCATCTGGAACTCTACCTCCTCATGTTTGCAACTCTCATAGCGATCGAGACTGGTTTTATTCTAGGCCTGAGCAATCAACTGTTTATTGTGACCTCTTCCAGTCTACTTGTGGATTTTAATGGTTGCCTGGCTTTTCAATGTGCACTTCTGAACTTTGTGAGGAGAGCATAATCAAATTACAGTGATATTGTATTGCATAAAATAATGTATCACCATTGGTGCTAAGATGAATGGTTCTTTCAGTGTTTAACTTATAGTACAGTACTTTCAAAAACGCACAGGATTTGTTATATATTACCACGATATACTTCATTTTATTTACTTAACAAAGACAGATATAAAGTTGGAAGAAAACGAACTAGGTCTCGTCACTGCAATGCACCGTCCATTTGTATTAACAATACTTTGCGATAACTGCAAAAAGTGCAGGCTTCAGGAAAAACATCACCGCACGTGTCGGATGTTTTTGTCATGGTTGCCGGCTGTTGACTCAGCAACATCATTTGCATTACGTCTCCTACAGTCTTTGATTTTTTTCGATCATACACACAATTCTTCAACTTCACTCCAAGCTAGTCGTCGACGTTTTCAACGACAAATCGTGATCTGTCATAAATTAAAACTGAAAACACAAATGTTATAAGTCTTCAAATGAGAACATAATAAACATTTTTATTGCTCCGTTCTAACAAAAACACTGCCAGAGGCCTCGACCTTTAGGCTAAGGGTCAAGGCCTTGGAGTATTCCATCGTCAATCACTCTATTTATAGAATAAAGACAACGGAAACTCATGGAAAATTTATGATTGTGTTACAAAGACGTAAAGGTAATAATGCCAGAACCGCAAGAATTTTCTTTCTTAAAAATATAAGCAATGTAAGCTTTGTCAACGCTGCCTAATGTTGTGAATAAATCCAAATAAAAATAGATACATGGATACGTTTTTGTGTAACGTTTATCAGAAGAACATCCTTAAAAATGCAGTAGACGATTTTATGACATTTCCTTTGTGAGCACTTTTCATACATTTCATATAAACAATATGTTCATCATCAGCAATTACTTTCCTCTGAAATTTAAAACTTGTAATCAACCAGCCATTATGTTTCAGCTAGCGGTAAACAACAAATTGATTAAAACGCTTCATGATGGTCTTTACTTAGCGATACATACACTACAACTTGAGTTCCTAATGTTATTTTGCCAATGTTTAACTTCATCAAACACTGGTAACGCATAAACAGAAGGAATGGTAACTCATAAACAGAAGAAATAAGAAAGCATTTTCATGAATACAGCATAATAAAGACACTGGAACATATTGAAATATATTGAAACATAGCTTGTGACTTCAGAAGATTCCCCGAAACGCAATAGCCCACAAGAATAGAAAAAGGGTGGAGCGTAAGCGATGAGAAAGACAATCGCATCACGTATACTGTGCACTGTATTAAGAAAAAGAATGTCACACAAACTGTTGCCCTGTATCACTCTGCGTCCTAGGTATACCAATCAAAAATCAAATATCATGCTTAAAAACTATGATTTCATCATAAACAAATCATGATAGCGCTGGTCTCAGAAATCAGAAATCAACACCTATCGATTTTGTTTTGACTAAGCGCCTGTGATTAAGCTGGTTCCCGCGACTTCGCTCTTATAGGCAAAGTGGAAATCTCGAGGTTACGATTACGATTACACTGTCCTTTGGTGTTTCAGCGTTTTTTCGCAGAAACCACGTCATATTATATTCCATAAAGTATATTTGAAGCCGTTCCGACAGTATCCGGTGCAATTTGGAAGTTCTAGCGGGGTGGTGCTTCACCGAGTGACCTATTTACGAAACTAAGACCAATAAAAAGCGCTAGCTCTGGTCGCTCAGATGATGAGCTGAGTGGTCCAGGTTGAGTTGGCTTTCTTCGCTCAGAAGATTTTTTGGAGATTCTCGTTGAGGTAATTTCGCTGAAAATTATCATAACTCGACTAAATAATTTATTATTTCGTGCACCAGTTATCGACTACCGAATGTTCAGTTGTCGGATTTAAGTTTTGTTTTATACTGTTTTATTTATATACGGAAAATCGATTGGATCCTATCAGTGACCGTTTGTTGGTTATCGGGTCAGTTAAGTAGGCCAGAGTATTTAATTTCTGTCTTGAAGTTCTGTAAATATATAAAGACTATAATTTCTGTTTTAAAATATTTAACTTGACGTGCGACAAGGTAAGAGCGGAGTTTTGCACAATATGGACGCTACTTTTAGGTGACACAGTATGGATATTTGATCTAACCTAGAAAAGGCGCTACATGATAAGAGCCTATTGGACGAGTTTTCCTTTCGGATGTATTTTGCTTAGTCAGACTTTTTGACGGAGTCAGCAGTTTGGCATTTAATAACCTAGCAACAGTTTGAAAGGCCTGCGGAGAAGAACAAAGAAAGCGGCCATTTTAAAGACTTAAGTGTCCGATTTTGTTGAGCAGTTGTTTAGAATAGAACCGATGACAGTATACTTGGTCAGTATTATAGTATGCCTTTGTTGTCTAGAGAGATCGGGGCAGTGATACGTTCCTTGTAAGATGCGAACAATTGACAAAGGCTACCTGCTGACACACCTTATTAACATGAAACATCTGTATGCAATTCCTGCAGCTAAGATTATTGAGAAGCTACTTGCAAATAGTTTCATGCTAGTACATTTTCTAGTACTTACGCAACACTGTTGTTTTTAAAATAAGTCAATTTTTTCTGGACTAAGCCAATGCAAAAGCAAGTGTGAGAATCTTTGTACTAAGATGTATATCCTAATGAGGTTATCCAAATTACCAGAAACCCAATTCCCTGAATGTGATGAAAATGCAGAATTGACCCAATTAAAAAAACAATCTTGTGCCAGGCCTTCCAGATCTGGAGAATTATTATGGGCTAGTCAGCCAATTTGTTTAATATTATATTTTGAAAATATGTCCTGTTCAAAGTTAGTTAATTTTAGTTTCGCTTCAAAATCAGGTTTTGGGGATCTGGTGGAAGGTCCGTGTCTGGACCGAGGTTTGGGGATTCACTACGCACCTTCTTAATGATTTTGTGCATGCGATTTTTGTCTGTTACCAAGTATAGTGTTGACTCGATAATTCGAAGTCGTCGAGAGGGGGGCATGTATTATGATACATTGTGTGAACCAGGTTGTGCTGATAAAGTCAATATTTAGCACGGTGCTGCAATTCTTGCATGGCATATTAACGAGCAGCCAGTGTAAAGCTAGAAAATTTTAGACGTAGCATCATGTTAAGATGAATGGCGCATTAAGTGGGAACTTGTAAACAACGAACACTAGTTTTATGGATCTAGTTTATTGTTTTGTTTACAAAATATGATTTATGTGCTACATATTTGTAGTTTTTTGCACGATAAAGTACCTTCCTGAAATATGCCATGGAAATGTTATGATGGAAATTTTATGATGGAAATGCTATGATCCGTAGATGCCAACATTTCTATGGGAGGCTGCTAATGAACTGGGAGGAGCACATAAATCTAGTGACACATATCTTTAGATCGGTTTCGTTGTAATTTCCCAGCACTTTGAGAAGTCCTAAAAAATTGCTCTATATAAGCATTTACGTGTTACATTGCTTTCTTATGCTTTCCTGATTGTAACATCAAGTCAGAATAATTTTCATGCCTGTTAACTTTGTGCGTGTAATAACTGGGTTTTGTAACTTTGTAGACAGAGCCACAACCGTCATCAATACAGAGTTTGTTGATCGTGCGTCTTGTTTGACAAGTTCCGTGAAGATGATCCAACTGGTTTGCGGATGTCTGAACGTGAGGATCCACGTTAAGTCAGCTGGACAGCCAGTCGATCCAACTTCACTCGGTATGTGTTTGTTTTTCACGTATTCGATCAGCGCTCGATCGTGAACGAGTGCAGTAGTTTACTGAATGCGATGCTCTGATTAGGTTCTTGTTTCGGTGACAAACGTTTGGTGTGTTGTCATGTTATTGTTGAACTACACAACACTAATCTTTCTAGAGGGCATGTTTTTACGTTCTCTGGGTAAGACATGAGCACCTCTGAATAGAGACCATGAACGGGTACTATGTAAATTCTTTTTGATTGATTGAGTGATTGATTGATTAACCTTCAAATTGCTTACCCACCATGGGCTGCCTCTCAATCTTAGCGGACTGACCATCTGGAAATCAACCCGATTACTGCTTGGTATTGGTGTGCCATTGGTTGAGGCGTTGTACATTAGACACCGGCGCAACAGAAGTACCAATTACAATTACAATCAACATTTTTAAGTCATATACATGTATGTACATGCAGGGCAGATTCATTGAGCTTGGAACTTGGCAGTTTGATAAGCGTGGTTACTGGTTAGGTAGTTGGGTAAGGCAGTTCCATAGTAATTGCATACAGTTTCACAACTGACGCATCTATAGAATCATGAATGATGTTGAGCTGCTGTAAGCTTTGAGTATATATGGTTTAGTTTAAGTAATGCTATGTTACTTCTAGGTATATGTGTATGAAGGGGATTTTTCACATGCCTTGAGACTTTTCAAACTATACCTTCACTGAGTGAGAATTATTTTGTAATTAGTAACTTCTGTTGTGCCGGTGTCTAATGCACAAGGCATCAACCAATGACGCACAAAAACCAAGCCATGATCAAGTCAGTGTCGAGAAGATCAGTCTGTAAGACAGAGGGAAAATAAGAAAAGATTAAAAATTAAAACTGGAGGGATCTAAAAAGGTAGGAAGGGGAGAAAAGAACATGGGCGTATGATGCAAATAAGTTTGAGAAAACCGAGGGCAATAAACATGTTGTCGTCTTTTTCGCGGCGAATAAAGCCACGTAAGGTTTACCTGGAACGTTGGCAGCCAAAACAAAGTCTACTTTTTGGTGTTTAGTAAGCAACCACAAGTTAACGGCCCTTCAGTGTTTTATTTCTGTTTTATATGTGTAGTGTGCTTTCGAGCGGTACCATTTCTGCTGTTGAGAGGAACTTGAAGGCATTATTTCAAGTATCTTGAGATACACACGGTTTGCATATGTTGTTGATAGGGCCAAGACGCTATTCTTGCTTAGAGTGGATATATGTCGGACATTATTTTGTTTTTCTGGGCTAAGACCATCACATTGTGATAGGCATGTTTGAACAGCCCAACAGTGACTGAGCCAACACGAGTGTACCGGTAGTTACTTCAGTCTTGCGGCCAAAAGGTTCCAAGTTTTCGCTCATACTCTTACACAGACGTTTAGAAACGAGGAACAAACAAATTTCCACTCGAGAGAAGCAGAATTTTGTTTGGTTCATATACGTAGTGTTGGCTACACGTCGGTTTTAGCCCAACATTACCTGTAAACAACTTTTCACTCGAGAGAAGCAGAATTTTCTGGTAGTGTGGGCCACTTGTGCAGTTTAGACCAACAAATACCTGTACCAAAGTCTACCTTTTGGCAGGTAAATATTAGCAGACTAGGGGTGCGGAATAATCTTGTGATTAGTATGCTGAACTGGCAACCGAGGGGTCAGGGTTCAGATCCCAGCTGGGGCAAAAATTTGTTAGAGATTTCGGCTCAACTGCATCCCAATCCAACTCAGCTGTAATGATTACACTGACCGTACACTGTGGGGGAAGATGAGACTGTGAGGAAGAGGACGGGCCACCCGCCCTCATATGCAGAGGCTAAGAAAATGAAGTCGCTAAGACTTCATACCCATGGCTGCCTCAGGGCTAGTTTAAGGGACTGCCTTTTTTATAGCAGACTGGTAGTGACTGGATGGGGCTGCCTACTTTCCTTGTTTGCAGTTGCACACAGGCCGTTGCCCGATACTTACTGCCTGTCCAGCTGTTGCAAGTGGTTTGTCTGGCAACGAAGAAGTTGAACCAGGAGACTGGTTTATCTGGTTTGACCTATCTGGTTTGACCTAGTGGATAAACTAGCTTATCTAGATTTCCTGATAGGGTGGCTTATATCTCTGAGGGCTGGATTTTGATGTTGTACCCCCTCTGTCACGAGGCTGGTGCTTGACATGGCTACTGATTCTAAGGGTCACAAGTACATCACAAATGTATGTTTATGTATGTAGGTATATGAGTGTATGCATGTATTTATGTGTATGTATGTATGTATTTTAGTGTCTCTGTACTGGTACATATGTATGTATGTATGTATGTGTTAAGACATTTGATATAGTACATTTTAAGTATCGTACAAAATGTTGAAAAATGATATACACACACACACACACACACACACACACACACACACACACACACACACACACACACACACACACACATATGTATATATATATATAAACCGATCAGTCAATCAAGCATTTATATAGCACCCCTTCAAGGAAACTATTCAGAGGCGCTCCAAGCCCGACCCCGGCGAAAGAGAACAGTGTATATATAGTGTTGTTATCATTATGTTTGAAACATCAACTGAAATTGTGGTCGAAGTCATAACAAGTGGCCTTAAGTGGAGAAACACAATGTGACATGTAACAATTTAGTACTGCACAAGGCACTAAAACTGGGCCTCGATCAGGTCAATACCCTAGCAGTCAGCACACTGCAACAGATTGTGGATAAGAGGCGAGATCGGCGATTGGCACCAACATGCAGGGTGAGCCAACGGAAATGAAGGATGGCACCTGTTGGGAACCTTTGAAAAGCACTTTACAATGATGCCCCAGACTATCTGAGACCACTGAGAAGTTATTTATGCATAGCACTCGGTGGCGTTTTCCTCCGCAGGGCTTTTACACCATTCTCTGTAGCTGTGTTGTTAGGAACTGTGGGGTAGGGTTATCATATGGTCAGAGTGCTACACTTGTAATGCAGAGAGTATGGATTTGAACCGTGTGCCCTGAGATGGTTAAGTAGGGTCCTCGAGCAAGTTCTTCGCTCATATTGCTCAGCGCCATTGACTGATGATTAGTAATATTATTACTATTATTATTATTACTTTACTTTCATTGTTATTATTACTACTATTATTATTATTATTATTATATTATTATTATTATTATTATTATTATTATTATTATTATTATGTATTTATTAAGTGCCACTATCTAATTGTAAATACAATACAGTTAGATGGTGGCACTTAATAAATGCATGATAATGATAATAATAACAATGAAAGTAAAGTAAAAATAATAGTATTAATAATAACAATAATAACAAATAATGCTTATGAATTATAATTATAACAATAAACTGTCTAAGTCTCTGCCTCGTGATGCGCAGTACTATCTGGGACCACTGAAAAAGAGTTGTGTACCGCATAGCACGGAGAGCTGCTTATCTCCTGCCGGGTATTTTTAACCTTCTGTTTGGGCTTCGTTTTCAACAGCTAGCAGCCTGATTAACTGCCATTGTTGCTCAGTGGCAGGGCACATCTTTTTTACTGTGCTCACGAGTAATTGAGCATTAACTGGAGCACTCTTGGAGTTTGCTCGAGACTCTTCGGCCAGACTATACTTAATTTTTTGAGCCCAATCAAAACCTCTGTTAATGAGTGACTTGAAAATAAAGTTGTTTATCAGTCTGAAGTACACTGGACCATGTTCACAACGCGGCCTGTGAGAGCAGTGTCAAGGAGAGATGGTGTTATATGGCATCCCCTTTCTAAGGCTGAACTGTCTGGGAGGAGACGATAGGCCAGAGTTCGAAAGCTATAGTAAATCTGAGATTTCTTACTACCGGTATACAAGAAGTTGAAATTATGTCAGGTCTGTAACATTTGGTCTTAATCCTAAATCTGCAATTAATTGTAATTGTAACCGAAGATTGTATAGCGCTACTCAGATCATCGACCCACATCAGTGCAAGCACCGGCAAAAAGGAAGGTTTTCAGGCATCTACGGAACTGAAGAGGAGAGAGGGTAAGAAGCTCTTGGCAGAGAAACAAGCCCGGGAGACAGGTCCAAGCAGAGGGGCCTGCATGGGCGAAGCTCCTGGATTGTACCATGGAAGAGCGCATACGTAGAACGACCATAAGATCGCAAGGAAGCCCTCGCAGGCAAGGTAGAAACCGGGGTGCAAAAATTCACAAGGTAGCAGTCCCAGTGATGCAGTTGCACATGAGGGTGAAGGTTTAAACTGATATACATGTGGGGTATCACATTGTTATTTTTTTCCCGAGGTAAACATGATCCCTTGGGCATCACAAAAAATTTGTCAGAGACAAAAGAAAATTATTATTATTATTATATTATTATTATTATTATTATTATAGGTAAAAAGGATCTCTCGGGGACTTCAACGTTATTATTTTTGTTATTATTATCATTACTAATTTTTATATTATATTATTTGATATTATTATTTATTATATTGTATCATTTGGGGTGTCGTGTCTGGGTCTTCACACTGTCTGAATTCAGCAGCTTAATTGAATTTATCTCTTAGTGGTATATCAGAAGTCGTGTCGTAACGAGGCATCTTATAAGATGTTTGATGTGTATTTAAGATAACCGTTATCTCTGAAGTGGCTGTTGAGACGGATTGGATCAGTCGTAAGATCGTTCGTGTTGCTCGTTGTTTAAATTCGGACCGCTTGGGGGCGATCAGCAGTGAGAGGCGAAGTGGTACCAGCTTCTCGTCCGTTCCAGAGTTGTTTGCTTTCGTCGTTCCCTTCTGATATCGAAGTTCAAGGCGTTTGGAGGGTCGCTGCTGGCTGGGGGGGGTGGTGGGGGATGGTTGTCGAAACTGGGTCTAGAGCCTTGAGGGGTTGGTCTCTTGGCGGGGTTTGTTGTTTGCGGTTGTTGGGTGGGTGGGAGATGGTTGTTGACATCTTGTTGTTGACTTGGCAGTTAGCCTCATGAATGAGAATAGGTTTCTTTTGGGTTAAGTATTGCAGAGAGGTGGCTGAATTGATTAAGCCATTTGGTGGGGTGGGTGGGGTGGGGAGGTCTGTCCTAGCACAAGTGTAAACATACATGAAGACACTTGTAGGTATGTATGTACGCACGGACAGGTGTATATGCTTGCATACACATATGTATGGATGGGTATGTATGCATATGTGTGTATGCATGTGTGTATATGTACATGGCATATGTGTAAGTATAGATGTATTTCTATATGCATGCTTGTATAGATGTTTGCATAGATGTGTGTTACATATGCATATATGTATGTATGTAGTTGTGTATGTATGTATGCATGCTTGCATGTAGGCCTACTGGTATGCTTGTGTGTGTATGCTTGTATAGAAAGTTATGTATTACATCTGTATGTATCTGGGGCATTGATGTAGCCCACAGTTGTTGCTAGAGAATGTAATAAACCAACAGTTGACACTCCCCTCCCATGCCTTAACGCCCCTTCTTTATCTCTTTGAATTTATCTGGCTTTTGTAATTATATTCGTTTTTACCGAAGCCCTGTTTCCAGTATGTTTTGTATGCCGGCCCAATTCCCTCCCTTTATTTAGGATGCCGGCCCAGTTCCCTCCCTTAATTTACGATCGGAGTGTCCTTCAAGGCTTCCTCCCATTGGTCCACTTTCTCTGGCTGTGTGAATCATTTGGATATCGATTTTCATAATGGCTGGCCAGTTTTTCTAGCCCACGGTCCAGTGGTGGCCTGATGTTTGGGCGTAAAAATAGCAGCAGGAGGAGATTTCGTCATACTGGGTTTAGCTATGAGCCCCGTCCCATTACCACTGGGTCTGTGTTCTGTTGACTGGTAATATAAGCTGAAGAAGATCTTATCCGACTGTGTTTTAGCCCTTGGGCTAAACTAGATAGTCTGTCAGGTTGAAACATAAGCCCAGAACTTATACAATCAGGTTTTAGGTTTTTATGAGTCCAAAATGCTGCTGATTTGAAAATTAAGCAATTAAACGGGTAATATTATCCAAATGTGTTGTAGTCCTTGAGCTTTCCAGATACTGAGTATATAATCTGTCAGCTTGAACATAAGCCAAATGATATCTTATCCAACTAGGTTTGAGATCTTGGTCCTTCCAAATGCTAGTTATTTTCTATTGGCTTGAAAATAATAATTATTTTACGCATTTATTAAGCACCGCTATGTGAAGACAAAGATTGAGTCAGTGGTGCTGAGCATCTGTGAGCAGAACACATGCTCAAGATCCCGGCCAAGTAATCATCTCAGTGGAGGCTTGAACCCGTACTCCATGTGTTGAGCAGTGAGCGCTCTTACCAGTTGGCTACCACAGAAATTGATTCTATCCAAGTGGGTTGTTGTAGTCCTTAAACAGATTTATTTGTTGCTTTGAAAAACGTCCGGAAGAGGCCATATCCTGTTGGGTTCTCACATATGCACAATGATTCAGTAAAACCCAACGTGAAGCCTTAACCTACATCTTTATGAGTCAAAGTGTGACTAAGATTTTCGCCGTTATCATGTAATGGAATTTTTAATTGCATGATGTGACATTGAACAAAGGTTCAAAGGTTCAAGGTGTGACATTGAACATTGTTCTGTCGGTGCCAATATTAATCAGAAAGTGAAGAAGAAGAAGAAGAGCAGTCCCTTAAGCTGGCCCTGAGGCAGCCATAGGTATGAAGTGTTAACTACATCATTTTCTTAGCCTCAGCATATGGGGGCAGGTGGCCACTCCTCTCCCTCACTCTCTCATCTTCCCGCCGACAGTGTATGGTCAGTGTACTCATTACAGCTGAGTTCCCTAGGGGGTGCAGGCGTAGCAGACACCTCAAAACAAATTTCTGCTCAGACAGGGATGTGAAACCCTGACCTCTCGGTTGACAGTCCAGCACGCTAACCACTACACTATCAAGCAATAAACAACCAAAAACATCGGAGCTTTTACGCAAAGTCAAGGGGGCATGCCTAATTATACAGAGTGTAAACTAGGCCTCCCATAAAAAGGGATAATGCTGATAAAGTCAATGTTTAGCACTACACTCCAATTCTTGAATGACGTATTAACCAGCTCAAGCGCACCATGTTAATAGCTTTGGGGGACATAACACCGCTTCGCGTTAAGCGCAATGGCACATAAACCAGGCACGTGTAAACAGGTCTGCACTGCAGGTTTACGGATCTGTTGTGTTTGCAAGATACGACTTGCTCCATTTTTGTATTTTTTGCAGGTCGAAGTACGTTTAATAGGTTCTGGATATGGACTGTGGAAATGTTATGATACATAGATGCTTACATTTCTGGTTTTATGTTCCAGTTATCATTTCAACAGTTTATAATTCTTTGCCTTCTTTTCCACCTTGTCTTTCTCCCTCCTTCTCCTCCTATCTCTTACTCCTCTTCGGTGTTTTTCCTTCTGGCAGGGTCAGGAATCCAATAACACCATTCTTCCCTGTTCTGTGCCAGTTGCTTGGCTTCTTGCTTGCTTTTCCCCCCATCATCTAGTCCAATAACAGTTCTACGCCTTCCTTTTGGCCGTGTTTCCTTTAACTCTTTCTTCTAACTCAGTCAAACCTCAGGAGCGAACTGCCATGCAGTTTGTGACCATTCCAGTTAGGTGCAGTGTAGATGAGACTGATTTGGAATTTTTTCGACAAACCTCGCTATCTTCGTCTTGTACTGATACGCAAGATCTGTTACTATTCCACTGACTCTCTCACACTTAGGACTTGGGATGACCGCACACGAGCCTCATTTTCCGTTGCTGGCCCCAGGCTCTCGAGCACTCTTCCGACAGATGTTCACTCTGCAGAGGCCGTGTCGGCCTTTATATCTTGACAAAAACCCATCTTTCTTTAATCTGTAACTATGAGTTCCCTCTGTGTCTTCTCAGACTCCCTTCTCCTCTTACAACTGCGCTTATCCTGGTATTTGATATGGACAAGAACTGCACAGTAATAACCATTGATGGATGCCTTGAGCATTAAATTAGGACGGTTGCATTATAGAAGTTCTTGAATTATTATTTTTTTTATATTATATTATTACATGTGCGCCTGTGAATAGTTCCTACTATCAAGAGGTGCTTTATAAACCTCCAAATACAATACAATACAATGCATGCGATCCCTCAGGATTATAGCAATCATGGTTGACGTTTTTCTAGGATGGATACTGGATAGTCTTTGTTGATGTTTTGCTTGGTGGGAACAGTGCTGTGCAAAGCGATTGCGTTTTTAAGCGTTGTATTGCCACAGATCTGATATTTTATTTCTGAACCGGTTTCTGTGTTTCGTTTAGAAGGCTTGCAAGTCAAGGCAGGGGACGAGTTTTTTGGTCAACACCCGAGAGAAGTGATTCTCAACTTGGAAGGCATTCACGTGGTACGTTCACCTGCATTTTCTTTTCTCCTTGCACGACGGAATTGTAATTTGTTATTTTTTCAATCGAAGGACAAATATATTGATTTACAAAAGACAAGAATGAACTGAATGATTGTCTGTCTGTCTGTCTGTCTGTCTCTCCTCTCTGTGTGTGTTTGATGTTAGACTGTCACATCACGGGTGGGGGATTCGAATCCATGCCAGCATGTGACGACTTTTGGAAATACATTTGAAGATGACGTGACACGATTTAGAAAAACCCTGTGCTTATTTTTTTCTGTTGCCGGATTGGGAGCGCCCCTCTGCAGGGTTTCACTTGAAGAGGTGTTATAAAAGTCTGCTTCCATCACAATTACGATTACAGTCTGTGTTTATTTTGTTGCTTCCACCACTTGAGAAGTTTGTGACATAATATGTTATGCGATGTAACATGTTATGTGACGTAATATGTTATACAACTTAACATGTTATGCAAATATTTATATATATAATTATATATATATATATATACATATATATATATATATACATGCTTACACATACTTAGTACACACCATAAATACACATACATACACACACGTGTGTATGGTATGGCTGTCCTCTACGACTTCACTTTAACATGTGATTATGTGTTGCGTGATCTGACATGTTACAGGAGCATGCTTTCCTCATGACTAAGAACGTCTGTGGTTCATGGATTGTCAATCGCTGTGACAATTGTCGGATGACGACCCACGCCACTCGCTCCAGCCCGGAGAAGGAACGCGTCCTAGTTAGTCACGACCTCCTGGTGAGTTAAGTTGTTGTTCTTAATGCTTCCTTTACTTTTTTACCGGTCTCTCGGACTAAAGCTGGAGACTGGAGCGGCTAACAATCATAAATGCTCTGATAAAATTTGTATGTGTATGCATGTGTGTGCTTGTATGTGTGTGCTTGTATGTACGTATGAATGTGTGTGCATGTATGTGTATATGTAAGTATGGTGTGTGTGTATATTTATGCCTGTTTGAATGTATGTATGACGGTATGGTTGTGGGTATGTATGTATATATGTGCGTGTATGTGTATATATGTTGCACAATTGATATGGCACCATTTGATACCTTTAAGTATGTCATTAAAGCACTGACTTTTTATTTCTCTACCTAGAGCAAGAACTAATGCCTCACAATAACATAAGAACGATGTTATAGTTACACAGTGAAAAACTGTACAGGCGAGAAGTGGAGGCTGTACGAATGATTAAATGACTTAAATTATTATTTTACGGTTTTTGTTGATCGTAGTTCTTGAACGTTGCTGTTGCAGAGCGATGAGCAGATGATCCAAAGACTTACTATGTCTCTTGAATATTCGCCGCTCTTCAAGATCGTTGTCAAAGAAACGTCGGAGAATCTTCCAGGAGGTCAGTTAGTTGTTGCACTATCTTTGCTCTAACTCGTTGTTTCTGTGGCCAGATTACTGGGTCAGTTCAGTAACCATTGAGTGGGTGCTCGATAGTCTAGTGGGTAGTGTGCTGGACTGTCAACACAGAGTTTGGGGGTTCAAATCCCGGCCACAGCAGGAATTTGGTTGGCTATGATGAGTACACTGACCTTACACTGTCAGTGGAAAGAGGTGAGACGGTGAGGGAGAGGAACAAAGTTGCTAACATTTCATACACAGGGCTAGCTTAAGGGACTGCTCCTCTGCTTCTAAGTTTGTTTCAGAGAGTGATACAGAGACTTGCCATCTCGTCAGATCGCTAGGTCACCACCATCTTATCAGATCATTAGGTCACCATCTTACCAGATCGCTAGGTCACCATCCTATCCGATCACTAGGTCACCATCTTACTAGATCACTAGGTCACCATCTTAGTAGGTCACCATCTTACCATCTTACTAGGTCACCATCTTACCAGATCACTAGGTCACCTTTTTACCAGATCACTAGTTCACCATCTTACCAGATCAATAGGTCACCATCCTATCCAATCACTAGGTCACCATCTTACCAGATCACCGGGTCACCCTGTTACCAGATCATGAGGTAACGTATTCTGGTGCTAACCATCGTCGACTTCCCGTTTCGTCTGATGGAAATTTAAAGTGACGTAGCCAGGTATTTTTCCACTAGAAGTCGTCGGTTGCACAGGTCTCTCCTTCTGCTCCTGATAGAGATGTTTTTATAGAACATAACCTTGGTTATATTTGTATTGCTCGCCTACCGTGACTGACAGCGCATATCTTTATTTGCCGAAGAGAAGCTTGGGTAAACAGAGTCTTGAGTGAATTTTGAAATTTTGTGTTTTAGCTAGTGATAAGAGGATACCTTGGGGAACGTAATGCTTTAGGTAAGCTAAGTCCAAGCAGGGTTTATGGTTTAAGGCCTAGATCCCATGACAGGGCTTTACCGCAAGCCGACAACAGCATGAGAAAAACCTTTATTGTCAGAATGCTGTATACTTACTAACCAACTGGACCTATAGCTATATATATATATATATATTAGAGTGGTTCTCAAAGCTATGTAAAAAAATAAAGTTTTGAAAATGTATTTTGGTACCATTTTATTCTGTTATGCTTCATGTAACAATGAGTCCTACCAACTTTTATGGAAATTGCACAACATTTAGAGGTCGCTCAACTAAGTCAAAGTTCTTGAAATCACTTTTGTATTAAATGCATTGCGCAGTTTCATATTCACACCGGTGCAATTGATGCTTTGATTGTAAAACTGTAAGGTGTAATTGAATAACAGTACATATTATTTCAATTTACATACTTATTTAATTTGTTGATTTACATTACTCCCTGTTGGTCCATTTTTTTGCAGAATGGAAGTTTTTTTTTAAATTTTAAGACAAATTATTAAAATAAAACCTTTTGTCTAAAGTTAGTCACATCCTCTGAGTTTGCAATAAATCAAGCCTCAATTCGCAGAGCCAGGATTGCAAACCACAGTCAGATTGCTGGCAGAGTTAAACTCGAATTGAGTAGGCGAGATGTACCAGTATGTACCTCTATCTGTACATTGGGATGGGAAGGTCCTTTCGGACATTACCGCAAGAGAGTTAGTTGATAGATTGCCAGTACTAGTCTCAGGATATTTTACTCGGAGTGCCAAAGTTGAAGCATGGCACCAGTGAAGAAACCAGTCAACCTGTTGTGGGTGTGTTATGAGTGTGTTGCAGGATTGCGGGTGGGGATGGGGTGGCAGACTGGGTCAAAGCGATGTGCATCGACATCAGTACGGGATCTTGGTGTAATTCTGGATCAAGAGCTCACATTCATGCGACATATTAATTTGCTTTGTCGGGACTCTTATTATCAACTTCGTCAGTTAAGGGTAGTCTCCCGCACTCTGACGCAGGCAGCTGCTTCTACCCTTGTCCATGCGTTTGTGGTTTCCCGTCTGGACTACTGTAGCGCCCTTTACGCTGGCCTCCCAGCTGCCCGCCTTGGGTGTTTGGACCGGGTTTTGCGTGCAGCCGCACGTCTTATTGGTCGCATCCCCAGATTTGGCCAGGTTTCTCTTTATATGCGGGATGTTCTGCACTGGCTCCCTTTCCCGCTGCGGATCGCCTATAGGGTCTCTGCACTGGTTAGGCGTTGTCTAGAGGGACTTGCTCCCCCATACCTGCGGGAGTTGTGTCGCTCTACCTCGGGGGTCTTGCGGAGATCTGCTCTTCGCTCGGCTGACCAGGCCGAGCTATTGGTCCCCCGCACGCGGACAGCCATTATGCAGCGACGTTCTTTTTCGGTCGCTGGACCTGCAACCTGGAATGGCCTTCCTGTTGCACTTCGCCTGGTCCCTATGACTCACTCTACCTTGTTTCTTGCAAACTTAAAAACTACTCTCTTTAGCCGTGGTTGGACTAGGAGCGCTCCTGAGTAGATAACCTTGAAGGGGCGCTATATAAAAGCTCATTAATAATAATTACATGGCATCAAATACATGATATCGAACAGGCCCATATTCTCTAATCGAGACTAAACTTGAAAAAGACCTACCTCATCATGCTTGTCGGCACCATGTGCACCAAGCCATCCTTGGTGATGTTTTCAAACATTCATTTGGACCATCATGTGGTCCAGACATCAAGTGCTCCAAAAAGGCACTTTTAAGCGGTTCCCTGAGAACTGGCCATAGATGGATACAGATAACTTCAAGACAGCACTTCAAGATTCGAAATGTTCAGAAATTCTGGAAACTCACAGCAACTCAGACTTTATATATATGCAATTAAATTTGCCAAGAACGCTTTACAATTTAGCAACGAGCCTTGAGATGACTACCGCGAACTACTTGAACTCACTGTCATCTTTCTTGGTGATATTCCACCATGTTGAATCCGATTGATGGCACCGGTGCAATGCATCAAACCAGATGGATGTCAAAGATATTGTATATATTCCATCAAAGTCTGAATGTTCAGAGAGCAATTCCGACTCAAAGTCTGGGAAGAAAGTCACTTAGAGACGTCAGCCTCTTTGCTAGTCTGGTATACACTGCAGAAGCATGAATTTCTTGTCCCAACCGATTACAGCGCCTTCCAATGACCTTCGGATTCTGAAGTCTCTCGTGAAGTAGAAGGAGATAAATGACATCATTTCTGCAGCAGCCACCAAGGCTCTTTCTATGCACTTGTGGTATGTGAGTGAGGAGATAGTAGCCTTGTCCTTTTTTCACCATGGAATAAAGCGAAAGATGGTCATGGCACATCAAAATCCAGGGCCATACACAGCCGAAACGCATTTAACTGCAGATGAGCAGTATTGACAGCAAGCAGCTTGAGATTTTGTGACCGTCAATACTCTGAACTTTTTTTAGATACTCGAACTGCCCAGCAAGTTCCTAACTGAAATTGATACTGAGCAATTAGAAGAAAATGAGAAATTTCAGAAGACGAAACAGTGTGCACAGAGTTTCAGGGTTGTGAACGACATTTGCCAAGCGGGGTGTAAACTCTTCCTAGATTCAACTCATCCATCATTAAAAATGAAGAGCAAATACAATACCTATTGAAGGTTGTATCTGAGCACAGAAGTCAGTTCTCTGAGGCAAAGAAGTCTGTGCTACTGCTGGGACTCCAACAATCTAAAACTCTCTAAAACGGTTGTGCAGAACGTGTTCAGTAAATGGCAGTCTTTGCAGTAACTTTCTATTACTTTAAGACTAAATGCTTGACTTTAGGCTCCTATATCAATAGATGCGTTTGTCACTCAGTCTCTTACAGTCTAAATTGTTCAGTTTGTGTCTTTGATTTAAAAAAGTCTTTGTTAATATTTTGATGTGTCGATTTGTTTATTTTTCGGCATTATGAAGATTGAAGAACAATATTATCGTGAATAGTTAAAAGGTCATGAGCACTGAGCGACCTCTAAATATCAATCAATCAAGCTAAAATTTTACACTTATTTATTACTAAGGCAAGGTAACAAAT
Source organism: Allolobophora icterica (assembly GCA_963556255.1). NCBI lineage: Eukaryota > Metazoa > Annelida > Clitellata > Crassiclitellata > Lumbricidae > Allolobophora > Allolobophora icterica. The sequence goes on along the minus strand of OY744614.1, from coordinate 45,924,238 downwards.
TGACAGGGTACCAACAAGGAAATAGCAACTTTTATTTTTGAGGACCACCCTAATATATATGCATATTATGGTTAATGCTATGTATATATATATACCAATGTATGTTTGTTTATTAACTTTAGAAGATCTATTTAACAGACGTTGTTCACCAGAGTGCTGTTTGGCAGCTGGTTTAATAAAGAATATACTTACTTACTTACTTAGTGATAAGAGGAGACTCTGGAACGTATTGTTTTAGCTGTTGATAAGAGGAGACTCTGGGGAACGTATTGTTTTAGCTGGTGATAAGAGGAGACTCTGGGAACTTATTGTTTTACCTGTTGATAAGAGGAGACTTTGGGGAACTTTGTAATTGCGTTAGTGATAAAAGGGGATTCTGGGGAACTTATTATTTTGGCCAGTGATAAGAGGAAACTGGGGAACTTATTGTTTTGGTTAGTGATAAGAGGAAACTGGGGAACATTATTTTGGCTATTGATGAGAGAAGAGTCTGGGGGAACTTACCGTTTTAGCTGGTGACAAGAGGGGACTCTGGGGGAACTTCCTGTTTTAGCTGTAGAATATAACTGGAGTCTGTGTAACTGGGGAATTTTGTGTTTTAGCCGTTGACTGGGTTTCGAAGGACATCAGCGAGACACTGCAGGCGTTGCAGAAGAAGCTGAATGCATTTCTTGTGGCTGAAGAGGAAGCGATGGAAGAACGCATCCGGTGAGTTTATTCCACTGTAAAATTATTCCTATAGCATAAAAACTTACCATGGGATGACCAGCTTAAAGACATGGAGAAAATTTGTACTTTTAAAGCACTTAAGTAAATTAATGACTAAATAAAGTAAATTAACGTGGAAACTTGTGATTTATAGTGTTTTATTGCAGCAGTGTCTCATGCACAAGGTATGAACTGATGGCGCTCCAGAATCATTACGTAATCAGGTTAATGTAACTGTAATTAGGTACGTTTAGCCATAATCAGATCAATATAGTCGAAATCAGGTCAGTATAGTTGTATTCAGTTCAATATAGCCATAATCATGTCAATATAGTTGAAATCAGGTCACTATAGTTGTAATCAGGTCAATATAGCTATACTCGGGTCAATATAGTCAAAATCAGGTCAAAATAGCGGTTATCGGGTCAATATAGTTGAAATCAGGTCAATACAGCTGTAACCAGGTCAATATGGTTATAGTCAGGTCAGTATAGCCATAATCAGGTCAGTATAGACGTAATCAGGTCATTATAGCCATAATCAGGTCAGTGTAGCCATAATCAGATCATTATAGCCATAATCAGGTCAATATGGCCATAATCAGGTCAATATAGCCTGTGTTGAATGCCTTCAATGTCCTGAAGATCAGACAGAGAGGCGAACTGTGATTGTGTGATGTACATGTCAGTTAACGTTCATTTCTTTCAGAGGATTTCAAGAACAGGAAAGAGAGAACTACGCCAAACTGCAGACGAAAGTGAAGAACGACAAGAACGCCATAATGAGCACAATCCTGGTGAACATCTACAAGAACGTGTCGGAATCGCTCGTGGAGGCCATGAGGGAAAGCCCGGTCGGAAGCGTCGATGCCATGATGCATGCTGATGACGGTAGGTTAGGCTTTCAATTTTCTCTGGGAATAGTTCGTGGATTATTTTGTGAATGTTTTTGTTGTGATTTCGACACATTGCTCAGAATTTTTTACACCCAAGTTTCTAATCTGTTGTATTCGAGTCTAAGCTAAGTTGTTAGATGTTATGCCATTATCATAATGCAGGAGGCATCATTGACTGCTATAGTTCAGTCCAGAAACGCCTATGTTGATCCCTCCAACGGCAATTGCCTTTCTTGAGTGCAGCGGCTCGAGCCCCTCAGTTTGCCCCCTACACAGTTTTGCTAGCGCCTGAAGTCTATTATTTGATAGTGATTTCAGTGGTTTGGTCAGAAGCGCCACTGATATTTATTCTTGAAGTGACGCTTTATAAATGTCGGATTACAATTACAATTACAATTGATATAATCATTTGATGGTCAAAATACACCACAATGTAATCAAATTTAATCCAATCTAATCTAATCTAATCCAATGACTTCTGTCATAATGCAGAAGCCATCAATCAATGGTTGGTTCACAGTCCACTGTTGTTATCCTTGGGTATTATAATCAAGTCCAAATCCAATGGGCTAAGCAGACCAGAAGGCACAGGCTGCTAAGTTTCTGTCTTTGTTGTAACATTTTATTAGGCTAAGCAAAGTCTTAAATGATCTCCATTGGATTTTAGAAATATATCGGCAAGTTGAGCTGAAACCTGGTGTAAGAATTCAACCTCACAAAACGTTAACACTGTTTTAAGTGAACTTATTGAGGACAATAAAATGTTACAACAGAGCAGAAACCTGGCACCCACCATAGTCGGATGATTGTCGATAAAATTTAATATTTCTTGGTTGAAGTCACTAACTTCTGACTTTGGTTTGTCAATCAGTTATGACAAGCGTTTCGCCGTTGACTTTTGGTCACACTCTGGACGGTCAGAGCCCGAACGATCAGTTTTCTCCACGTCGACCGATTTCCAGGAGCGAGTCAAACCGCAGCAAAAGGTCGGATAAACAGATGGACAGGATATCCAAAAGAAAGGCTGAACCAAAGAAAGAAGTATTTGGTGATGATGATGATGGTGAGATCCGATTCTTTTTCTTAGCGGCAGTTGAGATAGCATTCTGGGCAATTGCCATTCTGTACTAGTCAATCCTTGTGATGGTTTACTTTCGAAACTGTGAGAGTGATGACGATGATGGGGATAGTGATAGGATCGTGCTGCTGCTGCTGCTGCTGCTGATAACTTTGAGGATGATTATGATCGTGATGATGATGATTGTGATCACGATGTTAGTGATAGTGTGCTTATGATGATGATGATGATGATGATGATGCCTTATGTTAACCTAACCTACCATGTTGTGCTTTGTCATGCCCTATCTTGCTGTACCTTACCTAAGTACCGTTACAAACAAACCCGCATTGCCTGTCCTACCTATACCTTACCTTTCTGGTCTGTTTCGGACAGTGTTCCAGTACGATCCCGGCTTCCAGGATGATCCATCTCAGCCACCATTCTCTGAGTCAGATGAAGATGAACGTCATGATACAGATGGTAAGCAAGACAATGATCGCACCGTAGTTGCATGGTGTTGTTGATACAGGTGGTAAGCAAGACAACAATATAACGGTGTTGGTGATGCTGACGGTAAGTAAGACAATGATAGCAAGGTGGTTGCTTGGTGTTGTGTATACAGATGGTAAGACAACAATAGTAAGGTGATTGCTTGGTGTTGTTTATACAGACGGTAAGTAAGACAACAATAGTAAGGTGGTTACTAGGTGTTGTTGATGAGATGCTGGTTAGTGCATTGCAGTTTAGCAACTTGGACGTGTGCGAGATCATTTTGACCAACTCGCCCAGCAGTTCTTCCAGGATCAGTGTAAGTTAGGGGCAAGATGGTGCGATTACTATGCAGTGCATTTTGATTTTAGTGAACAAGAAATGTGGAGTAAGAATTTTAATGGAATGTGGAAATTTCTGCCAACAGATAGCAGTGCTGCTGAGGATGTCGGCGTGACCCAGAGGAATGGCACGGTAAATTTCTCGACATCGATGCCGATCAAAGTACCACAGTGGGGTCGTCAAATCTCACACAATATCGACATCAGCGATGAAGTTGTAAGCATTAACTTTTCATGTCCTACTTGTAATGTAATGTAAAGCAGTCTGTCAAGACATGCAGTATGGCGCATTCAGAAGTTCCTCTTTAAAACGGTGGGTAATGTAATAAACACTGCATTACACCCAGAGGTGTAGAGAGCAAACGTTACAGCAGTGTTTGTGTAATGTAACCTGATGTGGCATAATGATGAATGTTTTTGTAGTATTGAAAGAAGCAAGTGGGGTTACTTGCCGACTTTTGTAATATGGGCCAATTTGTTACCTGGACTCTAAAACATCTTAAAAGCTTTAAATGAATTTAGTATTACTGGTATATTTGTGACATTTACCATAGAAATCTTAAAAGAGATCAATCATTACATGGGTCAAAAGTAATTTTTAAATAAAATTATTATGTATTAATAAGGCACAAGTGATGTTTAAGTTAATTTTTATGCTGTTTTGTAATTTTTATGTCTCAGGTTTGACAATTTCTTTTTTTCCAGGACTACGATCCCGCTCCAAAGGACGCCGAGAGCATGGCCGCTTCCATCCAGGCGCTGGCCCGCAGCATCCACGGCGACAGCTCGCGCGTTTTCGGAGAGCTGCCGACGTCGCGCACCCGGGCTCGCATCATGTCGTCACAGAGCAGCTACAGACACTGATGGAAGAGCGGTTTCGCTGTGACACCTTACGACGCATTTCGTTTTGATGAGCCTACATTGCTGCACAGTTTGTTGTTTCAAGCAACCGGAAGAAGCGTTGTTTCTGCCAATACAACGGAAATGGTCGCTTGAAGCAGGGATCCAGTATATGGAAGAGCGCTCTTTTGGAACCAGCATGACATTACGATGAAAAGTTAGAGGCTTGCGATTATCGTTTGTAGTCTGCCCTTGCCGTTGCGGAGACGTTTTTTGGATTTGAACGTTCTCCCGGAGCTGTTGTGCTATGTTGCCATCTGAGTTTTGAGTTGTCTGGTTTGCTTTGCAACGCAGTGCAACAATAGAAACGTTGATGTCGCAAAAAAATAATCTAAAGATGAGAAGTTCCATCTGTTGTTATGCTCCGACATATCTGGAGTAATCGTGAGCCTTCGTTAACCAGTTCAGTTTTACGTAAAGTACATAATTTGAGGATGAGAAATTGTGTGTGTAGTTCTTTGTTCTTGAGGTACTTGCTATGATGTACTTGGAGTAGTTAGTTACTTGTCAGCCTTCAATTGACTAACCTGTTCAATTACATGAAAAAAAATAAGAATGCTTTAGTATGCATAGTTCTTGTGCTCTTGTGATTGTTGTATTTCGAGTAATCGTAAGCCTTCAATTACATGAAAAATCTAAAAATGACGAATGCTATATATATTTGTTTTGCTCTAACACAGTGGTTTTCAAACGGTAGTATGCGTACCACTAGTGGTACGCCAGGTGTCATTAAGTGGTATGCGAAAAGTTCAAAAAGATTACATTCTTAAATTATATTTTAATTTTAAACTTGTCTACCTACAGTCCTACACTTATTGCAGGGGGACTTCATGCTCTCCTGTTGTTTTTGATCTGACCTTTGCTGGTGGTGTGCCAAGATTCAATTTCTTTACCTTGTGGTACAATGAAAATAAATATTGAAAACCGCTGCTCTGACATATCTGGATTTAATCGTAAGCCTTCAGTAATCATTTCAGTTCATGCACAAACTAAATTAGTTCAGGAGTAACGAGTTCTATGTAATTGTTTCGTACTTGTGATACTTGCTCTGTCATATCTCGAATAATCGTAAGCATTTCAAGATCTAGTTGTGTCACTTTTGTTAACTTCTCGATTTGTCTGATCACGAAATAAAATTTCCTCTGGCGCTTCAAGTCATATGTTGTGGACATAATTTTGAACGTCCAAATGCACCGCATTATTTGCAGAGCGTCTTTCGAAAAGGTGTCTGGGGCAGTGAAACGTGACTATCTTCTTAGAGGGTGTTTATAGTTGTATAAAGTTTTTTGGCTGAACAGAAGGAGATGTTTCCGTGAATGTTTTTTGGTGTGTCTGTCGGTTTTGTGGCGCTATATAAATTAATAAATTGTGTAGTATTATGTTATGTTACAGCAGACAACAGCTTTCTGTCTTTTGATTTTCTTTGGATTTTTTGGTTTACTAGTCGAGCCAGGGAACACAGTGCCGGATTTAGGCATAAGCTAAAAAAGCTACAGCTTAGGACCTCACAATCCAACAGGGGTCTAAACAAATTCAGAATGTTTTGGGGGCTTTCTAAAATCTTATGTGTACTGTATATATATATATATACATATATATAAATATAGATATTATATTTCCATTTGTTACCAAAATGATAATTAGTATAATACCTGTACAATGCTGATTTAATTTTGGGAGAATTAGAAATTGTTGAATTGTTGTTGAACGTAGAACCTTTTTAAACAGCTTGTGTAGCAAATTCCATCTTGCCTGCATTCATCTGAAAATAATTTAAATTTTTCACTTTAAATGCCTTGCTGTTAAATAATTAAAGGCATATATGCTTTCAAGTTTTGTGAGAACTTCTGGAGTAAATTTATAACAAGGGACCTCCAAAGCTTTCTATAGCTTAGGACGTCACCAAGTCTAAATCCGGTACTGTGAAGAGAAATTTTTAAAGTTTATTTTGACTGGCTAAGATTTATACTGGGTTTCTCCAACACATGGCATTTGGCTACGGCTTCACGTCAACTAACCATTGGCCGATGCCGTGTACATTTCGATAACGGCACCCTTGAAGTCGTTGGTTTAGATATGATTGACTACAAAATTTGTCTGGCTGACCCTTATTTTCTGTTATATCGGTACGTTGCTGAAATCCTTGTATGGCGATTTCTGTGGCGCATTTAAGAACCTCGGGACCGTACCCCTGCAGACTGACGTCAGTACCGACGTCTAATAAATGAGCTGTTAATTTTCTTACTTTGCCTTACCAAGTTGAGGTCCTGAGAACTACTAGCTCGCTCGAGGCAACCATTAACGGATGCCTTGCATTGTGATAACATGCTATAGAGGGCATTGCATTAGATTGGATTTTTGGGGTTGATGTGTGGGGAGAGAGAGATTTTATAAATGAACCTTTTACTTCCTTACGTTCATGCTTCATTATTATTGTGGACAAGCGTTTATGCATGTACCTTGTCAGCCACGGGCCGTAACGGGTCCTACGTTGATAAGTTTTCCTTCCATGACTTGTGTAGATCAGGATGCAATTAGGAACTAGCTGCTTTTATGGTTTCAAGCCTTTGTTTAAGCGTTTGAGTTACACAGACATAGTACTTAATTATTATGCTAGTACTTCTTAAAGTACTGTGCTTGAGATTTCTCTTGCGGTTCTGTGAGTCTTCCTACTTTTTCTGTGTGATACCATTGCAGATGTTGTTATTGGCAGTGGCAAAAAGGTTTCTTGCCTAAAGGGAAGTGCCTATAGGACTTGATTAGTTTCAGAAAAAGTGCAGGTTTGGTATAGCCCCTTACTTCATAGAAATGCCATTTAGACTTGGGGCATTAAGCTGCCATAGCGTAGAATTACTAAACTATTCCTGATCGCATTGTGTTTTGCTCAACTCACAATCTTAGTTTGAAACTTTTGTGTAGTTTTGCCTGCTCATGTAAAAATGATATGTCTAGTTTGAGTTTGAAATTACAGTGTCGAAGCATGTGCGAGTTTTTACCAACGTTGTTATATTTTCAGATGGGGTTGAACAGTATTAGCATTGGAATCAATTAGATTGTTTTGTATGGTTGAAATCGGTTTAAGCTCGCTGTGTGCTTGCTCGCAGCTTATAACCAGTGTCGGATTTAGGCATAAGCTTTTAGCTTAGTGCCTCAGAATCCGCAGGGGCCTTAAAAAATTCGGAATTTTTCCAGGGGTTTTAAGTTTATGAGTAGAAGCTTTTTAAATGGCTTGTGTAGCAAATTCCATCTCGGCTGAGTAAATGCATTCATTTGAAAATAATTGAATTTTTCACTTTAAATGCCTTGCTATTAAATAATTCTGGTGCAAATTTTTAACAAGGGGCCCCTAGCTTTATATAGCTTAGGGCCTCACCAAGTCTAAATCCGGCACTGCTTATGACTGACCCATTAACACCATTATCAGTTTTGTGTGGGATTTGTTGCTCTTGGCTCTTCATCTGTTCATGTTCTGGCTAATAGCCAACCCTCTGTTACCATCAGCTCGTGTCCTATGCTTAGCTTTAGCAGAGCACTTCAGCAATTTGGAGATTACGATTACCATTGGCTTATCACCAGTCCCTTAGCGGGATGGTAAAGAGTGAGTTTGTTAGGCTGTGGATGGGTGAGAAATTTTGGGTGTTAGTGTTACACTTGTGGCTAGGTAAGAAAGTGATAGTACGCATTATAATAATATGCAATTGATTATTTTCTAAAACAAAGCAATGTTTGAGATTGTTGATAAACGTAGTTCATTCTATGTCTCATAAACCATGATGAAGGCACCACCTGTAATAACGTGGCAACCTAATTCTGGCATCTAGCAGTAGGCCTGAGTAAATCTAAGGTCATTTTGAATGTTTAATGAGCTGGGCACAGCGACTGCTTTGAATGTTTAATGAGCTGTGCACATTTGCCATTTTCCATGTCTAATGAGCTGTGCAAAGTGCCATATTGAATGTTAAATGTGCTGTACACATTCGCCATTTTGAATGTTTAATGAGCTGTGCTCAGTCGCCATTTTGAATGTTTAATGAGCTGTACACATACGCCATTCTGAATGTTTAAAGTGGTTTCATTTGGTGCAGTGCTGAGCAAATCACTGTTCTGTATATAACTGTTCTTGGAACTGTGATTTCTGTTTTAATCGTTTGTCGTCTGGGCTTTGAATATGATTCATTGAAGCGATCATTTGAGCATTTGGTCACTGAGAACCGAATGCTATCGGACGAACTTGCTCCCTGTTTCATGTAATAGCATAATAGCAAATTTACGTAGAGCCAGTGTTACATTTTTATGTTACAATGTAGTAGTCAGTTCGCGTGTAATGACCGTGTTTATGTTTTTGATGACGTGGTGCGGATTGGACTCGGAGATTTCCCGATGGTCTCTTTTGTGAAGTCTGGTCCAATTCTAACGTGCCGTGATAACTAGAATCGTACGTAATTATTTTTTATCGAGCAGCATTTGCTTGATGGTGTTTAATTTGACTTGGTTTAATTAAATCATTTTTTGTAGCGAATAAGCATTTGCGCTGATGGTTTTAAGTTAAAATTGGCTGTAGAGCTTTTTCTGAGTGTAGCAAGCACGTAGTTACTATTATTATTAGGCATGCTTTTGCAGATGGTGTTAAATTCCTATTGGCTGAGGCATATCGGGTTGTTGTGAGCAGGCATTTGCTGGTGGTTTAAATTGGCTGAAATACAGCTGGATGTAGTGAGTTGGTATTTGCCGATGGGTTTAGGTTGAAGTTGGTAGTGTTAATCATTGCCACAGCAGTTTTTATTCCTAGTTTTCATGTTTCTGTATTCTGGAGAGATCCTTCGGTTAGCACCGAATTACTCATTTCTAATCAGTGTGGCTGTGAAATCGCTATTAGAAATATCTAGACAGTATTCTCCATTTGGATTGTCCATCTGAAATGTCTTGGGTTTCGATTGCCTAGGAAATTTACTTAGGGTCTAGTGGCAGATTCAGTAGGGGCAAAATGAACATGCCCCACCCCAAATTGAGCACACCCCATTTTTGGTGGAAGTCAAAGTTTTGCAGTCCTGGCATACCCAGAAATTTTTGACCTATTCGTAAATTTTCCACACTACAAAATTTGACCGACCAAAGTTTTCTGTAATTTTTCCATTATGCCCAGTCTTAACTGTATTGTTCCGGTTGCCCCTGCTCAATTTCAAAACCTGATTCTGCCCTTGCAAGTCATCAAATGAAATGAAATGTATTGCTAGGGTTGTTGTGGCACCGTTAAATTTCTTTGAGAGAACAGTGGAGGAAAATTGATACGGTTACAAAATGCGTCGTTTTCACAAAAAGTCTCAACTTGGGGTCACAGCAGAGTGTGCCAGAAGTTAACGTTTAGTTCGCTTTATGCAAAGCAGTCTTATAGTTACTCGCAAGATTTGGTTTCAGATTATCAAGTGATTGTCGTGACGTTTAAGTTTAAAAGCCGGAGTGGTTTGTTTTTGTTGGTGTTGGCATTTTCCCTCCGAGTCTAACCTTGGGCTTGTCCTCAAAGTTTGCAATCTGTTGTCCGGGGCTTGAGTCTGTGCCGCAGCCGAAAGAGCATCGAGCGTCTGTTTCGTACCTCTGAGGACTGGTGTCGATGGGGACTTGTAATAAAAAGCTGTTACTTACCTGACCTAAGTTTGACCTAGTTCACCTTGCCTTCACAGGTGGATGGATTGGTGAACCTAGATGACCATACCTTGCTAAATAGTGACTGATTGGTTTCCATACCTTTACAGGTGTGGATGTGTTCATTAGTGGTATTGGTACCCTATATTAGCCAACCTTGCCTTTGCAGGTGTGTGTATTGGATTTGTTAGTGCTGTTGCTTATGGTACTTTACCTTACCTTACTTTGCCTTAACTTACCTTATCTTACATTACCTTACCCTGTCTTACTTTACTTACCTAATCTTTACCTTACCCGATCTTACCTAACCTTACCTATCTTGCCTTGCTTTACCTAACCTAACCTTATCTTACTTTACCGTCTTGCTTTACCTTACCTTACCTTTTCTTACTTTACCTTACCTTGTGTTACCGTACATTATCTTACCTTACCTTACCTAAGCGCACAATTTGATGAATCTGTGTCATGTTATGGTAACCAGTGATTGGAACAGCCGTTCTTTGAACTTTGCCTTCTTATTTCAATTTCTGGTGATTATTTCTGTAATTCTTGTGAGTCGGGAGTTAACCGATGATGATGTTAGAGTTTCTTCTGTTCAAGTCTGTTATCGAGTGTGTGTTTGTAATTGACTAAGATACGTGGATGTCTTTCAAGATGAACGGAAAGCTGATGATTCTCGGTGTTTGTTTGATTTTTCTCAAAATTCCAAGCAAGTAATATAGAACCTCGTTAAGATTAATTCATTAATTAAAACCATTTATGTAGCGCCTCGAAAAACTAACTACTTTGAGGCGCTCCCAGTCCAACTCGGGCAGTACAGAAGAGTCTTTAAGTGTTTATAGAAGAAGTCCCTTAAGCTAGCCCTGAGGCAGCCATGGGGTATGATGTGTTAGCGACTTCATTTTCTTAGCCTCGGCATGTGAGGGCGGGTGGCCAGTCCTCTCCCTCGCCGTCGCATCTTCCCACCGACAGTGAAGTCGGTGTAATCATTATAGCTGAATTTGCTAGGGGGTGCACATCGAGCAGAAATCTCGTCCAACTTTCTGCCCTGGCGGAGATTTGAACCCCCGACCTTTCGATTGACAGTCCTGCATGCTGACTACTAGACTATCGAGCACCCCAAGTGTTTATAAGAAGATGTTTAAATGTGCTGTGAGATCAAATCAAGAACTTCTTCAAAAGGAGAAGATATTCATTGAAGAGTGAAGAATTTTTCAGAGGGAAAAGAACCACAAGCATTCAAAGGGGAGGGAAAGAAATATTCCACTAGGTGAAAACTTCTCCACAGGTTTAAGAAGTTTTCTGTAGACAGAAAAGTCTTCAAAGAGCGAAATTTCGAAGGGTTGCAACAGTCTGGCAGTCTTTCGTAAAAACCACGTGACATTCTGAACCGAATGTCACGTAACCTTCTGGAGGTCAAACTTTGTGACCTTCTGAGCCGAACGTCACGTGACCTTCTGTAGTCCGAAGTACGTGACCTTAGCGTCATCGTTGACCATCGACGGATGTGAAACAGTGACGTAGACGGAGTCCCCCGCTGCCAGGTCGACGAGGGACCCAGCGTAGACGGTGTACTCGCAGAGGGACGCGGAGGTCAAGGTCGATCTGGAACAGCGGCCCTCGGAGCGTTCAGTCACAACCTCAGTCCGCCTCGTCTGGTTAACGAACCTACAAAAAAGAAGACCAGTCCATTTGAACCAATCCCTCTGAAGTAGCCTTCAAATTGTATGTCGTTTGTACAAACTGGCTGTTGTGGATTGGTTTGGATGATAGTTCACTGTCTCAGACTCTCAGTGGACACTATCACAGCTTTTACGTGGAAGTAAGGAGGGATGGGCTGTTAAGCTTTCAAGTTAACTTGATGTGGTTCTAATAGATTACACGTCTTCTGAACCATTTGATACTCTTGTTACTGTGTTATTTCTTCCCAGATCCCAGGGTTGACCCAAGGATCTTGCCCTGTCGCCAAAAGCTGAACAAAGAAAATGGCTCTCGCTGACTGGAGTTGGTACAGAGTCAGTACTAGGCAGAATCTCCCATATGCAATACACAGACAGACTGTAAATACTTATTTTATTTTCTGACCCAAAGGATGAAATCCAGAGGGTGTGGAAAACTGCTGTCAACAATTACTACTACTACTACTACTACTACTACTACTACTACTACTACTACTACTACTACTACTACTACTACTACTACTACTACTACTACTACTACTACTACTACCACTACCACTACCACTACCACTACCACTACCACTACCACTACCACTACCACTACCACCACTACCACTACCACTACCACTACTACTACCACTACTACTACTACTACTACTACTTTTGTATGCCCTGATGTACACAAGATCCCTCAGGGATTTAAACAATAATTATTATTACGCATTAATTAATTGCCGCTATCTAATGACCAAACATCAATCGATGGCGCTGAGCAATTGTGATTGAAAGACTTGCTCAAAGTCCCTACACACTAACCGTCTCATGGGAGGAGGCTCGAACCCGTACTCTCCGCTTTACAAGGCGAGCGCTCTAACCAATCGGCTACCGTGGCCCAGTGATAGATAGATGAACAGATAACTTATTCTTCAGTCACGGATGGACGCACACGTACAGTTAGGTACACAAAGAGATCAAGGCACCTGTTTATGTAGACGCTGATACTTTCACTAGCCGTCCTGTCATCGCCACTGGTCTTGACGTCTTCTTCGTATTCAACAAAGTAGACCTGGCTGTAGACGAAATACACTCCTCCTCCGCTCCGGCAGGTCAGTCGGCCGTCGGTGTTTTCCACGCGACCTTGCAAAACACTGGGAGTGGTCCAGTCCAATACTCCGGCGTTTGAAGGAGCAGAACCTGTAATAAATGCATCCGTTTCCAACGATCTTTGTAATTGTTTTCTCTTAACTGTTCACTGGGCCGGTTTTGTGCAATTGAAATGACACTAGCCTTGGTTACATATTAGTTTGAATAAAAGTCCACCTAAACTAAGTCTTATGAAGTGTTCAGCAGATTATGATGATGAAGAAGAAGCAAAAGAAGAACACGATGATGATGATGATGATGATAATGATGATGATAACGATAATGATGATGATGCTTGCCTGTGACATTTCTATTTTTAATAACATTTGTTGTCGTTGTTGTTTGTGACGACGACGATAATGATGATGGTGGTGGTGCTGGTGGTGATGATGATGATGATGATGGAGTTGGTGGTGGTGGTGGTGGTGGTGGTGATGATGATTATGATGACGATGATGATGACGATGATGATGATGATGATGATGATGATGATGATGATGATGATGATGATGATGATGATGATGATGATGATGATGATGATGATGATGATGATGTCACACTGTCCATTTAGTAGGCTATATAGATTTTGGAACTGCAATGTAAAGCAACTTTTGTGAGGTTACTTTAGCCTACAAGACAGTTCCAAAACCTATATTCTAGAATGGACAGTGTGATAATGATGATGACGACGATGATGACGACGATTATGATGACTAGGCCTATAAGTTGGATGACACTCGATCGGAACCGATTGGATAAGTTTAGAGTGTGGATATATTTGATTGAATTAGACTATATTGGATTAGTTAGGATTAGATGAGGTAGATATTGGGAACCTACTACCTGCGCTTGATCCGGGTCTTGCGCCGGTCAGATGAGCAGCTTCAGCAACTTCTCTTTTATCAAGGATGCAACGAGTTCCGTTGACTGACGTTTCCACAGATGGAAAAACGAGACATCTCCTCCTCTCGAACGTTCCTTCATTCAAACGTAAAATCATTAATACATAATAAAATTTAAACAAATACTTTATTAATAAATATTCCCTATCAAACTCAATTTTGAAAGATGAAGAAGATCGTTACATCGCTAATGGGTCTCCATCTTACCAAAGGAAAAATTCGGGGACGGGGTAGTCCGTCAACTGAATGACGGGTTGAACTTTGACCGGAATGTGTTCTATTTTTGGAGTATACAATCATACTTCAACGCGTCTCAGCCTGGAGTTATTTGATATGTTGAGGCACACCAATGCGTCTCCCCAAACAGACAGAGAGACGGATAGAATGCTATATGGAAGACAGGCAGACATATACAGATAGACATACATACAGGAATACAGGAATACAGATAGACTGACAGACAGACAGAGATGCAGACACAAACAGACAGCTGATGTAACTAAGATCGCCTACCTTCGTCGTCTCTGTGTTGTCTGGCTCGTATGTTCAAGAACTGTAAATTAAAGGCATTTGTAATGTAAGAAACTAATGCGAAAACCAGCTAGCAGGGTTAGTTCAGTGACGTCTCTGTTAATTAATATTTAAGTCTCCGAGGGATCATATGAACCTTGGGGCATACAAAAATATTAATAACAATTCCAGACAAATCTGGGTTTCCAAATAATATTGAAGTCCCTCGGGGCAAAAAAATAATAATACAATTCCGCCCTCGTCCATAGCTCTTTCCACAAAACAAAAGCTGCACCCCATAGGCGTAATTTGTGGGGGTACGAGGGGTACCCGTACTCCCCAATTTTTGGACTGAGGGGTACCGTACACCCAAGGCCGTAGCTAGGGGGGTGTTTTTGGTGTTTAAACACCCCCCGAAATTAAATAATGTAGAAATGAAATAATGCATTTACTAACTACAAACCCCTTGATCAGTTAATTCGGTTGCTTGTCGGCTTGCTTAAGGACGAGAAAACACCCCCCGAAACAGAAAACACCCCCCGAAACAAAAGCCTGGCTACGGTCCTGCGTACACCTCACTTTTTGGACTGAGGGGTACCGTACCCCCACTTTTTAAACAATGCCAATCAATATTTTATTATTAAGCCTTCCCAGACATCGCAGTCTCCGCCTTGTTTCGTGTATTTGAAAAATTGTTACCCCCACTTTTTAGACCAAAGTTACGCCCTGCTGCACCCTATCCATAAAATAAATCCCGTCAAAAGGCAACGGGCTCTAGACTGCAAACGAAAGCAGTAATTACCATTCGTAGCAACAGCCGTAGCTGACGTCTGCCCCTCGCACAGCACGTGTCCTTGTTCCCACTCCAAATGCCAGCGTCCTCTTCCGTGGATTCGAATCCATGACCGGCGAAGTAGACTTCGGACATCATTCTCTCCTCTGTCGAAGACGATGCGTCCAGAATGGCACTGCACGGCAGGCAGACCGCTGGACTTCCGGTGGACCCTGGACCCTGACCTTCAAGTCTGTTTCCGCCGTTGACGACTGAACTTGACCTCTCCCAAAAGGTGACTGACAGAACGATGCTGGAGATGGACATGGTCGTTGCCAAGGCAACCAGGGTCAGAGAGATGAAGTAGAATTTCCAGGGGGAACGCTTGGAGCCGATGGAAGGCGTGGAAGAGGGATAAATGAGATCCATGGATTTGTTGAGATGTGTTTGTAGACAATCGATACAATCTGGTTCAAACGTAGATCAAGTCTAGGTTTAACGTTTTCCGAATCTAGGTCAACTGTAGATTAAATCTATTTTATTGTAAATCTAGGTTTACTGCTGATCGAAACCAGGTCAGTTGTAGATCGAATGGAATATGTCACATATTCCACATATTATATGTGG
The DNA here is from genome assembly GCA_963556255.1 of Allolobophora icterica. Lineage (NCBI taxonomy): Eukaryota > Metazoa > Annelida > Clitellata > Crassiclitellata > Lumbricidae > Allolobophora > Allolobophora icterica. The sequence goes on along the minus strand of OY744614.1, from coordinate 45,908,572 downwards.
ATCGAATCTAGGTCATAGGTCACATCCAGGTGTTATGAATCTAGGTTAACTGGAGATAAAATCTAGGTTTAATAATTTAATGTAGGCCTAGATGACATCTTAGTTTACAGTTGATCGAATCTAGAATGTTGATTGAATAAATTTAATGTTGATCATATATCTAAGTTTTACGTACTCGAAAAATTCTAGGTAGGCCTATATATGTTGTATGTACATCAACTGAGTCTAGATTTCTTGCACACTAATCCGCACTTATTCGACGCCTCGATAGAAACTCCTCATGAACATATAAAGGAAATAAACTATTTGTTTTATTCCGGATATTTCTATAGCGCCTCTCGAAGTCAACTACTACTCAGAGGCGCTCCCGACTACAGCATTTGATACTGTGCCGGAATTTTCACCCGAAGCGCCACGAGCAATTGCGAGTGAAGGACTTGCCCAAGGTCCGTACGCAGCGGCTAGAGTGGGATTCGAACCTGCAACCCTCCGGTCACAAGGCGCCGAACTTACCACTGAGCCACCACGCCCCAATTTATACACTGTACTATACGCACCTCTAAAGAAACTTCTCAGGATCGAGTTGACGAGGCCGATGACACATTTGTAACATGACGTAATCAATCCAACGGTTGGGATGTCTATCTTCTTGAACCTCCCATCTTTCTTTGTTACTCAAGTAGGTCGAATGTAATTTCCACTTCAACTGTAAGCCAGTTGTTTGTTCAGTTGCCTGCAACCCAGATCGATGCTATTATAGCATAATAATTGTAGGCTGCACCGTCGACAAATCCTGAGGTGAACTACAACCCTTTGTATCCATGTCTCGGTTTTCCAAGTTTGTAGATTGCTTTTGTATTTCGGAAAGTCCTATCCGAAACCTCTCCAATACATGTTCGTTAGATGTAAAGGTTATAAACAAGAGACGTTGGCAACTTGGCATCTCTCCAACCATGCAATGCAAATGCGCGTTCTCAAAACCGAAACGGTTTCGGTTTTCTACTCTAGTCTATTCGGGAATTTCCAATTTTACCAATGCATACATAAGCTGACATAATAGCAAGGTCCTTGTTACTGATAACTGATAATAATAGTAATAATAATAATAATAATAATAATAATAATAATAATAATAATAATAATAATAATAATAATAATTATAATAATAAATAATAATAATAATATTAATAATAATAATGATAATACTAATAATAATAATAATAATAATGATAATACTAATAATCAGTGTTTTTTTTCAGCCGGAACGCCGTTCCGGCACCTTTTTTCAGGTAATAAAAATAATTTATTTATTCTAATAATAAAAACAATAATTTAGTTATTTTACTTTAATTTCAGTGTTGTGAACTGTTTTTAGTGTTTATTTTAGACCCTCCCAACCCTCAATTCCGTTTTTCTAGGGATTTTAGTCCTTCCGTAATTGTTCAGTTCCGGAACCTATTGTTCAGTTCCGGAACCTTTTTTTATAGAAAGAAAGCACTGATAATAATAATAATAATAATAATAATAATAATAATAATAATAATAATAATAATAATAATAATAATAATAATAATAATAATAATAATGATGATGATGATGATGACCACACATCAAAATGCAAAGTAGGCCTAATTGTCATTGTAATTACGAGTGCTCATTTACATAGCGCCTTTACAAGGAAGCTCATCAGCGGTGCTCCCGACCAGGCTACACAAGACCATGGTCGAACAGAATGGTCATCAACCGCATGCGCATTGGAAGCATTGGAAGGAGAAGCTCATGTCGCAGGCTGCACGGAAGCATCATCCAGAATGAGGGACCGATCACTGCAAAGCTTATTCCGTGTTGCATTGTGGTAGTACGGGAAGAGGAAACAACCAAATCACCCTGACAATGTACAGGTCTACTGCGCTTTTATATAGCAGTCAACACTCGTGGTAGCAAGTTTTCTTTACTCGTGAATCGATTACCTAAAATACGACGAATACTGAAGAGCACTATAACTCTTCAAACTGCATAAATCACGAACAGTATAATGTAGGCCCTAAATAATAGACCATTAAGTACTCTGTATATATACTAAGACATAACTTAGACAACTGAAGAGGGAAGCCCTCGGAACTCTAACATACATGAACACTTTTTAATGTAAATAAAAAGCCCCACAAATGTAACCAAGACGGGGGAGAAAACCTAATTCCGCCCACCGTGCATGGGAAAATCCTACCACCACTTTCCCCTAATTTTCTTGGTTGGCAGCCGGCCGTCAGCTTAACCTGTCTTAGACCCCAAACGTGATCGAATATACATTGTATATAATTATTATGTTCTGTGTCTGACGTCAATCATCTCTGATATGACGACGTCGTTAAATAAACGTTACAAACCTAAAATACGCATGGATCAGATTCGTCAACATCGGGCTCATAATCGTAATAGTAAACTCTAAATAATTTCGTAAGCGTCACTCAAAAGCTAAGCGCAGGGCACCAGCTTATTCACGAGTGCTGCGTCGAATCAGATGGGTTGTCCAAAGGGTAGTCGAGAGGAGGTCAAGGTTAAGCATGATTTTGTCTTTTGTTGCCAATGACCACACATCCAGAACGACGTATTGGGCCTAGGCCTACTAACCTGTTATCTGCACCGTCACTCATGTAACGGTTATCTAGAGTTCTAGACACGCAGTATAGGCCTATAATTGGAGCATATTAACCCTCGGTGGCACCCCTTTTTGAAAAACACGTTTCAGTACCCCTGGGGGTCAAATGGACCCCCACTATTTTAAGCATGTTTTGAGTGTAATATTTCCAATGAAACAACTAATGCACAATATCAACATAGTAGATATAATATCTGAAGTCATAGCATCCAAATTATAATATATCATAAGAAGATATAGGTCTGTGGTTCGTATCGATCTTCTTGACAAGGAAGCGTGTTCGAAAATATTCAATTAGTCGTCCTGAACAGGAGCAGTGTCAGACCACACATTCCCGTCTCGAGAAGAATAAAGTCCGGAAGTATTTTCTTCAATGAAGCCACTACCACTGGCCACAGAATTGATAACATCCAACACAGTGTCCACGGGTTCGTGTTCATCAACGCTGTAAAGGTCCGTGTCATCATCGTCATGAGCATCTCCGGCTATGTCTATATCTTCATCTGACGGCTGTACATTTTGTACTTTCAACTGATCTTCTTCATCACTTGATGGATCTGAACCATCACTCATGTCAGATACGTCGTTTTCATTGTCTAACCACTCATTAATATGTTTCATCACCGCGCTATGCGAATAGGTCGCCATGTTTGCACTACTATTTGCTTACTTTCTCTGTCAAACACCAACGCTGGTTCCCTGCTTCAAGAATGACGTACTAAATTGAATGAATCTGTTGAGCAGAAACATAGAATCAATGTCTTAGAAGTTAATACGCATGCATTGCATAGTTGAGGAAATATATAATAAGAAATATATGTGGGGGTCAAAAATACCCCCAGGGGTACTTCAGAGGGTTAATCAACATGTTTACGCTTATCGGCTTAGGCCTATATAATGGTCTATTGCATCATATGGGTGTAAATCGTAATCAACGTGTTGAGTGTTGAATACAGACAGGCAGTGGCGGCGTCAGACACTTTTTGTAACCAGGGCATAGCCAGGGCAGTCATACAAGTAACCAGTGCAGAGGGCGATTTACGGAGAGCACCGTGGCGCGAGCTTAAATAGTGACCATATATGATCGCGCTACTATAACTCGCCCCCACACTTTTATATGTCTATAGTCAGGTCAGATGGGCGCAGCGCCCCGGAAGCTGAACGCTTTTTGACATCTGTAAAGCAAGTTTTAACATTTCAGTGAATTAAGTGAATTTATATCTCAGGATGTAGCAAATATACCCGAACAAATTCTGGACAGGGTAAAAATTCTGGCAGGGCATCGACCAGGGCAAAGGCTTTTTTTTACCAAGGCATTTGCCCTGGCGCGCCCTAGTGTAGCGCCGCCCCTGCAGACAGATAGCCTAGATCGTTCCAAAGGTCATATTCAGGTTAATTATCCTAATAAGACATACGCAGAGATATAGATGACCAGTGTTAGAAAGCTCTATAAGCTGTAGACGTAATGTGGGGCGTGGTGGCTCAGTGGTAAGTTCGACGCCTTGTGACCGGAGGGTTGCAGGTTCGAATCCCACTCTAGCCGCTGCGTACGGATCTGGGGCAAGTCCTTCACTCGCAATTGCTCGTGGCGCTTCGGCGTGAAAATTCCGGCACAGTATCAAATGCTGTAGTCGGGAGCGCCTCTGAGTAGTAGTTGACTTCGAGAGGCGCTATAGAAATAGAAAATATCCGGAATAAAATGTTAGTAGCAGAACAAACGAGGTCATGACCTGCAGAGGCGACATAGGCCCTATTCTGTAGAGGGCGGAAAAACTGAAAATGTAAAACAATTAAAACTGAACGTTAAATATAATTTAAAACTGTAAGCGAGACAAAAAAATAAATATAATTAAGCCCTATAAGTTAGTACTTTAGAACTTAGGCATTTGGTGGGGGGCAAAACACTGCCTAGGCAGACTGTAAAATTCGCCTCTGTGTAAATTCTATCCCTTTGGATCAGGCATATCTCACGGAAACTATATTATGCAACCGATCATTGGACTTTCCGTTGTCTCCACATGGATTCAGACAGTTTTTAATCAGACTATACCGAGCTGAAGAGAGGCCTGCGCAAATCCCAGTTTATTTAGCTTATGTCCGTACTTAGGCCCTATGTATGCATGTTTGTATTTACTTATGAATGTATGCATGTGTGTATGTACGTTTGCATGTATTTAGACATTTCTGTGGTGTCGCAAACATGAACTCCGAACGCGCTATTTGATTTGGTTTCGATTAATCTAAACGCAGGTGGAGCTATGACATCAGTGGTGAAGGTCTTAGGGAGTCACGCGAGGTGGACATGCTCACCAGGAATTTCCTTAAGCAGCTGGCCAACGCAGGAGGCAGGTGGTGGAAAGATATCGGAGGGCGAACGAGGCCTATTGCTTGGCCCACCGGCTTCCTTACCCAGCTAGGACAGGATCAAGAAATTTTACACGATGAGCACACTTAAAAAGAATTATTCAGTTAACGGACCTGGCTACTATCAGACAGAAAGAAAAGGAGCCATCTTGTCCACACCTCATCGACGGCACACACCTGACGGAAGAGAGAAAAATAGGAAGAAGACTTTAAAATTTATTCCCTAATTCAGATTAAACAAACGCTGATGTAAACATTTGATGGTAAATTTCATTGTAGAAACATCTAGAAACACAAGAGTCTTTCTTCTTGTCAAAGACATTTCATTACATATATTTTCATAAATACATATTTTCTTATTTATTAAATATGTATTACGTTTGACGACAGTAATAAAATCCATGTAAATCAGATCCTTGAGTCTCTTTCTCTAATTGCTCGACAGATCTCCACCAATCAATTTAAAAATAGCATAAAAAGTTGAACAATTACTAATGTTGTACGCTTTAAAGCTTTTCTCATCATGTAATGATTCTTCCACTTCACCGCCAGCATATACCAGATCTATCTGTGAAAACGTCGAACGGCCGTCTCTGCCAAGCGCATCGAGTAGTTTAATTTTTACACTCTTAACGAGGTCGTCTGGTTCCACAGAGAATTTGAATGTTTTGTCGAGGAGGATGACAGAAATTTCAATTGTGCCGCCTCTCAGCCTCAAAACCAAGTGAAGAGTGGATTCTTTCTGGATGTTGTAGTCACTCAGGGTGCGGCCATCTTCCAGCTGTTTTCCAGCAAAGATCAGACGCTGCTGGTCGGGAGGAATACCTTCCTTGTCCTGGATTTTAGCCTTCACGTTCTCGATGGTGTCACTTGGCTCAACCTCGAGGGTGATGGTCTTCCCTGTGAGCGTCTTGACGAAAATCTGCATGGCCTCTGGACGTCCTACAGTTTGACAATTAACATCGAATGAAGCGTTGTATTTCATAAACGACATCCAATTTGAATTAAATTCGTTTGAATAGCAACATAACAATGATATCTGCACGATCCGAATACGCAACTCAGTGAGCAGAGAGTGATGCAAGTAGCCTACAGCACCGTCTTAAGTTTCTAAAAATGGATGTGCAACTACCCAAAAACCAAACATACTTATTTAGAAGTGACTTTGGACTCAAAGAAAGAGTGAAGTATACACACAGTATAAGTAATTACACAGTACGTCGACTCCCATCGCTGCCTGTTGACTAGTTTTTGGGATGACGCCATTTTGAAACTGAGCTTTTGAATTATAGATTTAAGCTGAAATTAACGTTCAAAATGATATTGTTAATTCTAATGAAGTCCTCAATATTGTTGCAGCGTTTTATGTGATGGATTCCGGTGTATCGGCATGTAGTCGTCAATGTTGTTGTAACGTTTAAAAATATTTGTGATGGGTTCCGGTGTATCGGCGTGTAAGCGACTCCGTTTCAAAATGGCGATCGGTCACACATTCTGACTGCTGCATCGGCCGGGAGTCGACATACTGTGTAATTATTTATACTGTGGCATACATTAGCCAGTGAACAGTAGGCTATCACCAGATGAGAGTGAGAACACAAACTGCCTGAAGTGACATTCTGTTATACAAACAACAGTGGGTGGCCGAAGTGTCCCAATATGTGGCTTAATTCAATAATAAAACTATTCTCTCGTGTAATCTGGTCTTTATTCTCCATTGAGAGCGTTTTCTTGCCAGAGGCTAAGAATGTTAATGCTAAAACAGGCAATTTCCAATTAATTTTATCTACTCTTGGATTAGGTTATGCATTTAGAGTTGTCATGAAAACGTATGAAAAAAGTATTTCTGCTTTGAAAGATATCATAAAAATACTAGAGACTCAAACATATTTATTGCGATTTACTAGGTATACAATTAAATCAGCCAGCAAAGAGGAAGTAAGGAAATACGTAGGCGATGTCATTATAAGCTTAAGACTATATTAGACCAAAATATAGTCTGCTGACCTAGTTTGAATAACAGAAGTGCACAACTGCACATAAACAGACATTCTGACAGTATGATTAAGTAGTTCTACTCACGATAGTTCCTAGGAATTTATAAACAGCCTCTTCCGTTGGAAATTTCGACGATTTTTCGTTATATTTGCGAGACACGTAACCGAATATTTTTTCAGCACAAAACGTGGCAACGCACCTGACCTATATTCTGTTATTCGCTGTGCAAGGACCTATTATGTTTAGCATCCTTGTTCGCTGTGCGAGGGGTCGGTAGACAGCACAGAGGATACTTGCCAGAGTCCTATCCTAGCTCACGCAGCTACAAAGCGCTGTTCCAACTTGTATCTCAATTTATGTGTTTATGCAGTCAAATACGTGGTAAAATATTGGTTTATCAATGACGAAGTTATCAATTAAATACACAATGTCATAGTCTACGTAACATCTCAGCCGCAACCTTCACCGAAGTTTCCGTCTTGTTTTAATTAACAACCCATCAAATGCAAGCTATTTGGCCTATTTCTGCGGAAGAAAACTTTATACAGGCTAACTTGCGATATATGGGCCTACAGATTGGAAGCTAATTAAAAATCAAACGATCTGTTAAAATTCACCTCAAAATTAGGCTCTGAATTCATTAGCAAATGAAACTGACAACCCTACAGTGCTTAGGTAGCCTACCTATAGATTTGGGAACCAAGCAAATTCAGAGAGAAATGATAGACAGATACTTACAGCCGATGACTTAATATCCAGTTGTCCACAAATTTCATGTAGGCCTATAGGCCCTACACCAACTTAACAATGAAATATGCGACAGAATGTTCCACGCAGACCAGCGCTCTGTACATTTACAACAGACTATTTTTTTATTCAGGTGTAATGTCATGCATCGTAATCGTAATCGTATTGCGAATCTCTAAAGCGCCAGTTAACAGCTAAGCGAAATCTACTTATGCACGATCGCTGCGTCAAGTTAGAGGGGTTATCTAGAGATAGGCCTAACAAGGGAAGAACTAAATCCTGTTGAAAGATGGTGAGAGATGTTCGAAAGTCAATGTAACAGCAGCGTTGAATGACAGAGAAAAAGTAAAAAGTGAAAACGTGAGTGAGATATATGAAACCTTCATTAAAATCCAGACTTCTTGAACAACAAATATTTATTAGTAATCAGTTGAATAACCAACCGATATTTTCACGGATCAAAGTTTGTCGTTTTCACGCGAGAAAAATTTGGCAGATGAAAACGAAATAGAAGTCAAGTTAAAATTCAGCAGAAAACAGCAGTACATTATATTTAGGGCATATAATACATTGAAAATAGTTAATTACTGTATATATATATGTGAGCCGACTAGCATGAAACCTACCTCGTTAGTTCATATAATATATACACGGTGATTCAATAAAAAGTAAGCCAAACTTTTTTTCATATAAGTACTTCTAACATGAAAACAGTATTTAATATTTTTGTGAAGAAACTCTCAGTAGTATAGTTTGATTATTTAATTAAAGAAGATGTTCAAAATGTCCTCCTTCTGCTTGCACGCAAGCCTGGAGGCGCTGGCGCCATTGGGCAAGAGCAAGGGCAACGTTTTCTTCAGTGCGCGATGACCTTCGTCTGCCACTACCAATGACGCGGTCGACTGACCCTGTCAAACTAATTTTTCTAAGCAATTTATCTAATCCGCTTCTAGTCCAATGTTTTTCTGGAACTCTCGTATAAATTGACGGCTGCTGTAATTCTTGGATTCCCTCAAACCTTTTATCATGTGTAAATCGTCTTTACTAAAAGGCATTTTTTTCGGAAATTGCTAGTTTCTTGTTTATGTTTTCTATCGTATTATCCTCTGCTTTTTTTAGTAGGAAATAAAAACCGGAAGTCATTAAAATAAAAAAGTAAGTATGCGCATATTTTTATTTTGAAAATATTATTTATAAAATATAGTTCAAGTTTTAATATTTGTTTATAAAGTTTGGCTTACTTTTCATTGAATCACCGTGTATTTGCATAGGCATCTTCATAAACGCATTTTCAAATATATTTATATCTACGAATAAGTTTAATCAAGTATATGCTATTGATTTACTTAAGTTCAGGAAGCTTCATTCGGTTTCTTCACAACCACCTCCAGTTTCTCTTACAAAAGCAATAAGTGTATATTGATGAGTAATATTGTACGATCGTAGACTTCTGTCGTCAGGTAAAATGTTGGTTTGAGAACCGAGCCTCAGGTCTGAAAGCTTTGTAGGAGCGTCTTTTCCAAGCGCATCGTACACTTTCTTTCTTACACTCAGAACGAGGTCTTCAGATTCCACATCGAACTCGAACTTCCTTTCTTGAAATTTGACCTTAATCGTTATTGTACCACCTCTCAGTCTCAGGACCAAATGCAGGGTGGATTCTTTCTGGATGTTGTAGTCACTCAGGGTGCGGCCATCTTCCAGTTGTTTTCCAGCAAAGATCAGACGCTGCTGGTCGGGAGGAATACCTTCCTTGTCCTGGATTTTAGCCTTCACGTTCTCGATGGTGTCGCTTGGCTCAACTTCGAGGGTGATTGTCTTGCCTGTCAGCGTCTTGACGAAAATCTGCATGGCCTCTGGATGACCTACGTACAATTCCACAAATTAAAACTAAAATAAGCGTTGTATTTGATATATGCTGCCAATGAACTCATTTTAGTAGAACCATAACAAGATCTCATCGTTCTAGATATTCACACCACAATCGCCAGAGAGTGATGCAATTAGGCCTACAGCACTGTGTCATCTTCTGCGCTAATAGAATTCCAAGCGCAAGAGTAGGCCTAGGGCTACATATTAATTAGACAAAACAAGTCAGTTGTAATTGTAACTGTAATTACGATGATATACATCAGCGTCATTAGCAAGCTACTTGAATGAATACTCGTTTATTGAAAATCATTGCTGACATGACGCAACTAGAACAAGGTATACAGAGGTTATAATTATGTCTCACGTGCAGCTAATTAGCATCAGTAGGCATTCTTACAGAGAATACGGGGTATAAAATCGATATCATCTTTTTCGGGTAGGGTAAATTTGTGCGGTCTCGCTCTAAGGTTGTGTCTCACTGCTGCGGAGGGGAGGTAGCAGGTCACGCAGCACATGATTGGGATTCCTCATAATTGCAAGAAAAAGTCGTTCGTCTGACTTGTTGACCAATTGGTTGACGTCATCAGCATCACCAGGGAGGAATCCGCCACGGGTTAGTCGCCTAAACAAACGGTCAATCCTCTCTATATAAATATAGAATGTAGACTGCCTTACACTGTCATCTCTCAACTCAATAATGGAATTACACAGTAAATAGATGTTTAACTGTTTTTAGAAAAATGACGGATTTTGGCTTCTTAGTCAGGCAGAGGCGCGTTTAAGCATAGACACACTATGCGCGCGCCTAGGGCCCCCAGATCTTCCAAGGCCCCAACGAATAAAAATAATTTTTTCAATAATAAAAATAAAAATTTCGAATTTTGAACTATTTTAAATATAACCTATTTTCTATTTTTTACATTTTAGCATTCACATAATAGTATTGTATTGTAATTTATAACTGCTTTGTTCATTTGGGCTAATAATTCATTTTGTGCAAATAAACATCAAACGCAAGCAACAAGCTGCAACGTCCGTCTGCTCAGTTTAGGCTACGTGTTGAAAGTTTGAGTCTGATGTGTTTAAAAGTAATTAAAACTTTTATTAGTATTGTTAACCAGTTATAATTATTGAAATTTTATAATAACAAGTACTGATTAAAATTTGGCGTATTTACCTTACAATACCAATAAGGAATGCTTCTGGAGAATGGTCGTTTTCTGCACTTAAAATAGTGAAAAACTATATAAGATGTTCTATTGATCAAGATCGGCTGGGTAGCTTAGCTTTATTCTGTATCGAACCCAGGGTTCAACCGGGTAGACATTTTCAACCGAGTACCGAATCCGAGTATTTGAATGTACTATTTGCCGGATCCCGGTACGAACCGAGTACTATTTGTTCCATATGCAAAGCTTCACATTTTCATGCAATGACAAATTATCGAAATAAATTTGTGTACTTATAATAACTGACTAATACATTTTGAATTTTATAAATAAATAATCAATTAAATGGACTTGACTTCCGTTGTGGACTCCCGGTGTTGGTGTTTTTTGTACTTTTCCTCATCAAAATTAATATGCTAGATGAAGTTCAAAGCTGATATTATGAGCCCACAAATTCCGGCAAGTGAGGCAAACAAGCAACTATTTGCGTGTACAGTATTTGCAGAAGCGAACAGTGCCGAAAACGAGATATTCGGCCGAGGCAAATGTCCGAGAAGATTTCCGGTTATTCCCTATTTCGAACCTGCTCAATAAAAAAGCGTACTTTGACCAACAAATTGGTAATTTTGCTAGGCTCAAATGCAGAAAGAAAGTAGGCGGGGAATTTTTTTTGCATTCGCATGTTTTATAACGTAGGCTAAACTTTCTCTTCTATTTCTATTACGCTGTTTGTGACTAGTTGCTAAAAAAATAACACCGATTCAATTTCATAGAGTTAATTTTTTCAAGCATTTTTTATATTATATAATATAGCATTGCTGCATTTCGTTGCAACAAACGAGTACTGTACACTTATAAATATTCTTGCGTATTTTTTAAACTAAAATTATTAAATCAAATAACTTCACATTCCTTGAAAATAGCTTCTATTACTAATCATAATACAGGTCCAATAACACTCACAAAAACGGCTTCAAGTTCAACCTCGTGGGTTTTTGCACATGATAGACTAAACACCACCAGTCTCAGACTCTCAGTCTACAAGTTCTGAATGGCTCCAAAATGTTTGCACCTAGGACCCGTTTTCTGTAAACGCGCCTCTGTAGACAGGTGCATGAAGACTGTTCCAGCCTGTCGAACTTCAATATTTTGGGCAACAGCCTTAGTTACAGGACATAAACAATAAGTATGTAAATTTGTTACCTTAATCTGACAGTGGACTTCGTGTTAGATAGTGCTCTATTAATTTTTCAGCACTTAGAAATTCCTAAGATTTCCCTTTCCTTTGAGAGACACGATACCGAATACCTCTGACACCAGGTGAGCAGAGTTTACCTGGAATTATCGATCTACTTCAAGCCACTGTCTTCTGCAGCCGTTCCATGCGCGAGAGATCGATAGAGAACACGGAGAACATCTGTGCGAGAGTCCTATCCTAACTTATGCAACTGCGAAGCGTTTTCTGCATTTGTCTCTTAATTTTAATTAACTATATTTTATTAGACCTAGTTTCAATTGTTGACTGATATGTAGGCCTAACATAAATTGCATAACATACATTTACAGTTAATACATTTCATGCAGTTATACTTATATTTTCTCAAGCGTTTTTGGGGTGAATTCAGTCAATCTTTCCTCACTTTCTTCCCAGCATACATCTTAGGCTATTAGCTCATCCAAAAGAGAACACTGAATTTTCATGTAGGGTTAGAATTAGGGACGAAAATCATCAGTGAATTATTATTTTCCGACTCGTCTTATTCGAGTGGAGCCATAGCCAATCTGCAGTTATGTTTAATTCAGGTTTTTTAATCAAATTAATGAGACTTAACACTAGTTCAAATTTCACAATCAGACTTAAGATTAGAATTATTACTTTTCGAGTAATTATTTAATTAGAATTCGCTCTCAAGCAATTAATTAGAATTAGTTGTTAGTGTCAGAATAGCCTACACAGTAGGCCTACACAACGATACAGTGTAGGCCTAAACTAGTTTGGCATACAATCTGTTAGACAAATATTATAAAAAGACTCAAATTTCAAATCCTTCGTTCAATTTGTGCTCATTACTGTGGAAAATTGTTTTATTTTAAGTAATCGGAGGTGCACTTTGGAACTATTATTTGTTCGAAAGTAGTTTTCAAGCATATTCGTTCATTTGCAACAAATTCTGCAACATCGAGCGTTCCATTGATGTTGATGTTGCAGTAACTGCATCATGAAGATCTTGGGTGTCACGCTCTCCGATGACTTTTGCTTTGACGTGCATGTTGACAATCTATGCACTGGTGCAAGACAATCAATGTATGCATTACGGATCCTAACTACTCATGGACTACTTGGCCCCTCAATGTACGATGTGGTGACAGCTACCACAGTGGCGAGGATGACGTACGCTGCGTCCGCTTGGTGGGGTTATGTGGGGCAGAGGGGACGTGAGAGACTACAGGCAATATTTAGGAGACTGATTAAAGCTTGTTATCTTCCTGTGGACTACCCTAGATTCGAACAATTGATCCGTACTGCTGATTCTAAACTTTTCACGACCGTCCTTACATGTCCTACACATGTGCTTCATGTGCTATTACCTCCTGTTAAGCATACGGGTTATACTTTGCGACCCCGTGTTCATAATCGGGTTCTCCCGACTGCTGACAGTCTAGCTCGTAAATCTTTCATAATTAGGATGATTTTCACCGGAATATAGGCCTTAGTACTTTAATCTGGACGTGATATACATGTGTAAACCAAAATGCGGTTAGCAGTTGGATTAATAAAGGATATACTTACTTACTTACTTGTTTCAGATGTAAGCCTATTTGGAAAGACGAGAAATCTCATTTTATTTTCTTGCCCGAGTCTAAGAATGTTAATGCTAAAACAGGCACTTTCCAATTAATTCACTTGTAATGTTGGATTCGTTTATGCAGTGAAATTTGTCATGAAAACGTATCAAAACTTAGGCATTTCTTCTTTAAAGATATCATATAAAAACTAAAGACTCAAAATATTTATTGCGGTTTAGTAGTTACAATGAAATCGGCCAGCAAAGAGTAAGTAAGGAAATATTTAGGCGATGTCATTATAAGCCTAAGAGTAGGCTATTAGACCAAGTAAGTCTGTTGACCTATATAGTTTGAATAACAGAAGTAGGCTACACATAAACAGATATTCTGACAGTATGATCAAGTAGTTCTACTCACGATAGATTCTAGGAATTTATTAAGTCACTTCACTTAGAAATTTCGACGATTGTCCGTTTTCTTTGCGAGACACGTAACCGAATATTTTAAGACACCAGAATGACTAGGCCCTACAGGTGAACAGCACACATGACTAAGCGAACTAGGCCTAATCTAAGCACTTGTCTGCTGATGTCATTCGCTGAGTGAGTGGTTGGTAAACACAGAGTATAAATTATGCGAGAGTCCTATCCTAGGTTATGCAGTTGTAAAGCGCTCTCCCACAAATTAATTATCGATCCCTGTTCTGGTTTGAAATAGGACAGTTTGGCGTCATGGTCCATATATTACGTACACACAAATCCGGGAAAATTGGACCCCCTCCCCCCTGTTCGCAAGCGTACTTTCTTCCACCCCCGCTGAGTACGTACGTTTGACGCGCACCCCCCCCCCCCCGATGACCAGCTGCAGAAAGTGTCTACAGGCAGCCTGTCTGCACTTTAGGCCAGATTATTGAAGGGCCAATATAGACAAATTATAGGTGTCGTTCACAGCACAGAATAACTGCACATGGCTTTTATATAATGTAATAAAATGCCATGGGACGACTATAGGATAATACAGAGTTATAAATAGGCTAATGTGGACGTCATAATTAGAAATTTATTTTGGGTACGTACACATTTTGTTACCCCCCCCTCCCCCCGTTCGCACCCGTACGCAAAATCGCCAAAATCCGACCCCCCCTCCCCCCCTAAGTGCGTACGTAATATGTGGATGGCCCCATAGAGGCTCGTCTCTTTCTCTCTCTCGGCGTAAAAAGAGTCGCCATGCCTTCTCCGGAGTAGCCTACCCTCCCTCTTTGGGATTAGAGTCATGAGGCCTTTAACCGCTTGCTTGGCTTTGTTGATCTCCAGCCGCGTTGTTTTACCCAATGCAGTCTTCACAGAAACCTCCCATCATTTTCGACTTAAAAGAAGCGAGTGTTAGCCTACAGACAGTGACTTTGAGAGTTGGGCTAGAGTCAGTGTAGCAGTATCACTGAATGGCAGAGAAAAAGTGAAAACGAGTGAGATATATTTAAAATTCAGACCTCTTGAACACCAAATATTTATTAGGAATCAGTTGAATAACTAACCGATTTTTCACGGATCAAAGTTTGTCATGTCGTTTTTATTCGAGAAAAATTGAAAATGAAAATGAAGCAGAAACCAAGTTAAAATTCAGCAGAAATCAGCCGAACATTATATCTTGGACCTACACATTGACCATAGTTAATTACGTTTATAGCCTATATCTGCGAGCCTATAAGGATAACATATATCTCGTTAATACATATAGGCCTAATATTATATATATTGTATATGCATATTTAAAAACATATTTTCAAATATAAATCAGATTCATGTTATTGAAACATATTTTCGAAAATAAATCAGATTTATGTAATTGATTTATTTATGTTCAGGATGCTTCATTCGGTTGCTCTAGAAGGCGCCACAACATCCTCCAGTTGCTCTTGCAAACGCATAAAGTGTTGAAAGATGAGTAACATTGTACGATTTTAGGCCTCTGTGGTCGTCCAGGTGCTCGCCTTGAAAAAACAGCATTAGTTCTAAAAACTCAGAAGGACCATCTCTGTGAATTGCGCCGTATACCTTCATTTTTATATTCTTAACGAGTTCATCATGTTCCACATGGAATAGGAGTGTTCTGTCATGGAGTTCGACCCGAATTGGTAAGGCGCCGCCTCTCAGCATCAAAAGCAAATCCAGGCAGGATTCTTCACGGATGTTGCAGTCACTCAGGTGGCGGCCATTTTCCAGCTGTTGTCCACAAAAGATCAGATGCTGCTGGTGAAAAAGAACGCCTTCCTTCTCCTCGATTTCAGCCTTCACGTTCGCGATGGCGTCGCTTGGCTGAACCTTAATGGGGAAGACATGCCCTGTCTGCGGCTTGATGAAAATCTGCATATCACCTCTTGACCTCAGAAACAAGTCAAGTGTGGATTCTTCCTCGACGTTGTAGTCGCTCAGGGTATGGCCATTTTTCAGCAGTTCTCCAGCAAAGATCAGAAGCTGCTGGTCAGAAGAAATACCTTCCTTGTCCTGGATTTTAGCCTTCACGTTTTCGATGGTTTCACGTGGCTCAACCTCAATGGCAATTGTCTTGCCTGTGACAGTCTTGACGAAAATCTGCGCGCCACTTCTCAGCCACAGAAAAAAGTCAAGAGTGGAATCTTTCTGGATGTTGTAGTCACTCAGAGTGCGATCATCTTCCAGTTCTTCTCCTTCAAAGATTAGACGCTGCTTCTGGGAAGGAATAGCTCTCTTGTCCTCGATATTAGCCTTCACGTTCCTGATGGTGTTGCATGGCTCAACCTCAAGGGAGAACACGTTGAACCTCCCTATCCCGAAGTGAAAAAAAATCTGCATATTTGGTGGCCAAGGGTTCGACAACACTAGAACCAAACAAATCGTTGCAGTTAAAATAAGGGTCTGGATACATTTATAAACAAATTGAATACACGTATATATATTCATTACATAAATATATATTCATACATACATACACGCAAATATATACATACAAACATGCATACATTCATACATACATACACGCAACTATATACATACATACATGCATACATACATGCTTGCATACACATGCATATATATATATATCTATATATATGCATGTGTATGCAAGCATGTATGTATGCATGTATGTATGCATGTATGTATGCATGTATGTATATATATATATATATATATATATATATGTATAGAAGAGCTAAAAATCGGGTACCTGCGGGTGATCCGCATCTTGCGCAGGTCAGATGAGCAGCTTCAGCAACATTTGTTTTATCAGGGATGCAGCTGGTTTCGTTGACTGACGTTTCCACCGACGGAAAAACGAAGCATCTCCTCCCAATCTCAGAGAAACAAACAGTCAGACTGATAAATGGAAGGCCTACAGTCATATATATATATATATATATATATATATATATATATCGACTTTATACAGAGGACAAACGTAATATGTCATATGTCCAATGCTTAACACCATGGACTTATTACGTTTGTGCTCTATACAGTCGATATATATATATATATATATATATATATATATATATATATTCAATTCAATTCAATTCAATATGTTTTATTGCAACCAAAACAAAACAACGGAAACAACAGAGAAAAAACCCAGTTAACAGGCGAGGTATAATATTCATTTACAATTATTTATATATATATATATAATTTGTTTATTATATGTATATATATATATAGTATGTCATCATCTAGACTCTGAGTCTACGCCTATGCGGGTTCTAGACTTCAAACGAAGGAAGTAGTAGTCACCATTCTTAGCAACGTCCGCAGTTGTCTGCCCTTCTCACAGCACGTGTCCTTGTTCCCACTACAAATGCCAGCGTCCTCTTCTCTGGAATCGAATCCCTGACCTGCGAAGTCTGACTTCACTCGCTCCTCTGCGTCCAGAATGTAGATTGTTGAGAGAAACTGGTTCAAATGTAGATCAAATCTATGTTTAATGTTTTTTCAATCTAGGTTAATTCCCGATCTTAATTAGGTTGAATGCGTGGATCAAATATAGGTCACAGGTCAGATCCAGGTGTAATGTTGATCAAATCTAGGTCAACTGTAGATCAAATATTATAGGTTTAATCATTTAATGTAGATAAAATCTAACGTAGTGTCGGGAGAGTTTAGATTAAAGGTTGACTGGATAAATTTTAGTAGATCATATATCAAAGTTTTATTTGGATGAAAATAATTAGTCTAGGTTGTGTGTAAGACTTACATAAACTGAGTCTATATTTATTATATACTGGTCACAGTTATTCGACTTTTCCATACCCCATACTCCATAGAAACCCTCATAAAAATACTTCTAAAGAAAATGTTCAGAATCGAGGTAACGAAGTCGAAGAACGTTTGGCTGAGATAGAAACAGGATTAAATTAATTCAACTGTTTGGATAGGCCTATCTTCTTTAACCTCCCATCTTTCTTTGTCACTCATATAGATCCAATGTAATTTCCAATTCAATTCAATTCAACTGCCTGTAACCGCGATCTGTGCTGCTATAGCGTTTAGCTGCAGGCTATACCATCGAAAAATCATGATTGCAGGTGAATAACACATGCACCCATCTGCAGATTGCTTCTGTATTTCGGAAAGTCATATGGTGGCCCTATTCAAAACCTCTCCTATACATATAGAATTATAGATCGTTAGGTGTAAAGGTTATAAACAAGGAGCGTTGGCATTTCTCCAACCACAGAATACAAATGCACGTCCTCAAAATCGAAACGGTTTCGTTTTTGTACTCTGGTCCTTCCACGGGAATTTCCATTTACCCATGCATACATAAGCCGACATATTATTATTAGATCCTTGTTACTAATAACCACACATCGACAGCAAAACACTTACAAATTGACAATCAAGACCTGATTCAAATACTGGTCCCGAAAATTCAATTTCTCGAATTTATAACAATTTTCGGTCCAAAATTGAGAAATCAAAAACGATCATATAACCTCTTTTGCGAGAAGACGAAGTGGTCACATAGCCTCCCAAACTACCAATCAGCGACCCCTAGTGCCAGGCGATTTATATAGCGCAGGCTATATCCTACACGCAGTGCCTGAATGTTTGAAGCTCGTGATGACCCTAGGGCCTAGGCCGTCACAGATCACCGTGACAAAGTGATCACCGTGACAAAGGTGTATATGCCTACTACGCTTCTATCTAGTAGGCTAGGAAAGACTCATGGCAGCTTACATGTAGGTCCTACTGTATCAGTATCAATTTACCTAAAGCTGAAACTCTATGCTTATTTACTTTTTTGAACCTTATAGTGAGGTGACACCATGACTCACCGCACTGGGTAACAGCAATCCTGGTGACGCCCCTGAACTAGTTTGAATAACAGAGCGCACATAAACAGATGTTCTCACAGTATAAGGTTCTAGGAATTTATTAAGTCTCTTCACTTAGAAATTTCGATGATTTTTCGTTTTATTTGCGAGACAAGTAGCCGAATACTTTCAGACACCAGGTGAACAGCGCACATGACTAAGCGAACTAATCTAAGCCCTTGTCTGCTGATATCTACGGAATCACATGTCACCCATACGGGCTTCCGTAGATATCATTCGCTGATCGAGTGGTCGATAGAGAACACAGAGTATTTATGCGAGAGTCGTATCCTAGACCATGCAACTATGATATAGCGCTGTCCAAACTTGTATCTTAATTTATGTGTTTACGTATTCATGTGTTAACATACTGGTTTCTCAATGATGAAGTTATTAATTAAATACAGATAGCCTACGTAACATCTCAATCGCAACCTTCACTGAAGTTCCCGTTTTTATTAATAACCAATCAAATGCAAGTTATTAGGTCGATTTCTGTGGAAGAAAGCTTTATATAACTTGCGATATAAAGGCCTACAGAATGCAAGCTAATTAGACATTCAGTAGAAAACGGTCCGTTCAAATGCATTCACATGACCGTTTGGTTAATGAAACTGACAACCCGACGGTGTTAAGGTGCCTATGAACTTCGGAAACAATAAGTAGGGCCTGCATTCACGGAGAAACAACACATATTAAAAGTTACCTATTGCCGAGGACTTAGGGCCTAATATCCTATCGTCTACAAATTCCATACAAAGCAACTTAACAATGTAAAATGCGACCGAATGTTCCACGCAGACAAGCGTTGTGTAAATTTACGACAGACAACTTTTCATTCAGGTGTAATGTCATGCATCGTAATCGTAATCGCCAACTTGCGAATCTCTAAAGCGCCATTTAAAAGCTAAGCGCATCTACTTAGGTATGATCTCTGCGTCAAGTCAGAGGGGTTACCTAGAGATACCAAGGGGATAACAAAATCCGGTTGCCAGAAGGTCAGACAGGGAATAACAACTTAACGAATGCAATTTCCAAAGTCCAACTTAAGTAAGTAAGTAAGTTATCTTTTATTAGCACAAGACAAACGCTGATACTTTACAAAGACAGTGCACACAATGGCACAAAGTAGCACAATATCAGTAGAACATTAAAAAAATAGATGCAATATTATAAATTGTGTCATAATGTCTGATCTATAAAGAGTTACATCTATATCTAAAGCTATCATCTGAGGAACATAAACATTACTCAGGTCTACAACTGAAAACAGATTAGATCACGGATTAAGCATTAGGACTAGAGTTAACCCAATTTTTGTAGTTGTCCAGCGAGAGAATGATGAAGGATTTCTTATGCAGCATTGTACGGCAATTCAAATGCATGCCCCTTTCTCGTATGTTGAATTTATGACAGTGTTTTGCGAGCAGTAATATCATTGGTAAAGACATATAACTGGATGCTTGAGGAGATATAACTTCATAAGATGTAAATTTTTTAATAAATACAACTTTATGAAACGTCACTTTGTGTAATGAAGCTTAACCAGCTTAAATTTAATAAAATTAAGTTTTTAAATAAAATTCAGATTTATTAGACTACATTTAATAAGATGCAATTTCATTCGAAACAAGGTCTTTCATTGAATGCAACTTCACTACATGCTCGGCCCATCTTACATAACTCAAGTCCAGCCAGAAAACTGGCTGCTGATCTGCCGAAAGGAGATTACTTGTTAGTTGTAGTTGATTATTACAGCAGATTCTTTGAGGTCAGCATTTTAAAATCCATATCATCAGAGAGTATCACTAGTTGTTTGCATGAAATATTTGCTACACCTGTTTGCCATTGTCTTTAAAACAGTCAATGCTGGTAATTTTACATCAGAGGAGTTTGAAAGATACCTTCAAAGTCTTGAAATTCAGCAAAAAACTAGCATTTCAATGTGGCCACAATCCACAAAAGTTGAACGAGAAAAAAATATACTTCTGAAGTATATGAGGATAGATATAAATATATGTGCAAGGATCGAATCGTGAAGAGGAACTCCGAACTGAATAGATTCTTAGTTTTATACCGAATGACACCAAATTCAACAACAGTCACAGCTCCAGCTGTTTTACCAAAGGAGAATTCGTTCTAAGTTGCCGGAGTTGATTGATATTGATCGTGCTGTGGCTGGCATGGATATACAAGACGTTCGCGTCACAGATGAAAAGAACAAGAGTGATGGAAAAGAATTTGGACACAAAAAGAGACAAGCTACGTGTACTGCAACTGACATTGGAGATCCAGTGTTAGTTCAACAGAAACAGCAGAATAAATTGGACACCACATACATAGGCCCAAATTCTAACACCGTGACAGAACGAAAAAGAAACAAGGCTAACGTGCCGTCCACAGATGAAGTTAGTTATCGCAGGAGCATTGCACGTGCCACAGTGGCGTCACGAGGGGGGTGCGGGGGGTGCGGACCGCACCGGGTGACACCCTCAGAGGGGGGTGACACCCAACATGAGAAAAAGATGAAATTTTTTCATCAGGTTTTGTTCGGGAGACGAATTAAAAGGTAACGAAGTGATGGTATTATTCATGGTTGGAGACCGAAAAGAAGGATGGAAAAAGTAAAAACCAGGCGAATGACTAAAAAAAGGTCATCAACTTTTTTGGGAGATGAAATCGTTGGAGACGAATTAAAAAAATCTTCACTTTTTTTGTGGAGACGAATTCCTAAAAAAAGTCATCACTTTTTTTAGGGTGACACCATGACTTACCGCACCGGGTGACACCAGCCCTAGTGACGCCACTGACGTGCCAGGAAATTATATAGAACATGATCGTGGAAAAGTTCAGACGTCGGATCAAGAGCAGGCTCAGCAGTCTGATGGAACTGACGGATAATCGTATGCATCCAAATCGTCCAGACGATATGGCCTTGTCATTTTCCTCGAAGATTGTCGTTTTTCTCGAAGAAGACCGTGCCAAGACGTTCTTCGAGAGTTCCTCAGAAACCAGTTTATCTAAATATTTGATTTATGGGCCAGAATAAAGCCCACCGTCGTTATTAGCGAAGGTTAGTCTACCCCGACACAATTAAGTTAATACGCAATATTTGTAGTACATCTAATAGAGTTCTGAGTGAATCTGTAGTTAATTTATAGTTCTGATTTATGCAGTTAATTTCTACTCCTAAGTTGGTTAAGTGATTAGAACTTTACTGAGAAAGGAAGGGACTGTAGTAGCTTGCGAGCACATTCGTTATATGTATACCTACTGTAGTATCGTGGATAAATTTTTTATAAATTATAAAACATTACAACCACCTCCTCCTCCTCCTTCAAATTCTAAAACAACGATAAGTGTCGTCCCTTGACCAATATTGTACTTTTCTAAACTTTCATCGACAGCTAGCTGTTCCCCTTGATATATTAGATTCATACATCGAGAATCGTGGAAGCCATATGCGTCCCGCACTTTCTTTTTTACAAGTCTGACGGTGTCAGTCGGTTTTACATCGAATTCGAATGTTCTCTTTAAATCGGTTACTTTAATGGTTATTGTACCACCTCTCAGCCTCAGAACCAAGTGAAGAGTGGATTCTTTCTGGATGTTGTGGTCACTCAGGGTACGGCCATCTTCCAGCTGTTTTCCAGCAAACATCAGACGCTGCTGGTCTTGAGGAATACCTTCCTTGTCCTGGATTTTAGCCTTCACGTTCTCGATGGTGTCGCTTGGCTCTACCTCATGGGTGATGGTCTTGCCTGTCAGCGTCTTGACGAAAATCTGCATGACCTCTGGACGTCCTACAGTTTGACAATTAACATCGAATGAAGCTTGTAACTACCCAAACCCAAACATACTTATTTAGCAGTGACATTGGACTCAATGAAAGCGAAAAGTATACATTAGCCCAGCGTTTCCCAAAGTGGGCTGATCACAAGGGTTCCGCGAAAAGTAGTAATTTAAAAGAATTTTCATTGAGAAATTTCATTGGAAAAACCATTCCAATCAGTTTTAGAAAACACAAAAGTTTTATAAAGTTTAAAAGTGCCGTCAGTCGTCTCTTTTGTATTTTGCCCTCATTGAGCGATAATATGAAATTTCAATGCCCTTAAGCTATCCAGTAATGAAATAGAATTATAGAGGTCACTGCATGGAGGTCACTGCAGGGACCTATGTAGGTTAGAGCCGTAAACTGTCTGAATAGGGACGTAGCCATCTTTGTTATCGTTACCTCGACGAAACATGATTTAACGCAAAAGAAAACTTTTGCCCCTTTGAACGATAATCTGAAGTACAGCCGAGTAAAACAGCATTAGCAATTAATTTTTTTTAATTTGCTGGTATAAAAATCTGACATGGAGCGGTGGCTCAAGGAGAGAAATTTAAGGGTTCTGGGCTTATGTTCAAACTAGTAATGTGGACCTTATATTAGTTTCCAACCTTATATGAGTTTCTAGTTGAAAATTTCAACTAGAAACTCATATAAGGTTGGAAACTCATGGTCGAGAACACATTCCATCTAATGGAATGTGTTCTCGACCAAAACATTTGTTCAAAAATTGCATATCATATTCACCATATGGAAACGAACTTGGTTAAATACTTTTCTCCCATGAAGGGTGATATTAATTGGATTCGAAACTCATTCAAAGTACCCGAAAACCAGCAAACTTTTGTAATAAAGATTACGAACTTCTTATTGAGGTAACGTCGGACTCGCAAGTGAAGCAGGCTTTCACTGAACTTTCATGAATCAATTTCTGGATCAAGCTAATTAAAGAATAGCCTACTCCACTGTCGCGAAATGTGCGGTTAGGGTGCTTCTGCCATTTGCAACAACGCATTTGTGCGAAACTGGATACTTATAGCATACTGCAACGAAAATCATAATATAGAAATCACAGGCGTAGACTCTGGGGTGGGGTAGAACCGGGGCACGTGGCCCCCAACGACTGAGATGGACTGTACACCCAATGCAGCAAGTACAGAATGAATAACCAAATGCCCCACTCCTCCCTATATTTTGGACAACTGACATAAGAATCCAGCTTTCCAGCATTAAACCAAATATAAAAAATTCTCACGAGAAAAAACAAACTCACTATACACAAATTAAAACTTCATAAACTCCCAATATTGTGCTCCTTAAGTCTTGGTCCCAAAAACTGTACACTTTAAAATTTGATATAAGAGAAAATAAATTGTTTTTATAAACTGCATGCTTATATGGGTGTGTGTTTAGTTAGACCTATAGTAGTATGCCCTGCTTCTCAGGCGCTAGGTATGCCTCAATATGTCTAGTTTAGGTTGGGGTTCCGCATAATAAATGAAGATGAGAAGGGTTCCCTGGCCAAAAAAAGTTTGGGAAACGCTGCATTAGCCAGTGAACAGTATCACCAGATGAGAGTAAGAACACTAATTGCCTGAAGTGACATTCTGTCATACAAGCAACAGTGGGTTGCCGAAGTGCCCCAACATGTGGATTAATTCAATGATCAGACTATTCTCTCGTGTTATCTGGTCATTATTCTCCCGCGAGCGCTTTAAGAGCGTGTGTAAGGTTTGGAAAGTGTGAAGTTTAGTCTAGATAAGAAATTTCTATGGTCATTTAATTCGTAGCGTTTTCGTGATGAATTCAGTAAACGTTCCCACGCCTTCTAAAGGAAATTTTGTACGGTCCTTCTGAAATTGCTTCTGACGCTCTTCGTGGAATGCATCGTACCTTCACCGATTTCTTCCCATCAGGCAGCATAATATTATCTCCAACCGACACATCAATTTGATGTAGTCAACACTAGAGGTTTAATGCCCCATGGTCTCTACTGATTCAAGTCAGACCATAGCCCCTCTGACCACTTTCCCGCGCTCCCACAAACTTATTGTGATATATAAGTCATCTACGTTTTATAACCATAATATAGATTAGAACAAATGTTTCTGCGACCTTTGTTGGGTAACACGAATACGCAAATAGTTATGATAGCTTATTCTGACTGTGGATTTCGTACGAAACAGTTGTAGAACCACCTCACATTAGAGACTAGATTCTAATTATTGAGCAAGGAAATTGCTGGGGTTCATTTCTCTTTGTCAGTGAAGACACTGACACGGGTCGGGAGCGCCTCTGATTATGAGTGGCGCTATATAAATCCTCGATTACAATTACAATTACAATTACAATTGTCTCACATAAGAGAGTACCAATTCAGGTAATTAGTTTTTTTCTCCACTGGCGGCGATCTTGTTTGACAGGTGGGAGGTGACAAGGGACAATTTTGAACTGATCTGGTAAAAAGAGGTGAAAAGAAATAAATTTGTTGACGTATTTTGGTGTTTCTTCAAAATTTAGGGGACAACTGCATACTGTGTCACCCCACTCTTAAAATGTGGGGTCTTGTCCCCCTCGATCGCCGCCCATGGTTTTCACAAAATCCAAGACAAGGAGGGTATTCCTCCCGACCAGCAGCGCCTGATCTTTGCTGGAAAACAGCTGGAAGATGGCCGTACCCTGGGTGACTACAACATCCAGAAAGAATCCACTCTTCACATGATTCTGAGGCTGAGAGGTGGCAAATTTTCATTTTTGTCACAGTTAGAGAAAGAAGATTACAATTCCACAAGAAAGCGAACGATCGAGGGTGTGTGAAGAGTGTCAAAATCAAAGTATGCGACGCGCTTGGCATGTATTTGGAAAATGTGATAAACCTCATTTTATTTTCTTGTTAGAGGCTAAGAATGTTAATGCTAAAACAGGCATTTTCCAGTTTATTTTATTTTACTGTTGGATTCAGTTATGCAGTCAAATTTGTCATGAAAACGTATCAAAACCTAGGCATTTCTTCTTTAAAGATATAAAGAATACTAAAGACTCAAACATATTTATTGCAATTCACTAGTTACAATGAAATCAGCCAGCAAAGAGGAAGTAAGGAAATACGTAGGCGATGTCACTATAAGCTTAAGACTATTAGACCAAATGGGTCTGCTGACCTAGTTTGAATAACAGAAGTGAAGTAGGCCTACACAGAACAGATAATTATTCTGACAGTATGAAATAGTTCTACTCACGATAGGTCCTAGGAATTTATAAACAGCCTCTTCCCTTGGAAATTTCGACGATTTTTCGTTTTCTTTGCGAGACACGTAACCGAATATTTCCCAGCACAAAGTGTGACAACGCACCTAACCTATATTCTGTTCGATGAGCAAGGACCTATTATGTTTAGCATCCTTGTTCGCTGAGCGAGGGGCCGGTAGACAACACAGAGAATATTTGCGAGAGTCCTATCCTAGCTCAACAGCTACAAAGCGTTTACCTGGAATTATTGATCAACTTCAAGCCACTGTCTTCTGCAGCCGTTCCCTGCGCGAGAGATCGATAGAGAACATGGAGAATATTTGTGCTAGAGTCTTATCCTAACTTATGCAACTGCAA
This sequence comes from Allolobophora icterica, assembly GCA_963556255.1. NCBI lineage: Eukaryota > Metazoa > Annelida > Clitellata > Crassiclitellata > Lumbricidae > Allolobophora > Allolobophora icterica. The sequence continues at coordinate 45,882,188 of OY744614.1, read as the reverse complement.
AACGTTTCTGCATTTGTCTCTTAATTTTAATTAACTATATATTTTATTCAAATTCACAAATAGACTTAAAATTAGAATTAGGCCTATTATTTTTCGAGCAACTATTTAATTAGAATTCGCTCTCAAGCAATTCATTAGAATTAGTTGTTGCCGTGAGAATAAACATCGAAACAGTAGGCCTATAGGGGCCTACTAGTTTGGCATACAACCTCTGTTAGACAACTATTTTAAAAAAAAGACTCAAATTTCAGGCTCTTCATCCAATTTATGCTCATTACTGTGGTAACTCATTTATTAGAGATCGGAGTTGCACTTTGGAACTATCATGAGTTTTAAAGTACTGTTTTCAAGCCTATTTCTTCGTTAATTTGCGACAAATTCTGCAACTTCGAGCGTTCGTTCCATTGATGTTGATGTTGCAGTAACTACATAATATTTCAGACGTATTTGTAAAAGACGATAAATCTCAATTTATTTTCTTGCCCGAGGCTAAGAATGTTAATGCTAAAACAGGCACTTTCCAATTAATTCACTTGTAATGTTGGATTCGGTTATGCAGTGAAATTTGTCATGAAAACGTATCAAAACTTAGGCATTTCTTCTTTTAAAAGATATCATAAAAAACTAAAGACACAAAATATTTATTGCGATTTACTACCTACAATGAAATCGGCCAGTAAAGAGGAAGTAAGGAAATATTTAGGCCATGTCATTTTAAGCCTAAGAGTATTAGACCAAATAAGTCTGTTGGCCTAGTTCAGTGGCGTCATTAGAGGGTGCGGACCGCACCGGGTGACACATTCATCGGGGGTGACACCAAACTGACAAAGTGACTGTCTAGCTTACATGTAGGCCCTACTGTATCAGCATCAATTTACCTAAAGCTGAAACTTTATGCTTATTTACTTTTTTGAACCTTCTAATGAGGTGACACCATGACTCACCGCACTGGGTAACACCAATCCTAGTGACGCCACTGACCTAGTTTGAATAACAGAAGTGCACATAGACAGACATTCTGACAGTATGATCAAGTAGTTCTACTCACGATAGGTTCTAGGAATTAATAAACAGTCTCTGCACTTAGTAATTTCGACGATTTTCGTTTTCTTTGCGAGACACGTAAGCGAATATTTTGACAACAGCGCACCTGACTAAGCGAACTAATCTAAGCACTTGTCAGCTGATGTCATTCGTTGAGCGAGTTGTTGGTAAACACAGAGTATTGATACGAGAGTCCTATCCTAGGTTATGCAACTATAAAGCGCTGTCGACACTTGTATCTTAATTTCTGTGTTTATGCATTCATGTAGGCCCTAGGCCCTATTAACATATTGGTTTATCAGTGACGAAGTTATCAATAAAAGACACATAGCCTACATAACACATCATTCGGAGCCTTCACTTAAATTTCCGTTTTTTTTATTATTAACAACCCAGCATATTCAAGTTATTAGGTCTATTTCTGCGGAAGAAAGCTTGATAGGCCTATAACTTGGGTCTAGAGATTACAAGCTAATTAGAAATTCTGTAGAAAACGGTCCGTTAAAATGGATCTCAAAATTAGGTTTTGCTTAATGAAACTGACAAGCCAACGGTGTTAACTACTGTTAAGGTATCTATGAACTTCGGAAATGAAAGCTACATTCAGAGAGAAAGAACACATATTAACTTATTGTCGAGGACTTAATATCCTGCTGTCCACAAATTTCATACAAACCAACAGAGGCCTAAGAATGCAAAATACGACCGAATGTCCCACGCAGACCACGCGTTGTGTAAATTTACGACAGACAATTTTTCGTTCAGGTGAAATATGTCATGCATCGTATTCGTAATCGCCAACTTGCGAATCTCTAAAAGCGCCAATTAACAGCTAAACGGCATCTACTTATGTACGATCGCTGCGTAAAGTCTGAGGGGTTACCTAGAGATACCAAGGGAAGACTAAAATCCGGTTGCCAGACGACCAGAAAGGGAAAAACAACTTAACGAATACAAAGGCCAACTTAAGCAAGCAAGTATAAGTAAGCAGATCTATATAACTTCATGAAATGCAATTTTATCGTGAAATATAACTTGATGAAGCGTAAATTTGTGAAACGAAGCTTAACGAGCTTAAATTTAAGCTCCGAGTTATGTAAGATAGGCAGCACACGCGGTCATCCATCCCAACAAGCTGCATTTGTGAAATCACCGACGGAATAAATTACATTCGCCTGCAGCTCAATTCTTTGAAGCTCTTAAATTTAATAGAATTAAGTTTTTCGATCGGCTGCCAAGGGGGACCTGATGGTTCCACGGTCTCGTACTACTATGTGCTCACAACGGCGCTTGTTTGTAGCAGCACCGTTGCTGTGGAACGGACTTAGACTCCCACTTCGCGAAACTATCGTCACTAAAGACTTTCTCACATTTACATGGTTGCTCAAAACACATTTATTCACAGACTGATGGCACGTGTCTAGCGCCTCTGAGAGGTTCTTCAAGGGCGCTATATAAATGTTTAACCGAGCAGAACTACATTACAACTGACATTTACGCCATAAACTTTAAAAAACGCACCGACACTAGCACTAGCAACAACGCTGTCACACACCACTGGCACACACTCAACGGGCACGCAAATAGTGAAGCTCCCATCATATTTAGGCCTAATGTTTTCTTTCGCGCTCAAGACCGCGAAAACTTCCCTCCTTTTTCTAGCCAATCAGAGAGCTCCAAATCTACCGCGCCCATCTTTCACTGGCGTGCTATAAATAGATTAAATGATATGCGGCGCCATGGAAATGTCCATTTCCGCCTGGCCTACATTTATGTGGCTCTGAAAGATAAAAGTATCGTTCGTTACACTTTCACAAATTAATTATCGATCTAGTTTGAAATAGGACAGTTTGGCGTCATAGAGGTTCGTCTCTCTCCCGGCGTAAAGAGTCCCTAGGCCTACCTTCTCCGGAGTATCCTCCCTCTTTGGGATTAGAGTCATGAGGTCTTTAACCGTCTGCTTGGCTTTATTGATCTCCAGCCGCGTTGTTTTACCCAATGCAGTCTTCACAAAAACCTCCCGTCATTATCGACTTAAAGGAAGCGAGTGTTACGGACAGTGACTTTGAGAGTTGGACTACAGTCAGTGTAGCAGTATCACTGAGTGGCAGAGAAAAAGTGAAAACGAGTGAGATAATATTTAAAATTCAGACCTCTTGAACAACAAATATTTATAAGGAATCAGTTGAATAACTAACCGATTTTTCACGGATCAAAGTTTGTCACGTCGTTTTCATTCGAGAACAATTGAAAATGAAAATGAAGCAGAAACCAAGGTAAAATTCAGCAGAAATCAGCCGAACATTACATTTAAGACCTACACATTGACAATAGTTAATTACTAGGGCTGCTGATTAATCGCCGTTAACGCGTGCGATTAACGCGGTAAAAAATCTTGCGATTAATTTTTTTTAACGCGTCAATCGCACGCGTTAATTAAATTCGGTTTATTATTACGTCGATTGACAAAGTAGAGATAATCTGTGATTCAGACGTTAAAGGTAAAGCGCCAAATGAATCAAGTCTATTTTTAGTTTTCGCGGGTCAGCCTCGTTTGGTAGCTGCCTGTTTTGTTTCTGGTCTTTCTTGCTTGAAGAGCGAATGGTTGATTCTAAATTTTATTTCATAACAAATTAAAATGGAATCAAAGGCGCAAAAAACCGTCTTGAACGGAGCTTTTATCTTTAAAACTTGTGATACGGTGATTTGCAAATATTGCAAAAAAGAATTTAAATATCATCGGAGCAATTCTTCGCTCACTTATCACCTGGGAACGAGTCATGCTTTTATGAATCACGTCTGATGACAGTGTCAGTTCATGTGTAAATTTCACCTTTATAAAAAGTTTATATCAGCTTATAATAGTCAGTAAATTAATCCTTCTCAAGTTGTTTATATAGTCTGTATCCTTGAACAATTGTTTTTGTGGAGGGGCAATGAGAGAACAGTGGCTCATCTTCAGAGTCTGATGACAGTTCATGTGTAAATTTCACCTTTGCAAAAAGTTTATATCATTTTAACGGTATCTCAAAATAAAAAAACCTGGTTTCAGCAGTTGACTGATTTGAAAAGTGTTAGTCTGTTTATTCATTTGTTTCTGTTATACAAAACTGTTCAACAAGCTAATTCACAGGCTATTAACACTGTTTTGTAGTAGAAAGTAAGCATTCAGTTATTTATACTTTATAGAAAATATTAATATACTTGAAGGAATTATATAAAATGTTGATTAATTTGCAGTTATTGCGATTAAAAATTTTAATCGATCGATTAATCGCGATTAAATTTTTTAATAGAACAACAGCCCTATTAATTACGTCTCTAGCCTATATCTGCGAGCCTACAAGGATAACATATATATCGTTAATACATATAGGCCTAATATATAAATATATATATATATATATATGCAGATTTAAAAACATATTTTCAAATATAAATCAGATTTATGTAATTGATTTATTTATGTTCCGGATGCTTCATTTGATTGCTCTAGAAGGCGCCACAACATCCTCCAGTTGCTCTTGCAAAAGCATAAAGTGTTGAAAGATGAGTAACATTGTACGATTTTAGGCCTCTGCCGTCGTCCAGTTCCTCGCCTTGAAAAAATAGCATTAGTTCTAAACACGCAGAAGGACCATCTCTGTGAATTGCGCCGTATACCAACATTTTTATTCTCTTAACGAGTTCATCATGTTCCACATGGAATAGGAGTGTTCTGTCATGGAGTTCGACCCGAATTGGTAAGGCGCTGCCTCTCAGCATCAAAAGCAAATCCAGGCAGGATTCTTCATGGATGTTGTAGTGACTCAGGGTGTGGCCATTTTGCAGCTGTGCTCCACAAAAGATCAGAAGTTGCTGGTTAAAAAGAACGCCTTCCTTCTCCTGGATTGCAGCCTTCACGTTCGCGATGGCGTCGCTTGGCTGAACCTTAATGGGGAAGACAGACCCTGCCAGGGGCTTGATGAAAATCTCCATATCACCTCTTGACCTCAGAAACAAGTCAAGAGTGGATTCTTCCTCGATGTTGTAGTCGCTCAGGGTACGGTCATTTTTCAGCAGTTCGTTAGCAAAGATCAGAAGCTGCTGGTCAGAAGGAATACCTTCCTTGTCTTGGATTTTAGCCTTCACGTTTTCGATGGTTTCACGTGGCTCAACCTCAATGGCAATTGTCTTGCCAGTGAGAGTCTTGACGAAAATCTGACTGCCACTTCTCAGCCACAGAAAAAAATCAAAAGTGGATTCTTTCTGGATGTTGTAGTCACTCAGAGTGCGATCATCTTCCAGTTCTTCTCCTTCAAAGATTAGACGCTGCATCTGGGAGGGAATACCTCTCTTGCCCTCGATTTTAGCCTTCACGTTTCTGATGGAGTCGCATGGCTCAACCTCAAGGGAGAACACGTTGAACCTCCCTATCCCGAAGTGAAAAAAAATCTGCATATTTGGTGGCCAAGGGTTCGACAACACTAGAACGAAACAAATCGTTGCAGTTAAAATAAGGGTCTGGATACATTTATAAACAAATTGAATACACGTATATATATTCATTACATAAATATATTCATACATACATACACGCAAATATATACATACAAACATGCATACATTCATACATACCTACACGCAACTATATAAATACATACATGCATACATACATCCTTGCATACACATGCATATATATCTATATTAATAAAGCGAGAATTCTGTGTGTGTGTGTGTCCCTCTGTCTGTCTGTTTGACCGGGCTTAACTTCTACAAATTTGCACCTTTTCACTCGAAACCTTCACTACTGTGTCGGCCTCGGCTTCGGACACCCAGTGGAGGGGTTCGCGTCCCCCGTTTTCACCCCTACCATGGTGAAAATGCCCCAAAACTGTACCCACCCGACCGTCAATCACGCGCAAGCTCGCCTATTCCACTGCGAAGCGGTTCTATTTATGGCGCCGGTATTCCCCAACGTCATTAATAATGCGCTTAACGACACCGCGGTTCTATTTATGGCGCCGGTATTTCCCAACGTCATTAATAATGCGCGTAAGTTGTTTACTTTCGCACAAAATTTAATGACGATCGATTCGAAGTATATTCATCGTTTTACAGCAAAATTTTAACACATGTATGTTCAAAGACAAAGATCTAAATTATTTACAGTATATGCAACAGCCAGTCTGCTTTACTAAGGGCGAGGCCGACTACAGACCGGCAGTGAGGGCTAGATTTCTGGCGTTTTCTTTAACACGCCAACGCCCGGTTCACCCTCTTCGACTGCGAAGCAGTCTCCCCACAGGTCGCCAGACGCAACAAGGGCCTCCAAGACTGCGAAGCAGTCGCCGCCAGAGGGCGACTGCGAAGCAGTCAGTCCACGGCAGAGGTCGCTAGACGCCAGAAGGCGTATACAAGACTGCGAAGCAGTCTCCGCTGTACGCCAGAAGGCGTCTACAAGACTGCGAAGCAGTCTCCCACAGAGGTGGCCAGACGCCACAAGGGCCTCCAAGACTGCGAAGCAGTCGCCGCCAGAGGGCGACTGCGAAGCAGTCACTCCACGGCAGAGGTCGCTAGACGCCAGAAGGCGTCTACAAGACTGCGAAGCAGTCTCCGCCACAGGTCGCCAGACGCCACAACGGCCTCCAAGACTGCGAAGCAGTCGCCGCCAGAGGGCGACTGCCAAGATTGCCAAGCAGTCGTTGTTGTTGTTGTTGTTGTTGTTGCAGTCAGTCCACGGCAGAGGTCGCTAGACGCCAGAAGGCGTATACAAGACTGCGAAGCAGTCTCCGCTGTACGCCAGAAGGCGTCTACAAGACTGCGAAGCAGTCTCCGCCAGACGTCGCAAGACGCCACAAGGGCCTCCAAGACTGCGAAGCAGTCGCCGCCAGAGGGCGACTGCCAAGATTGCCAGGCAGTCGTTGTTGTTGTTGTTGTTGTTGTTGCAGTCAGTCCACGGCAGAGGTCGCTAGACGCCAGAAGGCGTATACAAGACTGCAAAGCAGTCTCCGCTGTACGCCAGAAGGCGTCTACAAGACTGCGAAGCAGTCTCCGCCAGACGTCGCAAGACGCCACAAGGGCCTCCAAGACTGCGAAGCAGTCGCCGCCAGAGGGCGACTGCGAAGCAGTCAGTCCACGGCAGAGGTCGCTAGATGCCAGAAGGCGTCTACAAGACTGCGAAGCAGTCTCCGCCACAGGTCGCCAGACGCCACAAGGGCCTCCAAGACTGCGAAGCAGTCGCCGCCAGAGGGCGACTGCCAAGATTGCCAAGCAGTCGTTGTAGTTGTTGTTGTTGTTGTTGTTGGTGGTGGTGGTGGTGGTGGTGGTGGTGGTGGTGGTGGTGGTGGTGTGAAACTTATAACCCCGGGCAACGCCGGGTTATCCAGCTAGTATATATATAAGCTAAAAATCGGGTACCTGCGGGTGATCCGCATCTTGCGCAGGTCAGATGAGCAGCTTCAGCAACATCTCTTTTATCAGGAATGCAGCTGGTTTCGTTGACTGACGTTTCCACCGACGGAAAAACGAAGCATCTTCTCCCAATCTCAGAGAAACAGAGAGTTAGACTGATAAATGGAAGGCATACAGTTATATATAAATATATTGGGGGTGATTCACGCCGCCATGGGAAACAATTTTGTTTCCTGATTAGCTGACATAGTAGGTTAGTTTGTTCCTTTGGTTGTTCTGAACAATACAGTAAACTTTTACTGTAATCTATGAATGTTTACTGGTTGCTCAACACCCTGAAATTCTAGATATAGTCCCCATGGAGAAAGCAACGCATATGCCATTGATGAGACACTGAAATGCAGCGCTCAAATTAAATTGGGGTAAATCTTCGGATCGTAATCATAATCTCCAATTTTCTAAAGCGCTATTATACAGCTGAGCGCAAAGCACCAGCAGCTTATTAACGAGAGCTGCGACGTATCCGAGGGGTTGTTCAGAAATCGATATCCGTTGGTGGTCCGAGTCCGGTTGCCAGAGAGACCAGAGAGAGGCAGAGCAGCTGTTACGGGGGTTTCGTTGAGAACGAGATAGCTTGGAAGGCAGAGGATCCGATGGATTAGGATAGGATATGGGATGCATCGTTTCAGACAGCCAGATGCATATCATATGGTCAGATGGATGGCTAAGGTTAGTTATTGCTTCAAGATTTATCATCTTAGAGATCAATTTCAAATGACAGTCTTTGGGAGAAGAAATGTCATTGAACTATAGTTAGAAGCCCAAAACCATATTAGAGTAAGATAAATATGGATATATCATAGTGTAATACAAGGCTAATAAAATATTAGGAGTGAGTAAATACGAAATTCTTTTTATTATACCTATGTTCCTTGCTATTTTATTACATATATGTTCAATATGATTATTCCACGTAAAATGCTGATCCAGATAAACGCCCAGGAATTTAACTGCATTCATTTGAGGAATTTTCAATACAGTCAATGATTACCTTACCTAATAAATGAGGGATTACTTTTCTATGTGAGGAGACTATAATATGCTTTATTAAGATTTATTGATAGCTTATTTGTCTTAAACCCGTTCGATATAAATAACAGTTCTTTGATTAATAGTGTAAATAGGTCAGAGTAGGAGCAGCGAGAGAAAAAGACATTGGAGTCTCTGCAAAAAGTAAAAAATTTCAGCAGAGAAGATGAATTTGGGAGGTCATTAATATATAGTAAAAGAGTAGGGGACCGAGTATCGAGCCCTGAGGTACTCCAGATTCATTTAGTAAGGATTTAGATTCCGTTACATTTAACTTGCTGAAAGCGATGAGTTAGATAGTCTTTAAACCAGGCCAAAGGTAATCCTCTAATTCCGTGTTTTCGTAATTTATTAAGTATTTCATGGTCGACAGTGTCAAATGCTTTCGAAAGATCCAAGAATATACCAACAGAGAACTCGTTTCCGTCGATGGCTTGTATTATCTTGTTTATTGATTTTAGGAAGCACAGTGGTGGGTCCTGGTTTGAAGCCATGATGGAATGGGTATAGAATGCTCTTTTTAATTATATAGTCATTAAGCCGTTGATATACTACTTTCTCTAATAATAATAAACGTCAAATATGCAATGGGAGATTGCTCCAAAGTTAAGATAAGACCACCTGCCATTGAAGATACAATTCCCCGTACATCAGCGCATATATGCGGTGTATTTAGTTAGAATAACTTGCGCTTTATAAATCTTCATATAATAATAGTAATAATAATAATGTTAATAATAATAATTTCATTCGATCAATTAAAGATAGCGTAAAATGAATAATATATGTGATACCATACTGTATATCATATATCGAAACGATCTAGTAATAATAATAAATAACTAATAATTATAATAGTGTAATTATAATAATTCCGCTCCTCCCCACAAGTCGTTCCCCAAATACAAGCCGTACCCTCTACATCAGCGGTGCGCAACCTGCGGCCGTACGGCCGCATGCGGCCGTGAAAGGGAGAATTGGCGGCCGTGGACAGTTGAGCTAATGATAATGGTTTGGCGGCCGTGTGCAGATTAATAAAATTCATAAATAGGAAACTGTGGAATTCTATTCCATGAAGAATATAAATTGTTCCTTAAGCGACACTAACTTCCTCACCTGTATGCTATTATAGCCCTACTCTTAAATAGCAGTAGCAGATATCTTGGCGGCCGCGTACTGGCGGCGATCTTGTATGACAGGTGGAGGGACACGGGACACTTTTGAACTGATCTGGTCAGAAAAGAGGTGAAAAATTGTTTCGCGCTCACGCGCACAAAATGTGTTAACCTATTTTGGTGTTTCTTCGAAATTTGAGGAACAACTGTACAGTGTGTCCCTCCACTGTTAAAGGTGGGAGTCTTATCCCCCCCTCCCCCGGGATCGCCGCCCATGCGGCCGTGACGAGAATATGAACCTGTAATGCGGCCGAAATTAACGAAAAGGTTGCGCACCTCTGCTCTACATAAACCAAATCCCGTCAAAAGGAAACGGGTTCTAGACTTCAAACGAAGGAAGTAGTAATCACCATTCTTAGCAACGTCCGCAGTTGTCTGTCCTTCTCACAGCACGTGTCGTTGTTCCCACTCCAAATGCCAGCGTCCTCTTCCGTGGAATCAAATCCCTGACCTGCGAAGTAGACGTCAGACCTCACTCGCTCCTCTGCGGTCCAGAATGTAGATTGTTGAGCGAAACTGGTTCAAATGTAGATCAAATCTATGTTTAATGTTTTTCAGTCTAGGTTAATTGCCGATCGTAACTAGGTCAGTTGTTGATAAAATCAACAATAATCTTTCAGATGTATTTGGAAAAGACGAGAAATCTCATTTTATTTTCTTGCCCGAGGCTAAGAGTGTAAATGCTAAAACAAGCACTTTCCAATTAATTCAATTGTAATGTTACGCATTGAAATTTGTCATGAAAACGCTTCTTCTTTAAGATATCATAAAAAACTAGACTCAAAATATTTATTACGATTTACTAGCTACAATGAAATCGGCCAGCAAAGAGAAAGTAAGGAATATTAAGGCGATGTCATTGGAAGCCTAAGAGTAGTTTAGACCAAATAAGTCTGTTGACCTAGTTTAGCGGCGTTACTATAGAGTGCGGGGCGCACCAAGTGATGACTTCAGATGGGGCGACATCAAACTAAGTAAGTAAGTAAGTAATCTTTTATTAGTATAAGACAAACGCTCATACTTTACAACAATACATACAAAAGGATCACAATATCAGTAATACTGTAAGACAGTTTAAACACAAGCAATTCTATATAATGTCTTATTTACATACATATACATTAAACAGTATTATAAACAATAAACGATAGTGTCTTATTTACATACATAGGCCTATCTATAACTAAAGTTATGATCTAAGCCTTACATTCTAAGGAACATAAGCATTACTATGGTCTACAAAAAGAGCCAGTTTAGATATCAGAACAGGTACTAGAACCAGCATTAACCCAGTTTTTATACTTGTACAGTGAGCGAATGATGAAGGATTTCTTATGTAGCAATGTATTAAAGTGCGGTAATTCAAAGTGACTGTCTAAAAGAATTTTGTGCAGAGCTTAAGCAAGAAATTTGTTATTTTAAATAACAATTGTAACAGACAACAACCAAAAATATTCATCGTAAGCCCAGCTTACATGTAGGCCCTACTGTATCAGTATCAATTTACCTAAAGCTGAAACTCTACGCTTATTATTTTACGTTTTTGAACCTTCTAATGGGGTGACACCATGACTCACCGCACTGGGAAACAGCAATCCTAGTGACGCCACTGACCTGGTTTGAATAACAGAAGTGCACAGAAACAGACATTCTGACTGTATGATCAAGTAGTTCTACTCACGATAGGTTCTAGGAATTAATAAACAGTCTCTGCACTTAGAAATTTCGACGATTGTTCGTTTTCTTTGCGAGACACGTAACCGAATATTTTCAGAGACCAGGTGAACAGCGCACGTGACTAAGCGAACTAATTAATCTAAGCAATCTAAGCACTTGTCTGCTGATGTCATTCGCTGAGCCAAAGGTTGGTAAACACAGAGAGTATTTATGCGAGAGTCCTATCCTATGCAACTATAAAGCGCTGTCCCACTTGTAGGCCCTATCTTAATTTATGTGTTTATGAATTCATGTGTTAACATATTGGTTTGTCAATGACGAAGTTATCGATTAAACACACATAGTCTACGTAACATCTCATTCGCAACCTTCACTAGTTCCCGTTTTTATTAATAATCCATCAAATGCAAGTTATTAGACCTATTTCTGTGTATAACTTGCAATAGGCCTAGAGGGGCCTACAGATTCCAACTTCCAAGCTAATTAAAAATTCAGTAGAAAACAGCCAATTAAAATGCATCTCAAAATTAGGCTTTAAATGCATTGACATGACCGTTTGGTTAATGAAACTGACAACTCGACGGTGCTTAGGTACCTATGAACTTTGGAAACAATACGTGCATTCAGAGAGAAACAACATACATTAACTTATTGCCGAGCACATCATATCCTGTCGTCTACAAGTTTCATACAAAGCAACTTAACAATGTAAAATGCAACCGAATGTTCCACGCAGACCAGAGTTGTGTAGGCCCTAAATTTAGGGGCCTACGACAGACAAATTGTCATTCCGGTGTAATGTGATGCATCGTAATCGTAATCGCCAAATTGCATTTTTTAAAAGCGCCAGTTAACAGCTAAACGGCATCTACTTATGCACGATCGCTGCGTCAAGCAGTGGCGGCGATCTTGTCTGAGAGGTGGGGGACAAAGTCAATCACCTTTTTTAAGGAATTCATATCCCAAAAAATTTGTTAACTTGTGGGGGAATTCATCGCCACAAAATCTTGATGACTTTTCTACAACTTCATCTCTGATAAATAGAGTCGACCATGGTCTGGTTGTCAAACTAAAATTTCTCGGCCGTTGACTTTTCTTCGATCTCCTCTTCCAAAAAATATGCAATCTCATCTTCGAAAAAACTTGAAGACCTTTTTCTCGTGACTTTTTCCAAAAATAACTCACGGCCTTTTATTATCTACTATTCTTCTCCACAGAAATTTGAAATTTTCTTTACCTTTTTCCTTTTCCCTTCTCTTCCTTTTTCCCTTCTCTTACACAATTTCATTACTTGTTTTCTTGAAATTTTGGGGGGACACTTCTGCTCAAAACAACTTTTCGGGTCAAAAAGGCACTAAAAACTCATTTTCGCCCTCACACACTATTGCATTTGTTGACCTTTTTTGGTGTATCTTCAAAATTTGGGGGTCCGATACATGGCCCGCCACTCTTGAAGGTGGGGGTCTTGTCCCCCTCGACCCCCGGGATCGCCGCCCATGGCGTAAAGTCAGAGGGTTACCTAGAGATACCAAAGGAAGAACAAAATCCGGTTGCCAGAAGACCAGACAGGGAATAACAACTTAACGAATGCAATTTCCAAAGTCCAACTTAAGTAAGTAAGTAAGTCATCTTTTATTAGCACGAGACAAACGCTGATACTTTACAAAGACAGTGCACACAATGGCACAAAGTAGCACAATAGCACAATATCAGTAGAACATTAAAATAATAGATGCAATATAATAAATTTTTTCACAATGTCTGATCTATAAAGAGTTACATCTATATCTAAAGCTATCCATCTGAGGAACATAAACATTACTCAGGTCTACAATTGAAAACAGATTAGATCTCGGATTAAGCATCAGGACTAGAGTTAACCCATTTTTTGTAGTTGTCCAGCGAGAGAATGATGAAGGATTTCTTATGTAGCAGTGTACGGCAATTCAAATGCACGCCCCTTTTTCGTAAGTTGAATTTATGAAGGTGTTTTGCGAGCAGTAATTGGTGAAGACATATAACTGCATGCTTGAGTAGATATAACTTCATAACATGTAAATTTTTCATGAAATATAACTTTATGAAACGTAACTTTGTGCAATGAAGCTCAACGAGCTTAAATTTAATAAAATTAAGTTTTTATAAAATTCAGATTTATTAGACTACATTTTATAAAATGCAATTTCATTCGAAACAAGGTCTTTCATTGAAAGCAACTTCATTACATGCTCGGCCCATCTTACATAACTCAAATCCAGCCAGAAAGCTTTGTATAACTTGCGATACAGTTCATGTAATGACCTATGCTCACAAATTACAATTCTCGTCGTTAAATCGGATTCATAAAACTTTGAGTCTATTAATTGCCATGACGTAAACTTTCATTTTTTATGACTTTTTCTCTGGTCATGACTCACACGACTCGTGTCAAAGTCTCAAATATTAGTAAACAAAGGACTTTTAAAAATTGATTATCGATCCCTAATAACAGTTTGAATTAGGACAGTTTAGCGTCCTATGGGCTCATCTCTCTCCCGGCCTGAAAGAGTCGCCATGCCTTCTCCGGATTAGAGTCATGAGGCCTTTAACCGTCTGCTTGGCTTAGTTGATCTCCAGCCGAGTTCTTTTACCCAATACAGTCTTCACAAAACATCCCTTCATTTCGACTTAAAAGAAGCGAGTGTTACGGACAGTGACTTTGAGAGTTGGGAGAGAGTCAGTGTAGCAGTATCACTGAATGGCAGAGAAAAAGTGAAAACGAGTGAGATATATTTAAAATTCAGACCTCTTGAACAACAAATATTTATTAGGAATCAGTTGAATAACTAACCGATTTCACGGATCAAAGTTTGTCATGTCGTTTTCATTCGAGAAAAATCGAAAATGAAAATGAAGCAGAAATAAAGTTAAAATTTAGCAGAAATCAGCCGAACATTATATCTTGGATCTACACGTTGACCATAGTTAATTACGTCTCTAGACTATATCTGCGAGCCTACAAGGATAAGATATATATCGTTAATACATATAGGCCTTATATATATATATATATATATATATATATGTATATATATATATATATATATATATACATATATATATGTATATATGTATATATGTATATTGTCTATGCCTATTTAAAAACATATTTTCAAATATAAATCAGATTCATGCTATTGAAACATATTTTCAAAAATAAATCAGATTTAAGTTATTGATTTATTTATGTTCAGGATGCTTCATTCGACTTCTCTAGAAGGCGCAACAACATCCTCCAGTTACTCTTACAAAAGCCTGAAGTGTTATAAGAGAAGTAATATTGTACGATTCTAGATCTCTGTCGTCATCCAGTTGCTCGCCTTGAAAAAATAGCATCAGGTCTGAAAACCCAGAAGGACCATCTCTGCCAATTGCGTCGCATATCATCATTTTTATACTCTTAACCAGGTCACGTGTTGTCACAGAGAATTGGAGTATTCTGTCATGGAGGTCGACCCGAATTTGTAATGCGCCGCCTCTTAGCCTCAGAATAAAATTCAGGGTGGATTCTTTCTGTATGTTGTAGTCACTAAGGGTGCGACTATCTTCCAGCTGTTTTCCAAAACATACCAGACGCTGCTGATCGAAAGGAATGTCTTCCTTTTCACGGATTTGAGCCTTCACGTCCCAGATGGTGCCGCTTGGCTCAACCTCAAAGGTGAAGATCCTCCCTGTCAACGTCCTGATGAAAATCTTCATACCACCTCTTGACCTCAGAAACAAGCTAAGAGTGGAATCTTTCTGGATGTTGTAGTCACTCAGTGTGCGACCATCTTCCAGCTGTTTTCCAGAAAAGATTAGACGCTGCATATTGAGAGGAATACCTCTCCTGCCCTCGATTTTGGCCTTCACGTTCTCGATGGTGTCGCTTGGCTCAACCTCAATGGATAAGATGATGAGACTCCCTATCACGACCTCAACAAAAATCTGCATATTTGCTGGCCAAGGGTTCGACAACACTAGAACCAAATAAATCGTTGCATTTAAAACAAGGGTCTGGACACATTAATAAATAGAATAAATACAGGAATATAATATATATGTACATATATACATGTATATACATATATTCATACTTGCAAATATATACATACAAACACGCATACGTACATTCATGCATACATACACGTATATATATACACAAACGCATACATTCATAGATACATACATACATGCAAATATTATATTATTTTTTTTTTGCCCCGAGGTATACAGGATCCCTCAGGGACTTCAATATTAACTAATGTAAAAAAAAGTGTCCAGAATGGCCCTTATTATTATTATTATTATTATTATTATTATTATTATTATTATTATTATTATTATTATTATTATTATTATTATAATTATTAAAGAAGTTTTATATAGCGCCCCTTCAAGATTGTCTACTCAGGAGCACTCCCAGCTCAACCACGGTCGAACAACGCAGTTTTGAGTACAGTAAGAAACAGGGTGAAATGACCAATCGCTATTTGACGTTGCTTGGTAGAGAGTCCATACCAGGTCATGGGGGCAGTCACAGAGAAGGCGCGGCGCTGCCGTATGGCTGTCCGCGCGCGGGGAACAATAAGTTCAGCTGGCGCAGCTGAGCGGAGAGAGCAACTGCGCTGCGAGCATGAGGTGGGACAGCAGAGCTCCCGCAGGTATGGAGGAGCCAAGCCTTCAAAGCACCGCCGGACCAAGGCAGAGATTCCGTAACTGATGCGCTGTGGGTAAGGGAGTCAGTGGAGGACATCCCTCATTATACGCAGACACTCCGCCAAACTTGGGGATGCGGCCTACAAGGCGAACAGCAGTACGCAGGATTCTATTCAGGGGCTCAATCCGGCAAGCCGGGAGTCCGTCATATATGGCACTGCAGTAGTATGTGCCGCCTGAATGCAAGTTTCTGGTCCAGGATGACTCCCAAGTCCCGGACCTAGGTCGAGAAAGAAAGGTGTGGGAATTGCAAGGCAAGAGAAGACAGACCTGTTTTACAGAGCTGCTGTTTATATATACATACATACATACATACATACATACATACATACATACATACATACATACATACATACATGCACGCATACATGCATGCATGCATACCTGCATACATACATACAAATAGAAGAGGTAGATATTGGGTATACCTGCGGGTGATCCGCATCTTGCGCAGGTCAGATGAGCAGCTTCAGCAACTTCTCTTTTATCAAGGATGGAGCTGGTTCCGTTGACTGACGTTTCCACAGACGGAAAAACGAAGCATCTCCTCCCAATCTCAAACGTTCCTTCATTCAAACATAAAATAATTTACAGCTAATAAAATATAAATAAAGGTATTTTAATAATAAATATTCCTATCAAAGCCCAATTTCGGGCGATGATGAAGGTAGTTGCATCGGTAATGGACCTTCATCTTACCACACAAAATTTATGGACGCAATAGTCCGTCAGCAGCCCTTTGTTTGATTGGGACGGCACACCAAAGCGTCTCCTCAGCCAAACAGAGAAACAGACAGACTGGTAAATGGAAGACATACAGTCATATATATATATATATATATATATATATATATATATATATATATATATATATATATATATATATATATATATATATATATATATATATATATATATATATATATATATATATATATATATATATATATATATATATATATATATATATATACACACACACACACAATAGGTAGAGATTATTCCTTGAAATTTGGTGCAATGCTGGCGGTCATGAAGGAGCGCAAGAATAGGAAATCCGGTATAGGCATAGAAGCAAGTTGCTCAGCGAGAAGGGAGTGGCGGACCGTGTCAAATGCACGGGAGAAATGCACGGGAGAAATCCAGTCCCAAGGAAACGGATTCTAGACTTCAAACGAAAGTTACAGTTACCATTCTTAGCAACAGCCGCAATTGTCCGCTCCTCGCACAGTACGTGTCGTTGTTCCCACTCCATAAGCCAGCGTCCTCTCCCGTGGAATCAAGTCCCTGACCTGCGAAGTAGACGTCGGACTTCACTTGCTCCTCTGGCGTCCAGAATGTAGACTGTTGAGCGACACTGATTCAACTGTAGATCAAATCAACGTTTAATATTTTTTTCAATCTAGGTTAATTGCAGATCGAAACTAGGTCAGTTTTTGATCAAATCGAATATGTGGATCGAATATAGGTCACAGGTTAAACCTAGGTGTAATGTTGATCGAGTCTAGGTCAACTGCAGATCAAATCTAGGTTTAATCATTTAACGTAGATAAAAACTATGCGTAGTGTCAATTGAATCTAGATTAAATATTGATTGGATAAATTTAAGTAGATCATACGCGTATAGGGCGTATCAAAGTTTTATGGTCACGCACTTATTCGACGCCTCCATAGAAACCCTCATAAAAATACTTCTAACAAAACTTCTCAGAATCGAGGTAATGAAGTCGAAGAAACATTTGGCTGAGATGTAAACACAATTAAATTAATCCAACTGTTGGGATATCTTCTTTAACCTCCCATCTTTCTTTGTCACTCACAGATCGAATGTAATTTCCAATTCAATTCAAGTCAGCTGTAAGCCAGATGCTGTTTGCTCTGCTGCCTGTAATCCAGATCGATGCTGCTATGGCGTTTCACTTTAGGCTCTACCATCGACAAATCGTGATAGCAGGTGAGTTATACTGCAGCTAAGTTTAGGTTTTCCAAGTTTGTAGATTGCTTCTGTATTTCGGAAAGTCCTATGTTGACCCTATTCAAACCTCTCGGATTTCCTCTCCTATACATGTTCGTCGGATGCAAAGGTTAAAACAAGAGGCGTATCTCTCCAACTACAGGATACAAAATAATGCACGTTCTCAAAATCGAAACGGTTTCGTTTTTGTACTCTGGTCTTTCCACGGGAATTTCCATTTACCCATGCATACATAAGCCGACATAGGCCTATTATTAGATCCTTGTTACTAATAACCACATCGAAGGCAAAAACATTTACAAATTGATAATCAAGCTCTGATTCAAATACAGTTCAAGAAGTGCAAACGAACAACACTAGCTAGCGTAGTCTACATAGACCCCACACAAGGCTTACCTGTCAAGCTACCAACCTACTTTGGGCAAATAATAGAGGAACTGAATTTCGCAAATAGACGAAAGTGGTCACATGACCTCCAAAACTACCAATCAGCGACCCCTAGTGCCAGCCGATTTCAATAACGCATATCCTACACGCAGTGCCTGAGTGTTAGAAACTCGTGACGACCCTAGTTCGTCACAGATCATCGTGATAAAGTATACATATGCCTACCACGCTTCTACAGGAAAAACTAATGGCAGCTAGGCAACATTTATCTTCACTCACTCACGACTTACGAATAACACGCAGTGTATCACTGGATCCGATCAGTCAACAGAATTAAGCAAGATTGGATTCTTTTGTTGCTACTAGGCTAACTACACATCCAAAATTTACTACCCTGTTATGTATAATTATTGTCATTCGTGGACCGGTTACCTAAACACGCAGTATAGCCTATATAATTGGTGCATATTTAAGCAACATGTTTACGAGGGTGCGTGGTAGTGTAGCCCTAGTGGCTAGCGTGCTGGACTGTCATTCGAGAGGTCGGAGGTTCAAATACTCACTAGGGCAGGAATTTGGTTCGAGATTGCTGCTCTATCTGCGCCCCAAAGCTGCAATAGTGAGTACACTGACCGCACACTGTCGGTGGGAAGATAAGACGGCAAGGGAGAGGACTGGTCATACGCCCTCATATGCCGAGGCTAAGAAAACTAAGGTCGCTAACACTTCATAGGAGGACTGGCCATCCGCCCTCAAATGCCGAAGCTAAGAAAACTAAGGTCACTAACATTTAATAGGAGGACTGGCCATCCGCCCTCAAATGCCGAGGCTAAGAAAACTAAGGTCGTTAACACTTCATAGGAGGACTGGCCATCCGCCCTCAAATGCCGAGGCTAAGAAAACTATGGTCGCTAACGCTTCATACATAAGGCTGCCTTTCATGACTAGGCTACAGGAATGCTCTACTTCTTCTTACACATATAGGTCCTACTGCATGGTGCATCATGCAGATGTGAATCGTAGGCCATAACCAGTGTGTTGACTCCGGACAGGTAGAAGGTGCCAACGGTCGTGTTCAGTTATAGGCCTACGTTGAGATTATAGGGTATACCAGCCTCATATATTCAGGTGGACCTACAGGATGCAAAGTCGGTGTTGAATTTACTATTGGGAAAACGAGGCCATTTCCTATCGGCGGCACATTCCAGAGGGCGGCAAAACTTCAAATCAAACATAAAACTTGACCATTAAATTTGATTTAGAACAACGAGCGACACTATAAACTATAAATTGTATGTTTAATCTGGGATTAAGATTACTAAAAGGGATATGAAGCGGCAACGCGTCAGCCAATGAGAGTTCGTCTTTTCTGATTCATCGCAGGCGATGTCTGTGGCCATCTATTTTTAGAAAAGTGACATCCGGGCTTTTTGGAGAGGGGCGACTTGGCTCAGAGCAGAAGTAAACACTCTCGGAATCGCTCTAGATTCTTTTAGCGATTTATTTATTAATAAGGACATAATTATGCGATTAAAGTAAATTACGGACAGTCTAAATAAATAAATAGTCTGAAACTAAGTAACAGACAGGATGAAAAAATCCTGCAGCTATTGATAAGTGTTTTTATTTAGTTAAGCCAGCTATAACCGACCCATGTTTGACTAGCCGGTGTTACTAAGGTCCCGGATGTGAGCCACACACATAGTCTAGATAAAAGATCCTATATTCATCGGCTTCATATCCCTTAGTAATCTTAATCCCAGGTTTAATTGTGTATTAGTTACTGTTAAAACTTTGGAACATACATAAGCCTACTATGAGTGGCAAAAACTTGACGTCAGAGGTGCAGATTGTTAAATGCGCTCTCGTGTAATGTATGCATGTATTTAGACAATTCTATAGCGTCGCACTGGAACAAGCAAACGCGCTATAATTTTATGATTTGGAAAACGACGATATCAGTCATTGATGAAGCTTCGTTGTAGGAAACAACCATATGTATCAGAATAATTATACTCAACTCTTGCTATTTCTATCACACGTATAAGTTATATATATATATATATATATATATATATCACGTATAAGTTATATGTATAAATACATATGTTCATATACATTTCGCGGTCTTGGTCTCGAGACCGAAAACATGCGTTCTTGGTTTCGGTCTTGGTCTTGAATGTGCCGGTCTTGGTCTTGGTCTTAAAGGTGCGGTCTTGATCTTGGTCTTGGGCGTCTGGTCTCGGTCATTTGCCTTTGGTCTCGGCCTTGGGTGCTGGCAGTTTTGTGCTATTAATTATTAATTAATTATTTATTAATTAAATTTGTAACGCGCGCATGGTCACACCGAAATGTGAATCTGAGGCGAAATGTGAATATATATATATAGGCCGCTATAGGCAAGCAGCAAGGACAAAAATGCCGCCCCTTACTAAAAACATATATTTCCATTTAATTTCTTATTAACTAATTATATTATTTTATTTTGCCGGAAGTTGCCGCTCCTTGAGAAATGCCGCTCTAGGCAGCCACCTATATCGCCTATACCTAAAGCCAGCACAGCTGGAGTGGAGTATCTGTTAAATGTTGTTGTCAATATTTGCTGGTCTTTGCGATCGTTAGTTTTTTTGCATCCAATCAAGTCATCAACATCTGCACATGTTGAGAGGGTGTTTAGCTGGTGTGGACTCTTCATGAGACCTCACAGGGCAAGACTTGGGGACAAAAGCTTGTGTTATTTAAATTAGTTCTTATAAAATATAATAAACATCTGATTTGAATTATGGGATAATGTTACACTTAAATCGAGAATGGCGTTTACGGTATTGGTTTTGAGGCTTAGGTCTTGGTCTTGTACCACAAGGTCTTCGTCTCAGTCTTGGTCTTGGACCATGCGGTCTCGGTCTTGGACCATGCGGTCTTGGTCTCGGTCTTGAACCATGCGGTCTTGGTCTCGGTCTTGGACCATGCGGTCTTGGTCTTGGTCTTAGGTTTTTGGTCTTGTGTGCAACACTGCTCCAGACTGTTTTAAATGCTGCAGCCAGATTAATAGCCCGACTTCCTCGCTGGTCTCATATTTCCTCTTTCATGTTCGATCATCTTCATTGGCTTCCCCTTACTGCTCGGATTCAGCTGAAGGTTCTCACTTTAGTCCTTCGGTCCTATACAGGCTTAGCACCCAACTACGTCTGTGACATTGTTCGTCTGCCAGTTTCAGCTACTTCCATCCGTCCACTGCGATCGCTTAATCGCCCCGATCTTCTTGTACCACGAGCCAGGACCACTATGGCCAAAACTCGAGCCTTTTCTTGCATTGGTCCTGCTCTATGGAATCAACTCCCTCCATTGACACGTGCCTCTTTATTAGCTGGAGGCCCAAATGCCTCGATCCGTCTTGAAACCACTTTCTATTCACTGGGTCTTTCGCACTGGGAGCGCCTCTGATTAGCGAAAACTGTGAGAGGCGCTTAATAAATGTTTAGATACAATACAATACAATATAATAAGTTATATATATATATATAAATACATATGGTCATATACATAATAACTATGTGCATTAGGGTTTACAAGAGTTACAACATCCATGATTATGAAATACTTTATTCTGTGTCTGCATTGAGCAAAACACTATCATCCCGTCCTCCTCCTGAGTATCTGAAACAAACATCAAACATGTCCCCATGACTAATATCGTACGTATCTAGAGTTTTATCATCATCGTCTAGTTCACGCCCACCTCCCACCAGCCTCATTTCTGATAAAGTTGAAGGCCCTTGCCACCCAAGCGCGTCGCATACTTTCATTTTGACACTCTTCACAGTGTCGTTCGGTTTCACGTGGAATTGGAGCATTCTGTCTTTAACTCTGACACAAATGGCAAATGTGCCACCTCTCAGCCTCAGAACTAAGTGAAGAGTGGATTCTTTCTGGATGTTGTAGTCACTCAGGGTACGGCCATCTTCCAGCTGTTTTCCAGCAAAGATCAGACGCTGCTGGTCGGGAGGAATACCTTCCTTGTCCTGGATTTTTGCCTTCACGATCTCGATGGTGTCACTTGGCTCAACCTCCAGGGTGATGGTCTTGCCAGTGAGAGTCTTGACGAAAATCTGCATGATCTCTTGGATGACCTACAGTTCCACAAATTAAAGCTGAAAGAAGCGTTGTATTTTACATACGACACTAATTAACTCATTCTTTAATAGAACCATAACAAGATCTCATCGTACAGACATGCACCATAATCAGCAGAATATGACATAAGCGGCGTTTCATCTTCTACAATAATAGAATTCTAAGCGCAAGAGTTGAGCTACATATTAATTAGATAAAACAAGCCTTGCAACTGTAATTGTAATTGTAAATGTAACTATGGTTGTAATTAGGCCTAGGACAATATATATATATCATCGTCATTAGCAAGCAACTTTTAGGATGCTTTGCATTGTCATCCGTCAGCGCAATTACTAAGAGTTAGGCCTACATAGTGCATTTAAAACTGTTTTTTTACATGAAGGACTTTGGTTTCCTAGATCGGTGCGTGAAAACTGTTTCAACCTGTCGAGCTGCAGTATCTTGGGCAACACAAATACGCCCACAGCCTTTGTTACAGGACATAAACAATGAATAGGTCTTTTTTTTACCTTATTCTGATAGTGGATCTCGTGTTAGATAGTTGTTGTACAAACGATACGTCCTAGGAATTTCTCAGCAATTAGAATTCCGAAGATTTTGTCCCATTCCTTTGAGAGAGACGATATCGAATACCTCTTACATCAGGTGAGCAGAGTTTACCTGGAATTATCGATCTACTTCAAGCCACTACTTCAAGCCACTGTCTTTTGCGGGCGTTCCCTGCGCGAGAGATCGATAGAGAACATGAAGAATATCTGTGCGAGAGTCTTATCCTAACTTATGCAACTGCGAAGCGTTTTCTGCATTTGTGTCTAAATTTAAATTAAGTATAATATAGTTTATTAGTTGTATTGTTGATTGGTTTGTAAAATTGCATTACATAAATTTACAATTCCTACATTTCATGAAGTTATTATTATATTTACTAAAATTTTACTGCGTTTTTGGGGTGAATTCGTTCAACCTTTCCTCACCAGTCCTTCTTCCCAGAATATGGCCTACATCTTAGGCTATTCGCTCATCCAGAAGAGAACATTGAATTTTTATGTAGGGTTAGCATTATGGACAAAATATCCTCAGTGGAGTCGAGTCTCATTCGAGCGGAGCCTCAGCCACTCTGCAGATATGTTTAATTAAGGTTTTTTAATCAAATTAATTAGACGTATACTAGTTCAAATTTCACAATTAGACTTAAAATTAGAATTATTATTTTCAGATTGACTATTTAATTAGACTTCGCTCTCAAGCAATTAATTAGAATTATTTGTTGGCGTCAGAAGACACAACGATACAGTAGGCCTATAATACTAGTCTGGCATTAGAAAACTATTTTTTAAAAGACCCAAATTTTAAGTTCTTAGTACAATTTATGCTCATTACTGAGAAAATTGTTTTACTTTTAAGTAATCGGAGGTGCACTTTGGAACTATCATTTGTTCGAAAGCACTGTTTTCAAGCGTATTTCTTCGTTCATTTGCGACAAATTCTGTAACATCGATCAACATCAATGTTCCAATGATGTTGATGTTTCAGTAACTACATAATGTTTCAGATGTATTTGGAAAGACGAGAATCTCATTTTATTTTATTGCCGAGGCTAAGACTGTTAATGCTAAAACAGGCACTCTCTAATTAATTCAAATGTAATGTTGGATGCAGTTATGCATTGAAATTTGTCACGAAAACGCATCTAATCTTAGGCATTTCTTCTTTTAAAAGATATCATAAAAAACTAAAGACTCAGTCATATTTATTGCGATTTACTAGCTACAATCTGGGACTAAGATTTCAGTAATCTTAGTCCCAGCTACAATGAAACCAGCCAGCAAAGAGGAAGTAAGGAAATATTTAGGCGATGTCATTATAATCCTAACAGTAGGCCTATTAGACCAAATAAATCTGTTGACCTATATTTTGAATAACAGAAGTGCACATAAACAAATATTCTGACAGTATGAAGTAGGCAAGTTCTACTTACGATAGCTTCTAGGAGTTTATAAACAGTCTCTTCACTTAGAAATGTCGACGATTTTCGGTTTCTTTCCGAGACACATAACCAAATATTTTGACACCAGGTGAACAGCGCACATGACTAAGCGAACTATTCTAAGCACTTGCCTGCTGATGTCATTCGCTGAGCGAGTGGTTGGTAAACACAGAGAGTATTTATGCGAGAGTCCTGTCCTAAGTTATGCAAGTATAAAGCGCTATCCCCACTTGTATCTTAATTTATGTGTTTAACCATTCATGTATTGGTTTCTCAATGAGGAAGTTATCAATTAAATACACATCTATAGTCTAGTTACCATCTCATTCGCAACCTTCACTGAAGTTCCAGTATTTATTAATAACCCATAATATGCAAGTTATGAGGCCTATTTCTGTGGAAGAAAGCTTTATATAACTTGAGACATAGGGGCCTACAGATTGCAAGCTATTTAAAAATTCTGTAGAAAACGGTCCGTTAAAATGTATCTCAAAATTAGGCCTTAAATGCATTGACAATTATACATGACCGTTTGGTTAATGAAACTGACAACTCGACGGTGCTAAGGTAGGCCTACCTACGAACTTCGAAAACAATACGTGCATTCAGAGAGAAACACACACATTAACAGTGAGGACTTAATATCCTGTTGGCCACAAATTTCGTACAAACCAACTTAACAATGAAAAATGCGACAGAATGTTCCACGCAGACCAGCGTTGTGTAAATTTACGACAGACGACTTTTAATTCAGGTGTAATGTCATACAACATAATCGTTATTGTCAACTTGCGAATCTCTAAATGCGCCAGTTAAAGGCTGAACAGCATCTACTTATGCACGATCGCTGCGTCAAGTCAGAAGGGTCACCTAGAGATACCAAGGGAAGAACAAAATCCGGTTGCCAGACGAACAGAAAAGGAATAACAACTTAACGAATACAATTTCTACAGGCCAACCAACCAAGTAAGTAAGTAAGTAGATCAATATAACTTCATGAAATGCAATTTTTCGTCAAATATAACCTATTAAACGTAACTTTGTGAAATGAAGCTTAACGAGCTTAAATTTAAGCTCTGAGTTGTGTAAGATAGGCAGCATATGCGGTCATCTCAATAAGCTGCATTTGTGAAATCACCGACGGAATCAATCACATTCGACTGCAGCTCAATTCTTCGAAGCTCTTTAATTTAATAAAATTAAGCTTTTCGATCGGCTGCCAAGGAGGACCTGATGGTTCTTAGGTCTCGTACTGCAATGTGCTCACAACGGGGGTTGTTTGTGGCAGCACCGTTGCTGCGGAACGGACTTCCACTCCCACTTCGCCACACGTCCTCAATAAAGACTTTCTCACATTTACTCGGTTGCTAAAAACACATTTATTCACAGACTGATGGCACGTGTCTAGCAGTGTTTAATCTAGACACCTTTTGGGGGAGATCCCCCCAGAATTTATGTTTCCCCAGAGGCCAGCAATATTTTAATGTAGACACCTTTTGGGGTGAAATCCCCCAGGATACATGTTTCCCCCGAGTCGTGGAATATAAGAATAAAATAATAGAATAAGATATATGAAAGTTTTTGAGTGAGAAGAATTCCTAAAGAAGGTCGTCACATGTTTTCAGGGATGATTTCCGAAAGAAAGTCATGAAATTTGAAAGTTTTGTGGGAGCAATCATTAAAAAAAGATGAAATTCCCGAAAAAGTCGTTGGATCTTCGAACACGGTTGAAATTTCCCAGTAAAGGTGGCCCTTTGTTGGTCCCCACAAACCTTGTTCTCCTCCCCTATAAGAGGGGACTAGCTTAAACACTGCGTGTCTAGCGCCTCTGAGAGATTCTTACGGGGCGCTGAATAAATGTATTAATAAAATTCAAATTTATTAGACTACATTTAATCAAATGGAATTCCATTCCAAACAAGGTCTTTCATTGAATGCAACTTCATTACATGCTCCGCCTATCTTACATAACTCAAGCTTTGTATAACTTGCGATAACAGTTCATGTGATGACCTGTGCTCACAAATTTCAATTCTCGTCGTAAAATCGACTCATAAAACTTCGACAGTCGATTAATTGCCATGGCGTCAACTTTCATTTTTTTATGACTTTGTCTCTCGTCATGACTCACACGACTCGTGTCAAAGTCTCAAATATTAGTTAACAAAGCACTTTCACTGTTTAATTATCGATCCCTAATAACAGTTTGCAATAAGGCAGTTTAGCGTCCTATGGGCTCATCTCTCTCCCAGCCTGAAAGAGTCGCCGTGTCTTCTCCGGAGTACCCTCCCTCTTTCGGATTAGAGTCATGAGGTCTTAAACAGTCTGCTTGGTTTTGTTGATCTCCAGCCGAGTTCTTCAACCCAATACAGTCCTCACCAAAACCTCCCGTCATTTCGACTTAAAAGAAGCGAGTGTGACAGACAGTGACTTTGAGAGTTGGGCTAGAGTCAGTGTAGCAGTATCACTGAATGGCAGAGAAAAAGTGAAAACGAGTGAGATATATTTAAAATTCAGACTTCTTGAACAACTAATATTTATTATTAATCAGTTGAATAAGCATCCGATATTTTCACGGATCAAAGTCGGTCATGTCGTTTTCATTCGAGAAAAATTGAAAATGACAATGAATCAGAAACCAAGTTAAAATTCAGCAGAAATCAACCGAACATTATATTTAGGAGCTTCACATTGACAAGTGGGGAGGGATGCCTATAGCCTATATCTGCGAGCCAACAAGGATAAAATATATACCGTTCATACATATAGGCCTAATATATATTGTATATGCATGTTTAAAAATATATTTTCAAATACAAATCAGATTTGTGTCATGAAACATATTTTCAAAATAAATCAGATTTATGTTATTGATTTAATTATGTGCAGGATGCTTCATTCGGTTCTCTATAGAAGGCGCCACAACATCCTCCACTTGCTCTTACAAAAGCGTAAAGTGTTGAAAGAGGAGTAATATTGTACGAGTCTAGGTTTCTGTCGTCGCCCAGTTCCTCGCCTTGAAAAAACAGCATCAGGTCTGAAAACGCAGAAGGACCATCTCTGCCAATTGCATCGCATACTTTCATTTTTATGCTCTTAACCAGGTCACGTGTTGTCACAGAGAATTGGAGTATTCTGTCATGGAGGTCGACCCAAATCTGAAATCCGCCGTCGCCGCCTTGCAGCCTCAGAACCAAATGCAGTGTGGAATCGTTCTGGATGTTGTAGTCACTCAGGATGCAGTCATTATCAAGTCTTTTTCCAGCAAAGATGAGACCCTGCTGGTCAGGAGGACTGCCTTCCCTCTCCTGGATTATAGCCTTCACCGTCTTGATGGTGTCGCTTGGCCGAACTTTAATGGCGAGGAACCTCCCTGTCAGCATCTGTATGAAAATCTCCATATCACCTTTTGACAAGTGAAGAGTGGATTCTCCCTGGATGTAGTAGTCGCTCAGGGTTCTGCCATCTTCAAGCACTTTTCCAGCAAAGATCAGAAGCTGCTGGTCGGGAGAAATACCTTCCTTGTCCTGGATTTTAGCCTTCACGTTTTCGATGGTCTCACGTGGCTCAACATCAAAGGCAATTGTCTTGCCAGTGAGAGTCTTGACGAAAATCTGACTGCCACTTCTCAGCCACAGAAACAAGTGAAGAGTGGAATCTTTCCGGATGTTGTAGTCACTCAGGGTGCCACCATCTTCAAGTTCTTT
This sequence comes from Allolobophora icterica, assembly GCA_963556255.1. NCBI lineage: Eukaryota > Metazoa > Annelida > Clitellata > Crassiclitellata > Lumbricidae > Allolobophora > Allolobophora icterica. The sequence goes on along the minus strand of OY744614.1, from coordinate 45,853,883 downwards.
TCCAGCAAAGATCAGACGCTGCTGGTCGGGAGGAATACCTCTCTTGAACTCGATTTTAGCCTTCACGTCCTTGATGGTATCGCTTGGCTCAACCTCAAGGGAGAACATGATGGGTCCCCCTATCCCGAACTGAACAAAAATCTGCATATTTGGTGGCCATGGGTTCGACAACACTGGAAAAAAACAAGTCGCTGCATTTAAAATAAGAGTCTGGATACATTTATAAACAAATTGAATACACGTATATATATATATACACACGCAAATATATATATTTATATATATATATATATATAAAGAGAAGACTCTGTCTGTCTGTCTGTCTGTCACAGCGATGTTTGACCGCGATGCATTTCTACAGCTTTGGACCTTTTCACTCCAAACCTTCACTATTGTCTCGAGGCGGGCATTACACACCCAGTGTGAGGCTTCGCGTCCCCGGTTTTCACCGCTTCCATGGTGTCCCGGGCTAAAACCTCTCCCAAACCCCCAATTTTTACCTGGTCCAAACAAATTTGAGTCGACCTATTTTCATTCGCCAGATGGCGCCGCCCGAGAAGATTCTGTGTGTTTGACCACCAATTGTCTGTCACCGGCACGCATTTCTAAACATTCGCCAGATGGCGCAGCCGTAGGGATTTCACTTCACATTAAGTTTTGTTGCTTATTCGCTGCAGGGATTAAAACTTAAACCTAAATTTGTTGCTTATTCGCTACAGGGATTGAAACTTCGGCACGCATTTCTAAACATTTGCCTGATGGCGCAGCCGTAGGGATTTCACTTCACATTAAGTTTTGTTGCTTATTCGCTACAGGGATTGAAACTTCGGCACGCATTTCTAAACATTCGCCAGATGGCGCAGCCGTAGGGATTTCACTTCACATTAAGTTTTGTTTGCTTATTCGCTACAGGGATTGAAACTTATACCTAAATTTGTTGCTTATTCGCTACAGGGATTGAAACTTATAACCCCGGGCAACGCCGGGTAAACCAGCTAGTCACCCCGTCAGCGAATTACACATTTAGGCCTATAGTAATATGACTGGTTACATAATTTTCTCCCTAAATCCACAGCGTATGATCAGTGACGCTATTAGTCTTTCTGGGAGGTTATTTAATTCTTTTTAAGCAGCTTTCTTAACTAATATTCTTAACTAAGAGACTCTGTCCCCGAGCCCTGGGCGCACACCCCGCCCGGCCAACCAGACGCATGAAGGGAGGCCTGTTTTTTGCAGCGAAAAGGTCAACCATTCATCAAGTACGTTTTTAGTCTAATCTTAAATTCATGGCGATTCGACGAGGAGCGAATTTCTAAAGGTATGGTATTTCAGATTAGTGGTCCCGATGCTTTAATACTGAACTCCCTTGTGTTTGTACGAGCTCTAGCAGGGCGATACGTAGTAGCACCTCCTCATATCATGTATGTGAATCTGCGACCCCATGGTACAAACACGCAAATATATACATACAAACAGGTAAACATTCATACATACATACATGCAACTATATACATACATAGACGCTTGCATACACACACGCATATATATATATAGAAGAGCTAGATATCGGGTACCTGCGGGTGATCCGCATCTTGCGCAGGTCAGATGAGCAGCTACTGCAACACCTCTTTTATCAAGGATGGAGCTGGTTCCGTTGACTGACGTTTCCACAGACGGAAAAACGAAGCATCTCCTCCAAATCTCAAACGTTCCTTCATTCAAACACAAAATCATTAACACGAATAAAATTTAAATAAAAGCACATTAATAATAAATTCAGCAGAAATCAGCCGAACATTATATTTAGGACCTCTACAGATTGACAATAGTTAACTACGTCTGTAGCCTATATCGGCGAGCCTACAAAGATAAAATATATAGGGGCCTATCGTTAATACACAGGAGGCCTAATATATATATATATATATATATATATATATATATATATATATATATACAGTGCTTTTTTTCTAGAAAAAAAGGTTCCGGAACGGAACAATAGGTTCCGGAACGCAACTATTATGGGCTGGCTAAAATCACGAGAAAAACGGGATTGGGGGTTGGGAGGGTCTCAATAAACACTGAAAACAGTTCAAAAACACTGAAATTAAATTAAAATAACCAAATTATTGTTTTAATAATTAAAGTAAATAGATTATTTTTTAGTAGCTGAAAAAGGTGCCAGAACGCCGTTCCGGCTCGTTCCGGCTGAAAAAAGCCCTGCCGAAGCTCTATTTGGGGCAATGATGATCGTCGCATCGCGAATGGATCTCCATCTTACCAAAGTAAATATTTGGGGCCCAATAATCCGTCAGCAGCCCCTTGTTTGATTGGGAGGAGCACAACAACGCGTCCCCAGACAGACAGAGAAACAGACAGTTAAACTGGTAAATGATAGGTATATATATATATATATATATATATATATATATATATATATATATATATATATATATATATATATATATATATATATATATATATATATATATATACAACAGACAGACAGACAGACAGATGATGACATTAATTACACAAGATGGCCTACCGTCGTGGTCTTTCTGCTGTCTGGCTCTTTTGTTAAACTGTAAATTAAAGACATTTGTAATGTAAGAATCTGGAATGTAAACAACACGTACTAAGAATATTTGACACTATTACAAAGTTAACGAAAGCTGATGAAACATGTAATTGGTCGAAACGCATGTCATGAAATCTGTCATAAGAAATTAACTGGACTTGCTCTCCTTTTGTTCTCACCTTTCGATGCCAATTAATAGTTTCTTTGAATTACCGGTACTGTAATATCGATTACTACTGGTGTTCAATAATAACATGACATAACAAAACATTTTATTTGTCCAAGTAAACAATGAAAAAGAAAGAAAATACAAGGGTATCAACCGATACTAGCTATATATTGCCAAAACGTGTATCAATAGCATACATAGATAAATGCTTCAGTGAAGTTTGGTTCATGGTCCACAAAGGCAGACCCAAAAGGGAACAAGTCTAACTAGGGCCCCTACAACAGTGAGTTTATCACTGAGGCCTGTGGCTTTAATATCCTGGATAAACTGCACCATACAGCGGAAGGACCGGATGGAGTACCGGCCTGGTTCCTGAGACTAGTCACTCCGGTGCTTGTAGACCTATCACGTCACTATTAAATGCCTGAGCAGCAGATTCCCACTTTCCAGACAAATGGCGAGCTGCAATAATAACACATGTTCCAAAGGTGGAAACACCGAAGAATGTCAATGACTACAGACCCATTTCAGTTTTCCCGGTTTTGTCAAGGATCTTTGAGCGTGTAATAGTACGCGAATATTTATATCCATCATTTAATGAACCAGGTACCCGTCAACTTCTTGCAGACCAGTTTGCCTTCCGCCCCTCAGGATCAACAGCGGCGGCACTCATATTTATTCGACATCAGATTTACAAACTACTCAAAACCGAACCCCTCGTAGCGCTCATTGCTCTGACTTTTCGAAAGCCTTCGATACGGTTCGGCATTTTCACCCTTACACAAAGCTTCAAGAACTAACGATCCCGGATAACATCTACAACTGGATACTTAACTTCCTTAAACATCGTTCTCATACAACTCGATTAGCTGGCATAACCTCCATTGTCGCATACATCAAGCTCCTCAGTCATCCAGGGTTCAGGTATGGGGCCGATCGCCTTTATAACAAATGCAGCAGAGCCACAACCGTTTACATCCAGAAAACTCAATGGCCAAATATGCGGATGATACCTACCTAATCATCCCTATTTCAATGTACCTGACCATACAGTCAGAGCTAGCACATATCGCAGATTGGGCTCACAGACATAATCTGCGGCTGAACCAAAGTAAATCTCTCGAGATAATTCCGCGAGCCAGATGCAAAACCACTCCACAACCTCGGAAAGCACTCAAGGGAGTTGACTCCATGAACATCCTTGGACTCTACGTGTCTGGTAATCTCAAAGCAGGCGCTCATGCTATCGCAACCCTAGCAACTTGTGCTACATCACTATATGCTTTGAGAGTACTAAAACATCGTGTACTCTCCAATGAAGCTCTTCAAGAAGTTACGAGAGCAACAACACTGGCCAAACTTCTATATGCTATCCCAGCGTGGTGGGGATTAACGTCATCATCAGATCGTTTAAGATTAGAACATTTTATCAGGAGGTTGCGGAGAATGAAGTTTGTCAACGAAGAACAACTGACTACAGCTGACCTTGCGAAACCTGCTGATTGCCGATTATTTACATTCTATTAAGAACAATCAAAATCACGTCCTTTGGCCTCTTTTACCACCAGTCCATTAAAGTGTATATTCATTGCGTCCCCAGATTCACACGTACTGTGTTCCAGTTAAGACAATATAGACTTTATTTCCCGAACACTATAATCAACATTATCTACTTCTCAAAATTCTGTCTAACTTTTTCCATGTCTGTCAGCATGTGTTTACTTTATAAATAATAAACAAATATCATCATTACCTAGTGAGATGCGATGGTGGTCAAAATATTCAAAAAGACTTTGCACAGCACATAATAGCATCGATAAACAAGAACAACAACAACCTGATAAGATCAACAAGACCAATAGTCTCTAACATAAGGATGAAGTTGTAAGCGAAGATGATTTTGCAAGTTGATCCCCTTCAGTGATCGACCATTTCCGCAGGTGCTGCTTAAATAAATTCAAGTTGGGAAGAGTTCTAATTGTGTTAGGTAGTCCATTCTATATAAGTGGACCCCTACATTTAATGGAGAATTATTTGTGAGTTAGTTCTAGCAAATTCACTTCTTAAAGACAATGAATTTCTAGCAGCATAGGAATGAAAATCTGAGTTTGCACTGAAGAAACTATGTTCATCGGGTAGTGATTTATTTACATAACGATACATAAAGTCACTAGTTTGAAGCACTGAAATTTGGTTCATCTTAAGATTTCCAGATAGGAGAATAATTGATTAGTGTGTCCTGAGAACTGAGAGCCAGTTATAATGCGGACAATCCTTTTTTGTAAGAATTAATCAACGAAGTCTAGAACTACAGTTAGAAGCCAAAACCTGGGACGTCACTTCAGCTTTTCCATGGGGGAAGAGGTAAAAAAGAGGTTAAAAATTGTTTTCAAGCTCGCGCGCTAAACATTTTTTCCACCTTTTTGGTGTTTCTTTAAAATATTTTGTATTTAGTCTACGTGTGCAAAACTGTAAGCCAATGCTGCAAATGAGTCATTTTTCTTTTACCACTTTGTTCCTTTTTTACATCATTTTTTTCCAAAAATCAGGAGGGAGCAAATTTCCCCCTTACCCCCCAATGACGTCCGTGGCCAAAACCATATCATAGTAAGATATATGTGGATATATTATAGTGCTATATAAGGTCAATAAAATATTAGAAGGAAGTAAATACAAAATTCTTTTTATTATACCTATGTTCCTTGCTACTTTATTAGATATATGTTCAATATGATTATTCCAGGTTAAATACTGATCCAGATAAACGCCAATGCACTTGAGGAATTTCATGAGTTGATGATTACCTTACCTAATAAATGAGCCATTACTTTCCTATGTGAGAATAGAATATAATTTGTCTTATTAAGATTTAGTGACAGTTATTAGCCTTAAACCAATACGATAATAAGCTTAAGTAACGGTTCTTTGATTAATAGTGTAAATAGGGCATAGCAGGAGCTGCAAGAGAAAAAGACACTGGAGTCTCAGCAAAGAGTACAACATTCAGCAGAAAACATGAATTTGGAAGGTCATTAATATATAGCAAAAAGAGTAAGAAACCGACTATCGAGCCCTGAGGTACTCCAAATTCATTTAGTCTGAGTGCTGAATAGACTCCGTTACATTTAACTTGTTGAAAGCGATGAGTTAGATAGTCGTTAAACCAGGCCTAAGGTAATCCTCTTTTTTCGTGGTTTAGCAATTTATTAAAAAGTATTTCATGGTCAACAGTTTCAAATGCTTTCGAAAGATCCAAGAATATACCAACAGCGTACTCGTTTCCGTCGATGGCTTGCATTATCTTGCATATTGATTATAGGAAGCACAGTAGAGTGTCCTGGTTTGAAGCCATGCTGGAATGGGAATAGAATGCTCTTTTTTATTATATGGTCATTAAGCCGTTGGTATACTACTTTCTCTAATAATAGTCCAAGAGCATTAGATCAAAATGTGATAAAAGGTGGAAAATTTTCATAACAAGCTGAATTTTTCAGGATAGGTCTAGGAATATGAGTAGAATAACATACTAAAAGTCCCCGACAATCCCTCTGGAGCTCTTTCCGAAATCCAAGATGGCGTCCAAAATGGCCGTCATTAGATCATAATGTGCTAAAACCTGAAAGTAGCTCCTCATAACAAGCTGAATATCTCAGGATAGGTCTAGGAATATGAGTGGAATAACATACTAAAAGTCCCTGACAATCCTCTGGAGCTCTTTCCAAAACCAAAGATGGCGTCCAAAATGGCCGTCATTAGATCATAATGTGCTAAAATCTGAAAATAGCTCATAACAAGCTGAATTTTCCAGGATAGGTCTAGGAGCACGAGTAGAATAACATACTAAAGGTCCCTGACAATCCCCTGGACCTCTTTCCAAAATCCAAGATGGCGTCCAAAATGGCCGTCATTAGATCATAATGTGCCACAAGCTGAAAATAGCTCATAACAAGCCGAATTTTCCAGGATAGGTCTAGGAACACGAGTAGAATAACATACTAAAGGTCCCTGACAATTCCCCGGACCTGTTTCCAAAATCCAAGATGGCGTCCAAAATGGCCGTCATTAGATCATTATGTGCCACAAGCTGAAAATAGCTCATAACAAGCTGAATTTTCCAGGATAGGTCTAGGAGCACGAGTAGAATAACATACTAAAAGTCTCTGACAATGCCTCTGGAGCTCTTTTCAAAATCCAAGATGGCATCCAAAATGGCCGGCATTTTCCATTATTATCATAATTTTGAAACCTGAGAAGTTAGAATTGCAATTGAAATGTCTAAACATATGTTTTAAGTCACAAGGATTCATTGTGTTCAAACTCAAAATAGCCAGAACAAAGATGGCTTATATTTATATAGCTGAAAACGTTGTTCACTTTAGTAGTTCTGTGTCACATAGGTGTTAATCTGGTCATCATTGACATCTAATAATATCAATGGCGTGTTGTTACAAGTTAGACCACTGCATTGACTGCGCATTGAGGATAAACTGCACCAAAAGCTTCCCAGTTCTGCACTGAATTGCAGCCTGGTCAAGGAGTTGTGAAATCAAGTTGCTTAACTGTTTGAAACACTCATTCTTGGCTACATCAGCGGCGTTCTCGTTCTTGTTAAGAAGAGCTGTATAAAGATTCGCTAAGTGATCTTTGTCTATGCTATCCAAGGTGCCACGTGTGCTCAACAATGCCCTAATGAGGGCAGATAAAGTAAGAATGTGAGCAAAGAGCACGAGAAACGGATCCGTTGGCATATACCATCTCCCAAAGTTCCGACAAGTGGCCCTTATACAGCGATTAGTCGAACGTGCTTCTGAGTAGATAACCTTGAAGAGGTGCTATATAAATTCTCCATATGAATGAACGAACAGGAGACTAGAAGCTCCAACTCTGGTGTGTGAGGCAAATGATTCCACTTTTCCATGGTGCAGGACATCTTCAGTATGCCAAATCTGCCAAGTTGTACTTGCAACAAATGAAAGCCTTAGAGCAAACCATGCTTTTGGCACATTATGATCTAATGACGTCCATTTTGGACACCATCTTGGATTTCGGAAAGAGCTCCAGAGGGATTGTCGGGGACTTTTAGTATGTTATTCTACTCATGATCCTAGTCCTATCCTGAAAAATTCAGCTTGTTATGAGCTAATTTCAGCGTTTGGCACATTATGATCTAATGACGGCCATTTTGGACGCCATCTTGGATTTTTGGAAAGAGCTCCAGGGGGATTGTTGGGGACTTTTAGTATGTTATTCCACTCATATTCCTAGACCTATCCTGAGATATTCAGCTTGTTATGAAGAAATACTTTCAGGTTTTAGCACATTATGATCTAATGACGGCCATTTTGGACGCCATCTTGGATTTTGGAAAGAGCTCTAGGGAATTGTCAGGGACCTTTAGTATGTTATTCTACTCATGCTCCTAGACCTAACCCGAAAAATGTAGCTTATGAGCTATTTTGAGCTTTTGGCACATTATGATCTAATGACGGCCATTTTGGACGCCATCTTTGATTTTGGAAAGAGCTCCAGGGGGATTGTTGGGGACTTTCAGTATGCTATTCTACTCATATTCCTAGATCTATCCTGAAAAATTCAGCTTGTTATGAGCAATTTTCAGGTTTTAGCACATAATGATTTAATGACGGCCATTTTTTGGACGCCATCTTGGATTTCGGAAAAAGCTCCAGGGGATTGTCGGGGACTTTTAGTATGTTATTCTACTCATATTCCTAGACCTATCCTGAAAAATTCAGCTTGTTATGAGAAATTTCCACCTTAAACCTAATGCTCTTGGCCTATAATAATAAACGTCAAATATGCAATGGGAGTTTGCTCCAAAGGCAGAGTAAGACCTTCCATTGAAGATACAATTCCCCGTACATGAGCGCATACATGCGGTGTATTTAGTTAGAATAACTTACGCTTTATAAATCTTCATATAATAAAAGTAGGCCTAAACAGTAAAGAATAATAATGTTAATAATAATAATTTCATTCGATCAATTAAAGATAGCGCAAAATGAATAATATATGTGATACCATACTATATATTCATAAATTATTTAGCAAATGTCTCTACAAAACTGAACTTTATCCTTTTTACAGATGACACCAACCTATTCTATTCTAACCGCTCATGACAAGCTCTCATGTATACAGTTAATCTCGAATTACGGCGAGTGACCAAATGGTTCATTGCAAATAGACTCACACTTCATATTGACAAAACAAATTTTATTATGTTCAAATCAAACAGAAAATCCAGCAACTAACCCCAACTCTTGTACTAGACGATGCTCCCATATCTCAGGTTGACTCTACTTGATTCCTCGGGGTAATTGTTGACCAGCATCTAACCTGGAAAACCCAAATAAATTACATTTAATTAAAGGTAGCAAGCATATTGGAATAATATCTAGAGTCTCACATTTGCTTCCTAAAGAGGTTGGACTCAGTTTATATTACACGCTAATCCAACCGTACTTAAGTCACTGCAACCTACTCTGGGCATCTAATTATGACTCTCGACTCAAAAAATTGACAACCGTTCAAAAATAGGCTATTAGAATGATTGAGGCAGCTCAAAGAAACACCCATTCTGCCCCTATTTTTAAGGAACTAAAGTTATTAACTTTAAAACAACTTAGGGTGGCCCAGGTTGGTGATTTCTTTTTCCAATATGAACACAGACTACTCCCTGCTTCATATTTTGAATACTTCGCTCTCGGCTCAAAGTTGCACTAACACAACACAAGAGGGGCTTCACCATACCGTTCAGAAAAGGCACGCACCAATTTAAGAGCGTTCAACATAAGGTCTAATGGCCCCCTTATCTGGAATTCAATGCCTTTAGAAATTCGATCAGCCAAAAATCGACAAGACTTCAAAAAAACGTTTACGTCAATTTCTTATTGCATCATGATCTATTATCACTAGTAACGTGAATACGTGGAACCAAATCTTGTGGGATTAGAAGGAGGGTTCACACGGGGTGGAACGGGCCCGGAAGAAGTTGGTTAAGTTCTCTCTTCTTCTCCTTTATTTGTTCGTTCTCTTTTTTCTCTTCACCTCCTTTCCTCTCCTCCCATTAATTAAGAATTAGTTACGGTAATTATTAATTCATTTGTTTTCTTCCACCTGTGTTAAATACTATAATTTACTTAAGATTCTATTCGACCAGTCATTATCAAGAAGATGGTAATTTGCTTGGTCGGGTATTCCTATTTAGCGGGACTTCCATCACTTTGAGGCCACCCATTGTCATCAATAGCACCATTTCAGCTTTCTGAAAAGACGGAATATTACTCATTTTAGAAATGTAGATATAAAGAAGTCTTTTTTGTTATCTTGGTACATGAATTAATATTCTTTTGACTGATTGTTGTTATTGATTGCAATAAAGACATATTGATTGATTGATATCATATATCGTAACGATCTAGTAATAATAATAAATAAATAAAAACAATAATAGTGTAATTATAATATTTCCGCTCCTCCCCACTAGTCGCTCCCCAAATACAAGCCGCACCCTCTACATAAGCCAAATCCCGTCAAAAGGAAACGGGTTCTAGACTTCAAACGAAGGAAGTAGTAATCACCATTCTTAGCAGCGTCCGCAGTTGTCTGTCACTCTCACAGTACGTGTCCTTGTTCCCACTCCAAATGCCAGCGACCTCTTCCGTGGAATCGAATCCCTGACCTGCGAAGTAGACGTCAGACCTCACTCGCTCCTCTGCGTCCAGAATGTAGAGTGTTGAGCGAAACTGGTTCAAATGTAGATCGAATCTATGTTTAATGTTTTATCGATCTAGGTTAATTGCCGATCGAAACTAGGTTAGTTCAGTTGTTGATCAAATCGAATATGTGAATGCTAAAACAGGCACTTTCCAATTAATTTTACTTTACATTGAATTCGCTTATGCATTGAAGTTGTTCATAAAAACGTACCCCAAACTAAGGCAATTATTCTTTACAAGATATTATCATAAAAAAACTAAATAATCAAAATACTTGTTGATATTTAGTTATGTCACAGGTAATTTGTAAAATCAGAGATTTTGTAAAATGCCTGAAATTTTTAGACAATTCGATTATGTCGTGTGAAAACAGAAAAACTGCTAAGGCCTTCAAGAACTGCACTTAAAATATATGGCAATACCATTTACAAATGTTAATCCTTTGAAAATAAGGCTTCTGTGCATAATAAACTTCGATTATATTTGTCATATCCTTTCAGGCAATCTATAAAATTTTCGTCATCAGATTTCAGGGATTTTAGAAAATCCCTGGTTTTTTCAAGGATTTTCTAAATTGCCTGAGTGAATTAGGGATTTTACAAATTGCCTAAAAATTTCAGATATTTTAAAAAATTCCTGAATTTACAAATTCCCTATAACAGTTATAATAAAATCAGCCAGCAAAAAGTAAGTAAGGAAATATTTTGGCAAGGTAATTATGGAGCTGATAATGAAATTTAATTAGAATTAGACTACTTTTAATTACAAATTAGAATTAGCAAAATTTCTGTTATCCAACAATGCCATTCTGACCTAGTTCCGTATGCTGACTTCATATGCTATATAAATAACCTTTTACATAAATAGCATTCGTATCGTAATCGTAATCGTAGTCTCGAGACTTCTACAGCGCCCAAAAAAGCCACGTCGCGGGAACCAGCTTATTCACAGGCGCTTAGTCAAATCAAAATCGATAGGCAAGGGGTGTCGAATCGGTTCCAGGTCAAGATCCAAAGGAGTCAGTCAGGTAGGCAGTAAGACGGCTAAGGTGGGTGGTGTTTAGGGTTTACACGGCGAGGGAGGTAGGGAGAGGAGGAGGAATCGGGATAGGATTTGTGAAAGAGCAGTGTTTTCAGTTTTGTGTGAAAGACCTGTGGAGATATAGCAAGTGGTGAGGTTTTGGTGAGTTCCTAAGGTGGATCTGAAATTTCTCGCAGTACTGGTGGGAGTTTGTTCCAGTGGGGTAGGACAGCTATGGTTATGGAACGATTTGCAAATTTTAGTGATGAGGTGATGGAAGGGCGGAGAAGTGTTAGTGCAGAAGAGGAGCGGGTTGAGCGGAGTGGTTGTACCGTGAACAACTGTCGGAGATAGGAAGGCTGGGAGGATTGGAGTGTATTGTAGGTGAGTGATATGACTTTATATTCTATGCTTTCGGGTATTTTAAGCCAGTGGAGAGATTTGAGGACAGGGGTGATGTGGTGATGCTTGGGGGTTTTGGTCACAGCACGGGCAAGTGCATTTTGAATGGCTTGAAGGCGGTTTATTTGAGTAATGTCGATGTTTAAGAAGAGTGCATTGCAGTGCATTGTAATCCTTATGGCAGCCTAGATCTATTAGTCCACATAATTCTGTCGCCTTATTTGAGTAACAGAATTGCACTTACAGGGCATAAATAGATATTCTGACAATGTGAAATAGTTCTACTCACGATAGGTTCTAAGAATTTATAAACAATCTCTCAGATTAGAAATTTCGAAGATTTTCCGTTTTCTTTGCGAGACACGCAACCGAATATTTTCAGACACCAGGTATGCAACGCACCTGACGTAGCGAACTAATCTCAGCATCTGTCTTCTGATGTCATTCTCGGAGCGAGTGGTCGGTAGGCCCACATATATAGAGGACAAGCTAGAGAGTATTTAGGCGAGAGTTCTATCCTGGCTTATGCGACTATAAAGCGTTGTCCCCACTTGTATCTTAATAACTTCGTCAATAATAGGCCTAAACCAATATGCTAATAACACTTGAATGCATGTTTAAACATTCTTTCAAGTGTTTCCGCATTCAAGTGTTAGGGGACTACAATATTGGTTTATTAGTGACGGTTATTTATTAAATACACGTAGCCTACGTAACGTCTCATTTGCAACTTTAACTGAAGGTCCCGTTTCTTTAAAATTCACAAACTGTGGAAGAAAGCTGGTTGAGAAATAGGCTGGTCCTCTGCGCTTGCCTGCGAATGGCACTTTAGAGATTACGATTACAACTAGCGATACACGGATTGCAACCTAATTAAACAATTCAGTAGAAAACATATCTCAAAATTAGGCTCTAAATATATTGATATTGACCGTTTGGTTAATGAAGCTGACAACCTGAAAGTGGTTAGATACCTAGGCCTACAGACTTGGTAAACGAAGTGGATTCAGAGAGAAACGACAGACCTGAACTTATATTCGAGGACTTACTATCCTGTTGTTCCCAAGTTTCATACAAAGCAACTTGACAATCTAAAATGCGACAGAATTTTTCACGTAGCAGCATCGTTGTGCTATTTTAAGACGAACAACTTTTATTCAGGTGTAATGTCATGCATCGTAATCGTAATCGAAAACTTGAGAATCTGTAAAGCGCAAATTAAAAGCTAAGCGACATCAACTGTAACTATTCAAGATCTCTCCGTCAAGTCAGAGGGGTTACCTATAGATACCAAGGGAAGAACAAAATCCAGTTGCCAGAAGACCAGAAAGGGAATAGCAACTTAACGATTGCAATATCCAAAGTCAAATTTGAGTAAATATGTAACTTCATGAAATGTAAAGTTTTCATGAAATATAAATTTGTCAAACGTAACTTTGTGAAATAAAGCTTAACGATCTTAAATTCAATCAAATTAAGTTTTTAATAAAATGCAAATTTATTACATTACATTTTATAAAATGCAATTTCATTCGAAACAAGGTCTTTCATTGAGTGCAACTTCATTACGTGTTAAGCCTATCTAACATACCGTAACCCAAGTCCAGCGAGAAAGTCCAGCCATAAAAGCTCCAGTGGTGACCAGATGACCCATGTTCACAAAATAACCCCAACTCTCGTCGTTAAATCGGACTATTAAAACCAGAACAGTATACTGCCATGACGAGAACATTCATTTTTCATGACTGTCCTCTGGTCAGGTGCGCCCACAGGCGGACGCACAGGACGCACGTGCGTCCACCCATCAAATCAAATCCACATAAGGAATGTGCAGAGCATCGATATTTTTGCTAAACGGCAATACGGCAGGTTAAAGCACTAGATGTTATCTAAGGGTCATCCATAATGGACGTCTGAAAAATATGACCTACTTTGGACCTCTCCCTCCCCTTGTCTGCATTTGACCTCCCCTCGCCTTTGCGGACGTCCGCACGCCAAAGCCAATGAACGAAAAACCAATATTGTGACTTACGTCATTAATAAGCTACCAGTTCTATCCTATTTAAAATCACCTTACTAAAAATGTCAACCAGTACGTGATATTTAGAATTGAAAAGTAAGCCCACAGTGTTTTAAAGTTCTAGTATACGGCTTTAAAGAGGTGTTATAAGCAATCACCTCACTGATCTTTTCGTCTCTCGGGGATGGTTGAAACAAGGAGGTGTTTAATAAACAGCATCAAATTTGAAACTTAGACGCAGACGTCCGCACTGGTCATAACTCCTCCCACTTGTCCGCATTTGTTCGCATTTAAATGGTTCCTCCCCTCATTGCGGACGCTTTTTTATGGATGACTCCTAAATTGAAATTTTTTATGAGTTACTCTGTCATTTTTAGCGTATGACTACGAGCGGTGGAAATGGGACGGATGGGGATGGGAGGGGTCGGCAGGAGTACGCGTCAAATTTTTTGGGGTGTGCGTCCAATTTTTTAAGCCTGTGGGCGCCCCTGCCTTTGGTCATGACGTACATGACTCGTGTCAAAGTCTCAACTATTAGTTAACAAAACGCTTTCTCAAATTCATTATTATCGATCCCTGTTCTAATTTTAAGTATGACAGTTTGCGTCTTATAGGGATCATCTCTCTCATGGCGTAAGAGTCGCTGTACCTTCTCCAGAGTAGGCCTACCCTGTCCTTCGGATAAGTTAGGCCTATTTTAAGAGTTGGGCGAGTCAGAGTGGTGATATCATTGAATGGCAGAGAAAAACTGAAAACGAGTGAGATATATGAAACCACTGTTAAAATTCAGACTTCTTGAGCAATAACTATTTATTAGGAATCAGTTGAATAACCAACCGACAGTTTCACGGATCAAAGTTTGTCGCTTTCATGCGAGAAAAAAATTGGCAGATGGACGAAATAGAAGCCAAATTAAAATTCAGCAGAAATCAGCAGAACATTAATATTTAGGACATATACACATTTGGAATAGTTACTAACGTGTATATATATATATATATATATATATATATATATATATATATATATGCGAGCCTACATGGATAAAATATACATCGCTAATACATATAATATATTTGAATATGCATGTTTATAAACATATTTTCAAATAATTATACATAAGGACGAATTACATATGATCAGATTTAGGTTATTGATTTACTTAAGTTCAGGAAGCTTCATTGGGTTTCTGCATAAGTCGTCACAACCTCCTCCAATTGCCCCTGCAGTAACATGAATTGTTGAAAGATGAGTAATATTGTATGATTGTAGACTTCTGTCATCATCTAGTTGCTCGCCACAACAAATCAACACCAGATTTGAAAACGCTGAATAACCATCTCTGCCAATTGCGTCGCATACTTTCATTTTTATACTCTTAACGAGTTCATCTGGTTCCACAGGGAATTGGAGTATTCTGTCATGGAGGTCGACCCGAATTTGAAATCCTCCGCCTCTCAGCCTCGTTACTAAATACAAGGAGAATTCTTTCTGGATATTGTAGTCACGCAGGGTGAGACAATCTTCGAGAAGGTTTCCATCAAAAATTAGACGCTGCTGGTCGGGAGGAATGCCTTCCTTGTCCTGGATTTTAGCCTTCACGTTCTCGATGCTGTCGCTTGGCTCAACCTCAAGGGTGATGGTCTTGCCTGTCAGATTCCTGACGAATATCTGCATACCACCTCTCAGCTTTAGAACCAAATGCAGTGTGGATTCTTTCTGAATGTTGTAGTCACTCAGGGTGCGGCCATCTTCCAGCAGTTTTCCAGCAAAGATCAGACGCTGATGGTTGGGAGGAATACCTTCCTTGTCTTGGATTTTAGCCTTGACATTCTCGATGCTGTCGCTTGACTCAACCTTAAGGGTGATGGCCTTCCCTGTCACCGTCTTGACAAAAATCGACGTGATCTTCCGTGGTGCACTGTTCGACAACACTAGAACCAAACAAATCGGTGGATTTAAAATAAGACCCTGCATACAGATACGCATGCATAAAGTGATTATGATTACACGTATATACATTTACACACATAAATTCAGACAAACATATATGGAAGTATATATGCATATATACATGCATACATACTTATATACATACATGCAATCATACATGCATACATTCATGACGCGTATGCATACATGTTGTTAATGATGAGGAAGACGACGACGACGATGATTATGATGATGAAAATTAGGTTGGATAACGCTCGAAATGATTGGAATAGTTGATAGATTGTGGTTTATATTTGATTGGATTAGCGCCTCAGATTCGCGGTGACGGCGCGTCGGGATCTAAGGGAGCGGTCGCACTGGGCGGCAATTTGAGAGGGGTGGCACTGTGGTTACCTGGAATATTTTTCGGCGAGATCAGTTTTTGATTCGTGCGGTATACTATATACGTTACTTACTTAAGCGATGACGTAGTAGTGTTTTGGCAATACTTTCGATTGAGAGAGAAACTGCTGCGCAGATTGACTTCAGCCAAGTTCTCGACGACTTTGCAACTGCAAAAGCGAGACGAGTACAATTTTAATTTCTGACTGCAGTCTGCCATCCTGTAGCTGCTATGACGAATGTATATTACATTGTTTGAACGTTGCACTGATTAACTTTGCCTTATCCTTTGAATTACAGTTCGTACTCTGACTTACGGAGTATTAAGACTAGACTTATGTTGCACTGTTGCAGTGCGCTCACTGCTCAACAGACTTATCGAAATTGCTAAATTGTCGGTTTCATGTTTGAATCTTGAGGTTGCAAATTGTTAGAACTTATCTTCGTGTGACTTTTAACCAACATCTGACTATGGAACGAGCCTGATTAATAAAACTAAACTAACTGATGCAAGTTTCCTTTTTTATTCACGTGATCCACTTTAAAATGATAAAACATATTTAAATTTGAATTTAAATTTATTTCAACTTTCAAGTTAAATATGTAATTGCTAATGCTAAAAATACTTTAAGTGCACAGTAACAATAGTAGCGGATCTACAGCATCTGCTACTGTGCTCTATACTAGGATACTAATGGCTAAGGTTACTACTAACTACTCTCATACACAAAACAGACAAAATTTCACTTGACTACTGGACACACCTGCCGCCTTAAGGTGGGGAGCGGCACACTGATGCTTCGCACCACCATTGAAAAATCCACGCGCCGCCACTCCACATTTCTGTGTGACTTTGCGCGCGTTAAAAACGGGTCATAATAAAAAAAACATAAATAGAGAAGCGAGATATCGGGTACCTGCCGTTGATCCGTTTCTTGCCCCGGTGAGCTGAGCAGCTTCAGCAACATCTCTGTTATCAAGGATGCAACGGGTTCCATTGACTGACGTTACCACAGACGGAAGAACTCGACATCTCATCCTCTTCCTCTTAAACGTTCCTTCATTCAAGCATTTGAATCAGTAATAAGTAAAAAAAATATATACTTTAATAATAAATATTCCCTGTCAAAGCTCAATTTCTGGCAACGATGAACGTTGTTGCATCACCACTGGATCTCCATCTTACCAAAGGAAAAATTCGGGGACGGAGTATTCCGTCAGCAGCCCCTATAGTTTGATTTGGAGAGGCACACCAATGCTTACCCCAAACAGACAGACAGACGGACAGACAGACAGACAGACAGACAGATGATGATATTAATTTACACAAGATGGCCTACCGTCGTGGTCTCTGTGTTGTCTGGCCCGTTTGTTAAACTGTAAAATAAAGACATTTGTAATGTAAGAATCTGGAATGTAAAACCAGTACTAAAAATGTGTGACACTGCACTATTACAAACATAACAAACCTGATGGAATGTGTAATTGACGGAAACGCAGTCCTGAAATCTCTCATGAGAAATTAATGTTCTTTGTTCTCACCTTTCGATGTCCATTAATAGTTTCTTTGAATGACTGTAATACCGATTGCTATTGGTGTTCAATATGCAATAGGAGACTGTTCCAAAGGTAAGGTAGGCCTAAGACCACCTCCTATCGAAGATACAATTCCTCGTACATCGGCCTCGTACATGCGGTGTAGTTAGTTAGATTATCCCCGCTTTATAAATCTTCATATAATAATAATAATAATAATAATAATAATAATAATAATAATAATAATAATAATAATAATAATAAAACAGAAAATTTAACAGAAAATTAACTTACCTAAGACCTTGAGGAAATGAAGTACCTAAGGGCAAAAAATAATAATAATAATAATAATAATAAATAATAATAATAATTATTATTATTATTACAGTTACCGGATAATGATAACATAATAATAATAATAATAATAATAATAATAATAATAATAATAATAATAATAATAATAATAACAATAACAATAACAATAATAATAATAATAATAATAATAATAATAATAATAATAATAATAATAATAATAATAATAATAATAATAACAACAATAACAATAATAATAATAATAATAATAATAATAATAATAATAATAATAATAATAATAATAATAATAATAATAATAATAATAATAATAATAATAATCCCTAAATACAAGCAGCACCCTCTCCATAAACCAAATCCCATCAAAGGACAACGGCCTCTAGACTGCAAATGAAAGTAGCAGTTACCATTGGCAACGGCCGCAGCTGACGTCTGCCCTTCGCGTCTTTCTTCCGACTCCATATGCCTCCGTCCTCTTCCGTGGAATCGAATCCGTGACCTGCGGAGTAGACTTCGGACATCATTCTCCTCGATCGAAGACGATGCGTCCAAAATGTAGACTGTGGAGCTAATCTGGTTCAAACGTAGATCAAATCTATGTTTAATGTTTTTCAATATAGTCAACTATAGTGTAAATCTGAGTTAATTTCCGATCGAAACTAGGTCAGTTGTTGGTCAAATCGAATGTGTACCGAATCTAGGTCATAGGTCAAACCCAGTTGTAATATTGATCGAGTCTAGGTCAACTGTAGCTGAAATATAGGTTTAATCATTTAATGTAGATAAAATCTAGGCAGTGTCGATCGAATCTCGATCAAATGTTGATTGGATAAATTTAAGTAGATCATATGTCTAAGTTTTATGCAGAGGAAATTAGTCTACGTTGTGTGTAAGACTTGCATCAACTGAAACTAGATTTAGTATACAGTGGTCCCAGTCTCCCAGACTTAATCGACACCTCCATAGAAACCCTAATAAAAATACTTCTAAAGAAACTTCTCAGGATCGATGGGACGAAGTCGAAAAAACATTTGGCTGAGATGTAAACACAAATAAATTAATCCAACTGTTGGGATATCTTCTTTAACTTCCCATCTATCTTTGTCACTCATATAGATCCAATGAAATTTCCAATTTAATTCAATTCAACTGTAAGCCAGATGCTGTTTCCTCAGCCGCCTGTAATCCAGATCGATGCTGCTATGGCGTTTAACTGTGGGCTGCACCATCGCCAAATCGTCATAGCAGGTGAGTTATCCGTACTAAGTGTTGGTTCTCCAAGTTTGTAGGTTGCTTCGGTATTTTTGAAAGTCCTGTATGGTGGCCCTGTTCAAAACCTCTTCAATACATGTTCGTTAGATGCAAAGGTTATTATAAGCAAGAGGCTTTGGCATCTCTCCAACCACATAAGACAAATCACGTTCTCAAAATCGAAACGGTTTCGTTTTTGTACTCTGGTCTTTCCACGGGAATTTCCATTTCCCATGCATACATAAGCCGACATATTATTAGATCCTTGTTACTAACAACCACACATCGACAGCAAAACACTTACAAATTGACAATCAACACCTGATTCAAATACAGTTCAAGAAGTGCAAACGAACAACACTGGCTAGCTTAGTCTACATACTATCCCACACAAGGCTTCAAGGCTTACCCGTCAAGCTATACGCAACTACTTTTGGCAAATAGTGGAGGCACTGAAGTGCGCAAAAGACGAAGTGGTCACGTGACCTCCAAAGATACCAATCGACGACACCTAGTGCCAACCGATTTATATAGCGCATATCTTCCACGCAGTGCCTGAGGTTTAGAAACTCGTGGCAATCCTAGTCCGTCACAGATCACCCTCAGGGCCACCGACAGAAATTACGGGTCCCTAGGCAGAGCAGTCACGGGACCCTAAACTATCATCAGCTTTATGAGAAAAGTTGATTGCGGGCCAGGTCCGGGCCCCGGAAAATCGCTGGGCCCCTGGGCAAATGCCCCTATGTCCCCGTTCGGTCCTAGTAAAGATCATAAGCCAGAGAATACGCAGAATGGTTTACAGTGCCCGTTCTGCACTGAAAAAAAACACAAATATATATCAACGAGCACCTGTCAGCCAGCAACGCCTTGATCTAGCCTATGCGAAGACTCGGCGCCTTGTCAAAGAGGGCAAGGCCGTTTCTACTTGGACCTTTGGTGGGTCAATATTTCTCCGCTTATCCGAGGAGCCGGGGATCAAACCCACACGTATCTTCAATCTACAAGAGTTAGACAAATTGTCTCCCCAGGTCAGCATGCCGCCTACTCGATCACTTACGACAAGTCCTTAAAGAACATTAGGCCTATACTTCGCCCAGCAGGCTGTCAATGTATCCATAGCTTGACTGTCTGATGTTCGATGCCTGCCTTTCGTTATTCTCCCCATTCTTCCCCCACTTGATTGCCTACGCCTACTCAAGATCTTTTCTTGTGAGTCCATCGAAAGATTATAACTTAGAAGTGCGAAGAATAATCTCGGATTCCAATCAACTTCATTTTTCTTAAAGATGCCATCACAGTTTGAAACAATCGCATGTATATTTTGCAAGTTACCTATCTTTCAGTTACAGTTTAGTCAGTTATCTCCAGGTTGAGTAAACTGGATCTTTCACCATAGTTCACAGATAGTGAAGTCTTGTGATAACCGGGGCTATGTGAGATGTATGCTTTTCTTTGCGTCGGATGATGTTGCTTATGGGTGATACTTAATGAACTTGGGTTGATGTTGCTTATGGATGGTACTAATGAACTTCGGTTGATGCTTTGTTAGTGCAAGCACAATGCTCTGCTGGCACCCCATTGATGTGACACTCAGTTCTTGTTTGTTAATATTGTTTGTTAATGTTAGTGCAAACACTCTGTTCTGCTCGCACCCTTTTAATGTGTCACTCAGTTTTGCTTTATCGATGTATGGTTTCAGTTAATCTAGTCTAGTTTATCATAGATTTAGACGAACTGTTTTGTTTGTATTTTTTTCTTCTCACTGTATTATGCTCTTAGGACATCCAATGGTTGCTATGGGGTTCCTTCACGGCCAACGCGCTCTCTGATCATGGATTTCTTCCCCTAGTTTATTCTTGTGTTTTTTAACTTTCCTTCAACACTTCTCTCCCCTTTTATCTCTTACTAACTCAACACTGCCCAAGTTAAATTAATGTTGTATTATTTCTCTGACAAATCACTCAAGCTTACAACTCAGCATTCCCACTCGTTAAGGAAGCTGGATCTTTGAAGCAGAAATTTAAACAGCCTTGGATGTCACTAGGAATTTTAAAATGCTGCAAGAAAATTTTTTATTATATGTAAGATATCTTAAAACTCCAACCCTGCAGAATAAAACAAAATTTATTGAGTACAAGAACAGATTTCAATCTATTAGAATTAATGCGGCGCGCAACTATTATACCACTGAATTCTACAAGCATCACAATGATTTAAACGCCACTTGGAGGCGGTCAGGGAAGCCATGCAAATTGAAGATAAAAGAAACACACAGATTTCTCTTAAAATAAACGGAGTTTTAGTGGAAGACCCAGAAATAGTAGCAAATAAATTCAATGGTTATTTTGTGGGTATAGCTAGTGAATTATCAAAGAAAATTATTGATTCTCCAGACTCCTTTGAAAAATTTCTTCCACCGTCCAAAACATCTTCCATGGGCCTGCTCCCGACCTCCATCGACGAGCTTCTGAAAATCACTAGTCTCCTAAAAGAAAACACACACCACAGGTTTAGATGAAATCGACCCCTATGTTGCCACTCCTAATTTAAAACTGATATAGTTGTACCTTTAATGGCGATCATCAATTGCTCCCTTCTTAATGGAATAGTCCCTCTTAAGATAAGCTGTTCCAATCAATAAAAAAGGCGATACTGACAACCCTTCCAATTTTAGGCCTATTTCAATACTTCCTCATTTTGCAAACCATTTCGAAAAAATAGTATACGATAGATTAAGTAATTATATAGCTACCTTTAATTTAATACACCAAGCGCAATATGGCTTCCGATCTGGGCATTCCTCCTACATGCCCTAATTGAGATGGAAGACCGAATCACTAAAGCAATTGATGCAAACGAATATTCTGTGGGGATCTTCGTCGATTTAGCGAAAGCCTTCGACACGGTCAACCATCCTATCTTGTTAAAAAATTAGATAACTTTGGTATTAGGGGCCCAATGCTAAAATGGTTCCACAGCTACTTTCAGGACCGCACTCAAAAAGTATTATGCAATGGCGTGCTGTGTGATAGTCGTTCTATTTTATTTGGTGTACCACAGGGTTCAAATCTCGGCCCTTTACTCTTTTTCTTGTACATTAATGATCTAGCCACAATATATAAAACCCTCAACTTCATTTTATTTGTGGATGACACTATTTTTTGCACACCCATCTTGGCAAACTCTAATGGAAATAGTAAACTCAAAATTAAAACTCATCAGTCACTGGTTCTCAGCAAATAGACTCACCCTCAATGTTGACAAATCTAATTTCATTCTTTTTAAATCCCACAGGAAAATTGTGCCCATAGGCATTACCCTTGTAATCGCAGAAACCCCCTTGGACCAAGTGGAGTCTACCAAATTCCTGGGGGTGGTTGTGGATAGACATCTCTCCTGGAGAGACCATATTAACTCTGTCGCACAAAAAATACCGAAAAGCATGGGCATAATCAATAGGATTCCCCACCTACTTCCTGAAGTGATTAGGCTAAATTTATATCATTTTTCAATTTCACCGTACCTAAATTATTGCAACATTATTTGGGCCTCCACGTACGAATCTAGATTGACTAAATGAACAATTCTTCCAAAAAAGACAGTTCGGATGGTGGCAGGAGTGCCTTTTGGGACCCATACTGCCCCAATCTTCAGCAGACTTAGACTACTAAATATACGTCAACTTAGACTAGCACAAATTGGTAAATTTTTCTATCGGTTTGAACACAACACCCTTCCCTCCTCATTCTGTGACTATTTTTATCCCAGGATCTCATATCCACACCCACCACACTAGGAACGCCGCTGGCCTCAGACAAGTCAAGGCTCGTACCAACTCACAACTATTTAGTATAAAGGCGTATGGGCCAAAGTATGGGAAACTATACCTCCCGATATCCGTCACTCTCAAAATATAAACATATTTAAATCTCGTTTGAAATCATTTATCTTGAATGCTAGTAACTGAACTGACCTTGAAGCGACCACAGGGTTTGGCCAATGCTGCTCATAATTATGTGCATTAGGCTTTAAGAGATTTATAACATCCTTGCTTATCAGTTACTGTTACTTCATTCTGTGTCTGCATTGAGCATCGTCCTCTCATCGCCTCCTCCTCGCGCTCTGAAACCAACCAGAAGTGTTGACCCATGACTAATATTATACGTGTTTTAACTTTTATCGTCATCTAGTACACCCTCACCACCTATCAGCGCCATTTTCGATAAAGCCGAAGGTCCTTGCATGCCAAGTTGGTCACATACTTTCATTTTTACACTTTTGACGGTGTCAGTTGGTTCTACAGAGAATTGGAAATTTCTGTTTTTATCAGTAATGACTTGAATGCAAATAATGCCACCTCTCAGCTTTAGAACCAAGTGAATAATTGATCCTTTCTGGATGTTGTAGCCGCTCAGGGTAATGCCATCATCTTCCAGCTGTTTTCCAGCAAAGATCAGACGCTGCTGGTCGGCAGGAATACCTTCCTTGTCCTGGATTTTAGCCTTCAACTTCTCTACGGTGTCACTTGGCTCAACCTCATAGGTGGTGATGATGTTGCCTGTCGGGGTCCTGACGAGAATCTGCATGATCTATGGTTGCCCACGGTTCGACAACACTAGAATCAAACAAATCGTAGTATTTAAAATACGACACGAACTTGAATATTTAAAGAGAAAGAGATATACGTAGGCATGAATTACATTGGACTCTATGGGTACATAACCCAGTAACGCATTTAGGTATCATCAGAGGAGTGAAAACACTATTATTACCTGAATGTATGATTATTATCTAATTATCTAATTATGAAATTTGAACTTATACTAATTCTAATTAATTAGATTAAAAGCCATAATTACCCATCACTGCAGAGTGGATTATGGCCGTGCTCGAAAAAGAGGAGTGTATTGATGATTCATATTATCCGCTCAGTAAAGAGTATTGACCAGATGACGTCAGAGAGTAGATTTTAATCACGGAGCAAGGAAATTGACATGCACTGTGATTCAATCACCCCAGTCTGTCTGTGGTGATTGAAAGTGTTTGTCTGTCTGTGGTGATTGACAGGGATCCCGTCATAAACAAAAAAGAACCGGAACGCCAGCGTCAAGCGCCTTGTTAATCTCTAGAAATGTTCTTGTGAATCCTGTCTAAAAATACCTGTCGTCAAAAATAGAACCGGAACGCCGTTCCGGTGCGTTCCGGTCCCAACCGATCCCTGGTGATTGAACTCTCTTACACATACAAACACATTCAATCACCACAGACAGATTGCTTCGGTATTTTTGAAAGTCCTATGGTGGCCCTGTTCAAAACCTCTCCTATAGATATATTTCGTTAGATGCAGTTTATAAACAAGACTAGTGGCGTTGGCATCTCTCCAACCATAGAATACAAATACGGTTTCGTTTGTACTCTGGTCTTTCCACGGGAATTTCCACTTACCCATGCATACATAAGCCGACATATTTATCAGGTCCTTGTTACTAATAACCACCCATCGACAGCAAAACACTTACAAATTGACAATCAAGACCTGATTCAAATACTGGTCCGGAAAATTCAATTTCGCGAATTTCTAACAATTTTCGGTCCAAAATTAAGAAATCAAAAACGATCATCTAACGTCTTTCGCAAGAAGAGCTGAACTGCGGCGATTGCGCAAAAAGACGAAGTGGTCACATGGCCTCCAAAACCACCAATCAGCGACCCCTAATGCCAGCGGATTTATATAGGGCACATCCTACACGCTGTGCCTAAGTGTTAGAAACGCCGTCACAGATCACCGTTACAAAGTAGTATATGCCTACTACGCTTCTATCTAGTAGGAAAGACTCGTGGTAGCTAGGCAACACTTATCTTCACTCAGGGACGGCTTACAAATAACACGCAGTGTATCGCTGGATCCGATCAGTTAACAGGGTTAAGCACGATTGGGTGCTGTTGTTGCTAATAGGCCTAACTACACATCCAACACGTCGTATAAGCCTACTACCCCGTTATCTACATTGTCACTCATGGACCGGTTACCTAAACACGCAGTATATAATTGGTGCATATTAAGCAACATGTTTACGAGGGTGCGTGATAGTGTAGTGGTTAGAGTGCTGGACTGTAATTCGAGAGGTCCGAGGTTCAAATTCCCACCGGGGCAGAAAATTGGTTCTAAATTTCTGCTCCATCTGCGCCCCTAACCAACTCAGGTATAATGAGTGCATGGACCGCACACTATCGGTGGGAAGGTGAGACGACAAGTGAGAGGACTGGCCACCCGCCCTCATATGCCGAGGCTAAGAAAAGTAAGGTCGCTAACACTTCATACCATGGCTGCCTCTCGTGGCTAGCTTATGGGAATGCTCTTCTTCTTACACTTGTAGGGCCTACTGCATGATGCATCATACAGGTGTGAATCCATAAACCAGCGTGTTGATTCCAGACAGGTAGAACGTGCTGACGGTCGTGTTCAGCATAGTGCGACCGTACGCTACCTGCCGGAATAATGTACGCGAACCGTACGTACGTTATCGAAAAAAATAACGTACGCGTACGTTAAAATGCCACAAATTTTTCTGATTATTCACAAAGAGTCTCAATATAACTATAGTCTTATAACAAAGAGCCTCAATATAACGTCAAAAACGATCAGTTTAGCTCTACAGTATTAATCTACCCGTACGCAGGCCTAGTTAATTACGAAAGGTAGCCTACCGAAATTTAGCATTACCAATAAAAATTACCACTGGCACTGACCATCGTATGAAGTGTGCCGTATAATCTTAATTATCTTCATATTATACATTGGACAGAATATTAGCAATTTGGAATTTACAAGTTTGAAAGTAGCCTAGAGATCAATGAACATTACTGATGTAATGGTTAAAATTGTTTACGACCGTCAATCACCAACTATTATTGACTTTTCTTGTGCATAATGTTATGTATTTTATTTTCGTCATGAACTGATGTGATCGTACGGTAACGTACGGAATAATAACGTACGCGTACCGTATACGTACGTTATAGAAAAAAACGTATGTACCGTACGTACGGTCACACCTTGGTGTTCAGCTATACGCGTAGATATAGGCTACCAACCCTATATTTATTTAGGTGGACCTACATGATGTCAAGTAAGTGTCGAATTTACTATTGGGAAAAGCCAGGCCATTTCCTAACGGCGGCACATTCCAGAGGGCGACAAAACGCAGAATGGTTTACAGTGCCCGTTCTGCACTGAAAAAAACCCACAAATATATATCAACGAGCACCTGTCAGCCAACAACGCCTTGATCTACGCGAAGACTCGGCGCCTTGTCAAAGAGGGCAAGGCCGTTTCTACTTGGACCTTTGGAGGGTCAGTAGGCCTATTTCTCCGCTTATCCGAGGAGCCGGGGATCAAACCCACACGTATCTTCAATCTACAAGAGTTAGACAAGTTGTCTCCTCAGGTCAGCATGCCACCTACTGGATCACTTACGACAAGTCCTTAAAGACTTGTACTTCGCCCAGCAGGCTGTCAACGTATCCATAGCCTGACTGCCTGATGTTCGATGTTTGCCAGTAGTTTTGCTATTCTCCCCATTCTTCTCCCACTTGATTGCCTACGGCCCTACGCCTACTCAAGATCTTTTTTGTGAGTCCATCCAAAGATTATAACTTAGAAGTACGAAGGATAATCTCTGAATCCTATCGACTTCATTTTTCTTAAGGATACCATCACAGTTTGAAACAATCGTACGTATATTTTGCAAGTTACCTATCTTTCAGTTACAGTTTAGTCAGTTATTTCTAGGTTGAGTAAACTGGATCTTTCACCATAGTTCATAAATCTATAGTGAAGTCTTGTGATAACCGGGGCTTCGGTTGAGGCTCACGATTTACATGCATACTGCTTATAAGTACCACCGTGTGAGATGTATGCTTTTCTTTGCGTCGGATGATGTTGCTTATGGGTGATACTTAATGAACTTCGGTTGATGTTGCTTATGGGTGGTACTAATGAACTTCGGTTGATGTTTTGTTAGTGCAAGCACAATGCTCTGCTGGCACTCCATTGATGCGACACTCGGTTCTTGTTTGTTAATATTGTTTGTTAATGTTAGTGCAAACACTACTTTCTGCTCGCACCCTTTTGATGTGTCACTCAGTTTTGCTTTATCGATGTATGGTTTCAGTTAATCTAGTCTAGTTTATGATAGATTTAGACGAACTGTTTTGTTGGTATTTTCTTCTTGTCTTACTATATTATGGTGGCTATGGGGTTCCTTCACGGCCAACGCGCTCTCTGATCATGGATTTCTCCCCCTAGTTTATTCTTGTGTTTATTTAACTTTCCTTCAACACTTCTCTCCCCTTTTATCTCTTACTAACTCAACACTGCCCAAGTTAAATTAATGTTGTATTATTTCTCTGACAAATCACTCAAGCTTACAACTCAGCATTCCCACTCGTTAAGGAAGCTGGATCTTTGAAGCAGAAATTTAAACAGCCTTGGATGTCACTAGGAATTTTAAAATCCTGCAAGAAAATTTTTTATTATATGTAAGATATCTTAAAACTCCAACCCTGTAGAATAAAACAAAATTTATTGAGTACAAGAACAGATTTAAATCTATTAGAATTAACGCGTAGCGCAACTATTATACCACTGAATTCTACAAGAATCACAATGATTTAAACGCCGCTTGGAGGCTGATCAGGGAAGCCATGCAAATTGAAGATAAAAGAAACACACAGATTTCTCTTAAAATAAACGGAGTTTTAGTGGAAGACCCAGAGATAGTAGCAAATAAATTCAATGGTTATTTTGTGGGTATAGCTAGTGAATTATCGAAGAAAATTATTGATTCTCCAGACTCCTTTGAAAAATTTCTTCCACCGTCCAAAACATCTTCCATGGGCCTGCTCCCGACCTCCATCGACGAGCTTCTGAAAATCACTAGTCTCCTAAAAGAAAACACACACCACAGGTTTAGATGAAATCGACCCCTATGTTGCCACTCCTAATTTAAAACTGATAGTTGTACCTTTAATGGCGATCATCAATTGCTCCCTTCTTAATGGAATAGTCCCTCTTAAGATAAGTTGTTCCAATCAATAAAAAAGGCGATACTGACAACCCTGCCAATTTTAGGCCTATTTCAATACTTCCTCATTTTGCTAACCATTTCGAAAAAATAGTATACGATAGATTAAGTAATTATATAGCTACCTTTAATTTAATACACCAAGCGCAATATGGCTTCCGATCTGGGCATTCCACCTACATGGCCCTAATTGAGATGGAAGACCGAATCACTAAAGCAATTGATGCAAACGAATATTCTGTGGGGTCTTCGTCGATTTAGCGAAGGCCTTCGACACGGTCAACCATCCTATCTTGTTAAAAAATTAGATAACTTTGGTATTAGGGGCCCAATGCTAAAATGGTTCCACAGCTACTTTCAGGACCGCACTCAAAAAGTATTATGCAATGGCGTGCTGTGTGATAGTCGTTCTATTTTATTTGGTGTACCACAGGGTTCAAATCTCGGCCCTTTACTCTTTTTCTTGTACATTAATAATGATCTAGCCACAATATCTAAAACCCTCCACTTCATTTTATTTGTGGATGACACAAATATTTTTTTGCACACCCTTCTTGGCAAACTCTAATGGAAATAGTAAACTCAGAATTAAAACTCATCAATCACAGGTTCTCAGCAAATAGACTCACCCTCAATGTTGACAAATCTAATTTTATACTTTTTAAATCCCACAGGAAAATTGTGCCCATAGACATTACCCTTGAAATCGCAGAAATACCCTTGGACCAAGTGGAGTCTACCAAATTCCTGGGGGTGGTTGTGGATAGACATCTCTCCCGGAAAGACCATATTAACTTTGTCGCACAAAAAATAGCGAAAAACATGGGCATAATCAATAGGATCGCCCACGTATACTTCCTGAAGTGATTAGGCTAAATTTATCTCATTCTTTAATTTCACCGTACCTAAATTATTGCAATATTATTTGGGCCTCCACGTAGGGCCTACGAATCTAGATTGACTAAATTAATAATTCTTCAAAAAAAGGCAGTTCGGATGGTGGCAGGAGTGCCTTTTGGGACCCATACTGCCCCAATCTTCAGCATACTTAGACTACCAAATATAAGTCAACTTAGGCTAGCACAAATTGGTAACTATTTCTATCGGTTTGAGCACAACAACCTTCCCTCCTCATTCTGTGACCATTTTATCCCAGGATCTCACATCCAAACCCACCACACTAAGAACGCCGCTGCCCTCAGACAAGTCAAGTCTCGTACCAACTCACGACTATTTAGTATAAAGGCGTATGGGCCCAAAGTATGGGAAACTATACCTCCCGATATCCGTCACTCTCCAAATATAAACATATTTAAATCTCGTTTGAAATCATTTATCTTGAATGCTAGTAACTGTTAACTGACCTTGGAGCAACCACAGAGTTTGGCCAATGCTGCTCATAATTATGTGCATTAGGCTTTAAGAGATTCATAACATTCTTTGCTTATCACTAACTGTTACTTCATTCTGTGTCTGCATCAGTATGAGAATTGTAGAAAAAACACTGGGGGGGGTTAGACCTTGATTTATGTGGAGTTGGGGTGTGCAATGAAGACTTAACTATGGGGTCCTAAGAAAGACTAGGAGGTTCAACCCCCCAACCCCCCGACAATTCTCACCCTGGTCTGCATTGACCATCGTCCTCTCATCGCCTCCTCCTCCTCGCGCTCTGAAACCAACCAGAAGTGTTGACCCATGACTAATATTGTACGTTTTAAAACTTTTATCGTCATCTAGTACACCCTCACCACCTATCAGCACCATTTGCGATAAAGCCGAAGGTCCTTGCATGCCAAGTTGGTCACATACTTTCATTTTTACACTTCTGACGGTGTCAGTTGGTTCTACAGAGAATTGGAAATTTCTGTTTGTATCAGTAATGACTTGAATGCAAATTATGCCACCTATCAGCTTTAGAACCAGGTGAAGAGTTGATCCATTCTGGATGTTGCAGCCACTCAGGGTAAGGCCATCTTCCAGCTGTTTTCCAGCAAAGATCAGACGCTGCTGGTCGGGAGGAAAACCTGCCTTGTCCTGGATTTTAGCCTTCAACTTCTCTATGGTGTCACTTGGCTCAACCTCAATGGTGGTGATGGGGGTGTTGCCTGTCGGGGTCCTGACGAGAATCTGCATGATCTATGGTTGCCCACGGTTCGACAACACTAGAATCAAACAAATCGTTGTATTTAAAATACGACACGAACTTGAATATTTAAAGAGAAAGAGATATACGTAGGCATGAATTACATTGGACTCTATGGGTACATAACCCAATAACGCATTTAGGTATCATCAGAGGAGTGAAAACACTATTATTACCTGAATGTATAATTATTATCTAATTATCTAATTATGAAATTTGAACTTATACTAATTCTAATTAATTAGATTAAAAACCATAATTACCCATCACTGCAGAGTGGATTATGGCCCTGCTCGAAAAAAAGGAGCAAAAAAGAGGAGTTTATTGATGATTCATATTATCCGCTCAGTATTATTATAGAGTATTGACGAGATGACATCAGAGAGTAGTTTTTAATCATGGAGCAAGGAAATTGCTGTGATTCAATCACACCAGTCTGTCTGTGGTGATTCAACTTTCTTACACATACAAACATATTTAATCACTTTGATCATTTAATCATTTAATTATTTAATGATGTGGTAAGTGCAACCACAGTTTCACGGTTGTTGTATGCGGCACCGGCGTGGTGGGGCTACGTGGGAGGAATGGGACGTACACGTTTTCAGGCAACAATGCGAAGATTGGTCCGGTCTCGATATTTACCGGAATCCTATCTTACTTTCGAGCAACTCTGCCAGAAAGCTGATTGTAACCTCTTCTCAGCCATCATAACTAACCCAACACATGTTCTGCATCAGTTATTACCTCCAGAGAAAGCTGTTGTATACTCACTGCGCCCCAGGGCACACAATAGAATTATACCTAATGCTGACTCTTTAGCCCGCAAAACCTTTGTCATTCGACTGTTATATGCTTAAATTAATATTATTAACTCTGTACACCAAAATGCGGTAAGCAGTTGGTTTTGAATAAAGGATATACTTACTTACTTACTTACACTACAGACAGATTGCTTCGGTATTTTTGAAAGTCCTGTATGGTGTCCCTGTTCAAAACCTCTCCTATACATGTTCGTTAGATGTAAAGGTTATAAACAAGAGGATTTGGCATCTCTCCATCCACAGAATACAAATCACGTTCTCAAAATCGAAACGGTTTCGTTTTTGTACTCTGGTCTTTCCACGGGAATTTCCATTTACCCATGCATAATATAAGCCGACATAATTATCATTAGTTCCTTGTTACTAATAACCACAGAACGAAGGCAAAACACTTACAAATTGACAATCAAGCCCTGATTCAAATACAGTTCAAGAAGTGCAAACGAACAACACTGGCTAGCTTAGTCTACATACTATCCCACACAAGGCTTCAAGGCTTACCCGTCAAGCCATACGCAACTACTTTTGGCAAATAGTGGAGGCACTGAAGTGCGCAAAAGACGAAGTGGTCACGTGACCTCCAAAGATACCAGTCGACGACACCTAGTGCCAGCCGATTTATATAGCGCATATCTTCCACGCAGTGCCTGAGGTTTAGAAACTCGTGGCAATCCTAGTCCGTCACAGATCACCCTCAGGGCCACCGACAGAAATTACGGGTCCCTAGGCAGAGCAGTCACGGGCCCCTAAACTATCATTAGCTTTATGAGAAAAGTTGATTGCGGGCCCGGCCCGGGCCCCGGAAAATCGCCGGGCCCATGGGCAATTGCCCCTATGTCCCCCTCTCGGTCCTAGTAAAGTTCATTAGCCAGAGAATACGCAGAATGGTTTACAGTGCCCGTTCTGCACTGAAAAAAACACACAAATATATATCAATGAGCACCTGTCAGCCAGCAACGCTTTGATCTATGCGAAGACTCGGCGCCTTGTCAAAGAGGGCAAGGCCGTTTCTACTT
The DNA here is from genome assembly GCA_963556255.1 of Allolobophora icterica. Classification (NCBI taxonomy): domain Eukaryota; kingdom Metazoa; phylum Annelida; class Clitellata; order Crassiclitellata; family Lumbricidae; genus Allolobophora; species Allolobophora icterica. The sequence goes on along the minus strand of OY744614.1, from coordinate 45,821,432 downwards.
GGACCTTTGGTGGGTCAATATTTCACCGCTTATCCGAGGAGCCGGGGATCAAACCCACACGTTTCTTCAATCTACAAGAGTTAGACAAGTTGTCCCCCAGGTCAGCATGCCACCTACTGGATCACTTACGACAAGTCCTTAAAGAACATTAGGCCTATACTTCGCCCAGCAGGCTGTCAATGTATCCATAGCTTGACTGTCTGATGTTCGATGTGTGCCTTTCGCTATTCTCCCCATTCTTCTCCCACTTGATTGCTTACGCCTACTCAAGAACGTTTTTGTGAGTCCATCCAAAGATTATAATTTAGAAGTAAGAAGGATAATCTCGGATTCCTATCAACTTCATTTTTCTTAAGGATGCCATCACAGTTTGAAACAATCGTATGTATATTTTGCAAGTTAGGGGCCGTCCACATATTACGTACGCACTGAGGGGGGGTCGGATTTTGGCGATTTTGCGTACGGGTGCGAACGGGGGGGGGAAGGGGGGACAAAAGTGTACGTACGCAAAATAAATTTCTAATTATGACGTCCACATTGGCCTATTTATAACTCTGTATTGTCCTATAGTCGTCCGATGGCATTTTATTACATTATATAAAAGCCATGTGCAGTTCTTCTGTGCTGTGAACGAGACACCTATAATTTGTCTATATTGGCCCTCACTCATCCTTCAATCTGGCCTAAAGCGCAGACTTTCGAGACACTTTCTGCAGCTGGTCTTCGGGGGGGGGGGTGCGTCAAGTGTACGTGCGCGGGGGGGGGTGTGGAAGAAAGTACGCTTGCGAACAGGGGGGAGGAGGTCCAATTTTCCCGAATTTTTGCGTACGTAATATATGGATGGCCCCTTACCTATCTTTCAGTTACAGTTTAGTCAGTTATCTCTAGGTTGAGTAAACTGGATCCTTCACCATAGTTCATAGATAGTGAAGTCTTGTGATAACCGGGGCTTCGGTTGAGGCTCACTATTCTCATGCTTACTGCTTACAAGTACCCACCATTTGAGATGTATGCTTTTCTTTGTGTCGGATGATGTTGCTTATGGGTGATACTTAATGAACTTCGGTTGATGTTGCTTATGGGTGGTACTAATGAACTTCGGTTGATGTATTGTTAGTGCAAGCACAATGCTCTGCTGGCACCCCATTGATGTGACACTCAGTTCTTGTTTGCTAATATTGTTTGTTAATGTTAGTGCAAACACTATGTTCTGCTCGCACCCTATTGATGTGTCACTCAGTTTTCCTGTATTGATGTACTACAGTAGCTGGTTTACCCGGCGTTGCCCGGGGTTATAAGCCACCACCACCACCAGTTAATGTGACGTGAAATCTCTACGGCTGCGCCATCTGGCGAATCTTTAGAAATGCGTGCCGGTGACAGAGAATTTTCGGTGAAACACACAGAATCTTCTTGGGTGGCGCCATCTGGCGAATGAAAATAGGTCGACTCGAATTTTTAAGAAGTGGGGTTTTTTGAGGTTTTCGCCCGTTTTCACCATGGAAGCGGTGAAAACGGAGGACGCGAAGCCTGACACTGGGTGTGTAATGCCCACCCCGAGACAGTAGTAAAGGTTTGGAGTGAAAAGGTCGAAAGGTGTAGAAATGCATCCCGGTCAAAGATCGCGGTGACAGAGGAACAGACAGAGTCCTTGCTTTATTTATATAAATGGTTTCAGTTAATCTAGTCTAGTTTATGATAGATTTAGACGAACTGTTTTGTTGATATTTTTCCTTCTCTTACTATATTATGCTCTTAGGACATCCAATGGTGACTTTGGGGTTCCTTCACGGCCAACACGCTCTGTGATCATGGATTTCTCCCCCTAGTTTATTCTTGTGTTTTTTTTACTTTCCTTCAACACTTCTCTCCCCTTTTATCTCTTACTAACTCAACACTGCCCAAGTTAAATTAATGTTGTATTATTTCTCCGACAAATACACCCAAGCTTACAACTCAGCATTCCCACTCGTTAAGGAAGCTGGATCTTGGAAGCATACATTTAAACAGCCTTGGATGTCACTAGGAATTTTAAAATCCTGCAATAAAAAAATTTATTATATGTAAGATATCTTAAAACTCCAACCCTGCACAATAAAACAAAATTTATTGAGTATAAGAACAGATTTAAATCTATTAGAATTAATGCGGAGCGCAACTATTAACCCACTGAATTCTACAAGCATCACAATGATTTAAAAGCCACTTGGAGGCTGATCACGGAAGCCATGCAAATTGAAGATAAAAGAAACAGACAGATTTCTCTTAAAATAAACAGAGTTTTAGTGGAAGACCTAGAGATAGTAGCAAATAAATTCAATGGTTATTTTGCGGGTATAGCCAGGGATCGGTTGGGACCGGAACGCACCGGAACGGCGTTCCGGTTCCTTTTTGACAACCTGTATGTTTTAGACAGGATTCACAGGAACATTTCTAGATTAACATGGCCTCTAACGCCGGCGTTCCGGTTCTTTTTTGCTTAGAACGGGATCCCTGGGTATAGCTAGTGAATTATCAAAGAAAATTATTGATTCTCAAGACTCCTTTGAAAAATTTCTTCCACCGTCCAAAACATCTTCCATGGGCTTGCTCCCGACCTCCATCGACGAGCTTCTGAAAATCACTAGTCTCCTAAAAGAAAACACACACCACAGGTTTAGATAAAATCGACCCCTATATTGCCACTCCTAATTTAAAACTGATAGTTGTACCTTTAATGGTGATCATCAATTTCTCCCTTCTTAATGGAATAGTCCCTCTTACGATCAAAATGGCAAAAGTTGTTCCAATCAATAAAAAAGGTGATACTGACAATCCTGCCAATTTTAGGCCTATTTCAATACTTCTTTATTTTGCTAAGTATTTCCGAAAAAATAGTATACGATAGATTAAGTAATTATCTAACTACCATAAATTTAATACACCAAGCGCAATATGGCTTCCGATCTGGGCATTCCTCCTACATGCCCTAATTGAGATGGAAGACCGAATCACTATTAAAGCAATTGATGCAAACGAATATTCTGTGGGGTCTTCGTCGATTTAGCGAAAGCCTTCGACACGGTCAACCATCCCATCTTGTTAAAAATTAGATAACTTTGGTATTAGGGGCCCAATGCTAAAATGGTTCCACCGCTACTTTCAGGACCGCACTCAAAAAGTATTATGCAATGGCGTGCTGTGTGATAGTCGTTCTATTTTATTTGGTGTACCACAGGGTTCAAATCTCGGCCCTTTACTCTTTTTCTTGTACATTAATGATCTAGCCACAATATATAAAACCCTCCACTTCATTTTATTTGCGGATGACACTATTTTTTTGCACACCCATCTTGGCAAACTCTAATGGAAATAGTAAACTCAGATTTAAAACTCATCAGTCACTGGTTCTCAGCAAATAGACTCACCCTCAATGTTGACAAATCTAATTTCATTCTTTTTAAATCCCACAGGAAAATATTATTGTGCCAATAGACATTACCCTTGTAATCGCAGAAATCCCCTTGGACCAAGTGGAGTCTACCAAATTCCTGGGGGTGGTTGTGGATAGACATCTCTCCTGGAGAGACCATATTAACTCTGTTGCACAAAAAATAGCGAAAAGCATGGGCATAATCAATAGGATCCCCCACCTACTTCCTGAAGTGATTAGGCTAAATTTATATCATTTTTCAATTTCACCGTACCTAAATTATTGCAACATTATTTGGGGTCCACGTACGAATCTAGATTGACTAAATGAACAATTCTTCCAAAAAAGACAGTTCGGATGGTGGCAGGAGTGTCCATTTTGGGACCCATACTGCCCCAATCTTCAGCAGACTTAGACTACTAAATATAAGTCAACTTAGACTAGCACAAATTGGTAAATTTTTCTATCGGTTTGAACACAACACCCTTCCCTCCTCATTATGTGACTATTTTATCCCAGGATCTCATATCCACACACAGTGACCCACCACACTAGGAACGCCGCTGCCCTCAGACAAGTCAAGGCTCGTACCAACTCACGACTATTTAGTATAAAGGCGTATGGGCCCAAAGTATGGGAAACTATACCTCCCGATATCCGTCACTCTCCAAATATAAACATATTTAAATCTCGTTTGATATCATTTATCTTGAATGCTAGTAACTGAACTGACCTTGAAGCGACCACAGGGTTTGGCCAATGCTGCCCATAATTATGTGCATTAGGCTTTAAGAGATTTATAACATCCTTGCCTATCAGTTACTGTTACTGTGTCTGCATCGAGCATCGTCCTCTCATCGCCGCCTCCTCGCGCTCTGAAACCAACCAGAAGTGTTGACCCATGACTACTATTATACGTGTTTAAACTTTTATCGTCATCTAGTACACCCTCACCACCTATCAGCACCATTTTCGATAAAGCCGAAGGTCCTTGCATGCCAAGTTGGTCACATACTTTCATTTTAACACTTTTGACGGTGTCAGTTGGTTCTACAGAGAATTGGAAATTTCTGTTTGTATCAGTAATGACTTAAATGCCAATAATGCCACCTCTCAGCTTTAGAATCAAGTGAATAGTTGATCCTTTCTGGATGTTGCAGCCGCTCAGGGTAATGCCATCATCGTCTAGCTGTTTTCCAGCAAAGATCAGACGCTGCTGGTCGGGAGGAATACCATCCTTGTCCCAGATTTTAGCCTTCAACTTCTCTATGGTGTCACTTGGCTCAACCTCAAGGATTGTGAGGGCCGTGCCTGTCGGAGGCCTGATGAAAATCTGCATGATCTATGGTTGCCCACGGTTCGACAACACTAGAATCAAACAAATCGTTGTATTTAAAATACGACACCAACTTGAATATTTAAAAAGAAAGAGATATACGTAGTTATGAATTACATTGGACTCTATGGGTACATAACCCAAAACACATTTAGGTATATTCAGAGGAGTGAAAACACTATTATTTTACCTGAATGGGTAGGCATACTCTCTTACACAGACGAACACTTTCAATCACCTCAGACAGACAAACACATTCAATCACCACAGACAGACAAACACTTTCAATCACCACAGACAGACAAACACTTTCAATCACCACAGACAGACAAACACTTTCAATCACCACAGACAGACAAACACTTTCAATCACCACAGACAGACAAACACATTCAATCACCTCAGACAGACAAACAGATTCCACCACAGACAGACAAACAGATTCAATCACCACAGACAGACAAACACTTTCAATCACCACAGACAGACAAACACTTTCAATCACCACAGACAGACAAACACATTCAATCACCTCAGACAGACAAACACATTCAATCACCACAGACAGACAAACAGATTCCACCACAGACAGACAAACACTTTCAATCACCACAGACAGACAAACACATTCAATCACCACAGACAGACAAACACATTCAATCACCACAGACAGACAAACAGATTCCACCACAGACATACAAACACTTTCAATCACCACAGACAGACAAACACTTTCAATCACCACAGACAGACAAACACTTTCAATCACCACAGACAGACAAACACTTTCAATTACCACAGACAGACAAACACTTTCAATCACCACAGACAGACAAACACTTTCAATCACCACAGACAGACAAACACTTTCAATCACCACAGACAGACAAACACTTTAAATCACCACAGACAGACAAACACATTCAATCACCTCAGACAGACAAACAGATTCCACCACAGACAGACAAACAGATTCAATCACCACAGACAGACAAACACTTTCAATCACCACAGACAGACAAACACTTTCAATCACCACAGACAGACAAACACTTTCAATCACCACAGACAGACAAACACTTTCAATCACCACAGACAGACAAACACATTCAATCACCTCAGACAGACAAACAGATTCCACCACAGACAGACAAACAGATTCAATCACCACAGACAGACAAACACTTTCAATCACCACAGACAGACAAACACTTTCAATCACCACAGACAGACAAACACATTCAATCACCACAGACAGACAAACACATTCAATCACCACAGACAGACAGATTCCACCACAGACAGACAAACACTTTCAATCACCACAGACAGACAAACACTTTCAATCACCACAGACAGACAAACACTTTCAATCACCACAGACAGACAAACACTTTCAATTACCACAGACAGAAAAACACTTTCAATCACCACAGACAGACAAACACTTTCAATCACCACAGACAGACAAACACTTTCAATCACCACAGACAGACTGGGGTGATTGAATCACAGCAATTTCCTTGCTCCATGATTAAAAACTACTCTCTGATGTCATCTGGTCCATACTCTATACTGAGCGGATGATATGAATCATCAATAAACTCCTCTTTTTCGAGGAGAGCCATAATCCACTCTGCAGTGATGGGCAATTATGGCTTTTATCTAATTAATTAGAATTAGTATAAGTTCAAATTTCATAATTAGAATTAAAAATTATAATTAGTAGGGACCTACTTTTACTAATTAATTCGAATTAGTTGTTGACGCCAGAATACAAAAATACTCAAAAATGAAGTGTACTAGTTTGGCATACAATCTATTAGCCAAATATTTTAAATAATAATGATGACTCAAATTTCAAGTTTTTCATCCAATTTATGCGCAAATCGGAGATACACCGTGGGACTATTATTGTAACGCACCCCCTCGCCGGGACCAGCTACTAAGGTTGGGCCTTCATACACCTTCATCTCATCAGGACCTAAACCTGTGGAGCACCCTTCTTCCGGCACCGACCGCTCAGTGCCCTCCCCTTGGGCGGCTGCTAACCCTAGCAGAGCTTGGGCGGCCATGTCCCGATCAGTAGGGTTATTATCGGCTGATAACCCCATCTCTAGCTCCAAGGCAGGCTGATCACCTGATAGATTTGACATTCTTATAACCTCCTCACCACCAGACCATGGTACCCAGGATGACAGACGTGTGGTATTTCTATTAGGCATGTCCACGACCTTCGAATGGAGAGTAACCCATCCCTCGGATGAATCAGGGTTCGTTGTGGCCCAACCTGTCCCTTTTGTGCGTTTATAGCTGAAAGCTCAGCGGCCAAATTATTCCTCTCAGCCCTCAGCATTCTCAATTCACGAATCAATTCAGTAGAAACATCGGGAGTATTGATGGGAGGATCAGACAAAGGAGAACCTTCTCTCTCTCCTCCATATCTTCCTCTTGCTCTCTGTTCTTATCTTCTAACGTGAACATTACCTCAGCCTCACCTTTATTCAAGTCTAAAGTGAGCAAATACTCGAACTCTGTGTTCTATAAAAGAATTGTGTTTAATTACAGGCAAGTAGCGATGCCACAGTTGTGCACCAAATACAGACAATCACAAACACACTTCAGCAAGCAACGGATTGCAATGGCACCATCAGCCCGTCAATTACCACCACTTAAACGTACCCTATGCAAATTAACTCTTACTACCTTAATGGCGTCAGAATATTAAATCAATGCTCACACTGGTTCCAGGCTAAACTTCTCCGTGCCACATTACCCAACTTTATCGACTATAGAACAACGAAGCTAAGCTAAACTAACTACATCCGGGTCTTTTCACGAGTTACCAGTAGCGGGCTTCGCAATTAGTCTGACAATGATCTAAATTTCACCGTAAGAAAATCGTAAAAATCAGTTAACAAGATCTACAGGTCCTTTTCGACCTTGCCAACAGTAGCTTACATCAAATTGGGAACAAAACAATTATTTTGTATCACTTCTCGGCAAAACAAACACAGATGCGTCCTACCATCTAGAAAGAACACAAACAAGAGAGCCAGCGTATCTAAAAAGAACACAAACAAGAGAGCCAGCGTGCCTTAGTTCGGCAGCCAAAATTGGCCGATCGGGCGCGTTTCAAAAGGAAACCAACATAAACTGTGAAGGGCCGAACCTTCACATTATGGGTTGTAAAGTATTGTTTTAAAGCCTATTTCTTCGCTGATTTGCGACAAATCCTGTAATACGAAAACGCTCGCCCTATTGATGTTGATGTTGCAGGAACAACATTATGTGTTAGATGCATTTGGAAAGTCTGAGAAATTTCATTTGTTTCTTGCTAGAAGCTATAAATGCTATTGCTAAAATAGACACTTTCCAATTAGTTTTACTTTACTTTTGAATTCGTTTATGCAATGAAGTCTACCACAAAACGTATCGCAGCTAAGCTAATTCTTGTCTAACGTTTCAACGACGAGCTGCGCTGGTTTCCAGTTGCTTTTAGTACACTCTCAGCTTTAAAGTGTTCAAAGATATCATAAAAACTAAAAGACTCAAACTATTTGCTGATATTTATTAGTTACAATGAAATCACCCAGCAAAAAGTAAGTGTAATATTTAGGCAAGGTAAATAAATAAGAAGCTAATCGTGAAATTTTACTTAGAATGAGCCAACTTTTAATTAGAATTAGAATTAGAATTAGCAAAACTTCGGTTAGTAATTAATTAGAATTACCTACGAAGCTGAATAATTCGATAATTAATTAGTGTCCAATTAACTAAATACCCAAAACGGCCACTCTGGCCTACTCCAGTGCCCCGAAGTTGATGTGCTATATAAATAAATTTTTACATAGCAATGTAAGCCTATTAGACCAAATAAGTCTGTCGACCTACTTTAGACCAAGTAAGTCTGTCGACCTAGTTTGGATAACAGAAGTGTACATAACAGATATTCTGACAGTATGAAATCGTTCTACCCATGATAGGTTCTAGGAATTTATAAACAGTCTCTGCACTTAGAAATTTCGACGATTTTCGCTTTCTTCGTAACCAAATATTTTGAAACCAGGTAAACAGCGCACATGACTAAGCGAACCAATCTAAGCACTTGTCTGCTGATGTCATTCGCTGAGCGAGTGGTCGGTGAACACAAAGAGTATTGATGCGAGAGTCCTATCCTATGCAATTATAAAGCGCTCTCCCCACTAAGTCTTGTATCTTAATTTATGTAATGTGTTCATGCTTTCAAATACGTGGTAAGATATTGGTTTATCAATGACGAAGTTATCAGTTAAATACACATAGCCTACGTAACATCTCATTCGCAACCTACACTGAAGTTACCGTTTTTATTAACAACCCACCAAATGCAAGTTATTAAGCCTATTTCTGTAGAAGACAGCTTTATACAGATTGCAAGCTAATTAAAAATTCAGTAGACAACGGACCGTTAAAGTGTATCTGAAAATTAGGCATTAAATGCACTGACATGACCTTTTGGCTAATGAAACTGACAACCCGACGGTGCTCATGGGCACTTATGAATTTCGGAAACTAGGCCTATAGGTGCATCCAGAGAGAAATAACACACACTGAGAGTTCAGTGAGAGTCAATGTAACAGTATCATTGAATGACAAAGACAAAAATAAAAACTTGAGTGAGATATATGAAATCTTCAGTAAAATTCAGAAAACTTCTTGAACAATTAATATTTATTGGGATTTTCTTGAATAACCAACCGATATTTCACAGATCAAAGTTTGACATTATCATTCTCATACGTAAAAAATGGCAGGTGAAAACGGAATAGAACCCAAGTTAAAATTCATCAAAAATCAGCAGAACATTACATTTAGGACAATAGCTAATTACTTACAAATATATATATATGCGAGCCGCTAGCATAAAATATACATCGTTAATGCATATAGTATATATATGCATATCGGGGCCTACATGTTCTTAAACATATTTTCAATTATATTTATATGTGTGAATTAAGCTCAATGACATTTATGATTTCTTTGAGTTCAGGGTGCTTCATTCGGTTAGGCCTACTGTATAAGGCGCCACAATTCCACCAATAACTCTTACAATAACATAAAGTCTTGACTGTTGAGTAATGTTGTATGATTGTAGACTTTTGTCATCATCTGATAGCTGGTCTTGAGATATCAGCATCAGGTCTGAAAACTTTAATGACCGTCTCTGCCAAGCGCATCGTACACTTTCATTTTTACACTCATAACAAGGTCATCTGGTTCCACATCGAACTGGAACATCCTACCTGTAAAGTTGACCTTAATGGTTATTGTACCACCTCTCAGTCTCAGGACCAAGTGAAGAGTGGATTCTTTCTGGATGTTGTAATCACTCAGGGTGCGGCCATCTTCAAGTTGTTTTCCAGCAAAGATCAGGCGCTGCTGGTCGGGAGGAATACCTTCCCTGTCTTGGATTTTGGCCTTCACGTTCTCGATGGTGTCGCTTGGCTCAACCTCGAGGGTGATTGTCTTGCTTGCGAGAGTCTTGACAAAAATCTGCATCTTTGGATGAGCTTTGTATAAAAAGATAATTGAGCAAATTAAAATATAATGAAGAGTTGTATGTAACTACATGCAATTAAACTCGTCTGAATAGTATCATAATACGACCTCATAAATCCAAATATGCACCACAGTGCATGCAAGGACTTCGTTTTGGTTTTTCTTAAGACGTGATGTCCAAATAGCCAGATGCATGGCCATATGTATTTTCTATAAGTGACATTGGGCTGCATGGAAACGCATCAGCCAGTGAAAAGTGTCATCAGAGGAGTGAGAATGTTAATTGCCTGAAGTGATCTTCCGTTAAACAGACAAACTGGGTTGTCTGAGTCCCGGTGTGTTGCCTTGCTAACTAATTAAAAAGTATATTCTCTCGTGTTATCTGGCCACTACTCTATTCTGAGCAGATAATAATATATGTATGCGATTAAATGGCGTCGGTACAATTTTGGAAAATGGGGGCTTAACCTTCCAAATTTCTGATGACCCTTTTAGTCGTGGCGTTTCTTGGTGAAGTCAATCAACCATCACACACTTTCTGTTACAAATTTCACTTCTGACGCTCTTCGATGGATGAAGCCTTTCCCCGCTTCCTGCCCAACAAACCTCCAAGGCTATTGGCTCTACCGTTAAAGGTATTTAAAGCCTTATGCATGCTCAGAACTATGGACCATAAGCACCACTGGTCTTTTCTTATTCGAATGGGGCCATAGTCCCTCTGACGACCCTTTCGTGTGTGATGCATTGCTGCGATATAGAAATCCTCTACGACATCAATTATAGCGCAATGCTATTAATGTGGTGGACAAGTTTGTTGACCCAATTAGAACAACACGTAGGCCTATGAGCATACAGGACATAGACAATGAAATATGATACCTTACTCTGACAGTTGACCTCGTAGAAACACTTGTACACACGATACGTTCGGAATTTTTAAACAGTTTCACTAGGAAGTTGTAAGATTTTTATCATTATTTTGTACTTCGAGAGACACAAAACAAAATATTCTTCTGATACCACGTGTCGCAATCGAAGGTTTCCCAGTCGATTGTTTGCCGTGTGTTGATGTCGACCCTCGATTGCTCGTTCTTTTACTTGCACTTTTATTTAACGTGCCTAACTTTTCTATAGAAGATTCACGACGAACTTTGTTTAATTAATAAATGAATTTAATTAAAGAAACAAATATATATACACTAACTCTACGGGAACTTCCACGTAGTATTAAAGCGTTTAGATATTAAATCGGACTATCTCAAATGTTGCTTCGTACAGCCTAACTACAGATCGTTCTTTCGCGTCAGTCTCTGAATCTGACGGACTAATACTCTGCCGCCGCCGCTGGTCGTTCCTCCCGATGTTGATCGCTCGACCGATGTTCACACGTCGCGTTCGCCAGTAGTACAAGTCCCGTGTTCTCCTTTTCCTTCCGTTAAGTAGGAACTTCAGCGTGCACCGGTCAGCCCCCTCCCCACGTCAATCTATCGTCAATTAGTGTCAGATTGCTCCTCGAGACACGGGTCGTCGCTCGCCTGCAGCGCGGGCGGTGTCTGGTTACAACATAGCCGCGAGGTGTCCTATTACACCTTGGCTGTGTGGTGTCCGATTACACCTCGGCCTCGCTGCCTTCATTGTTGACCCAGTGGAGACTGGCTTTCGTCCGTCATCTTCCTATCTCGACCGGCAACGACGCTTACATCATAATGATGATGCCATCTCGTCGTTGTCGTCGATCTCCTCACGCGACACCTCCCTTCCCGGGGGAGGACAAAGCCAGTCATTGGTTCGCCTCCCGGCTGAGAATGATGTCGTTCCCTCCATCGATTTCCTCCAGACCATGTCCTCGTCGTTCCCATGAAAATACAAAATATCAGCACAGTTAGAAATATATTTACAGTTGTCGCGGTGCCTTACATGGTAGTCCGCCTTCTTCTCAATCATAGTCTGGACAAAAGATCAGTGGGAATATTCAGCGCCCCAGGTCGATATTCAAAAGACATATCGAAGTCCTGGAGGGCCAGAGCCCCTCTCGCAAGTTTAGCACTTGTGGGCGTAGAAGCAGTTAGGAACGTCAAGGGGGTGTGATCAGAATAGAGGGTGGTCCTTGACATAAAAATCCAATCCCTAAACTTCTTCAACGCAAAAATCACAGCATACGCTTCGCGCTCCACAGTGGACCAACGCGCTTGCGTAGCATCTAATTTAGAACTGGCGCACCCTATTGGCCGTTCTGTACCATCGTCTTGAATTTGGAATACGCAGCAATCGACTGCTTTGTCTGAAGCGTCAGTCGATAGACCAAATTCTCTGCCGTAGTCAATTGTCTGCAAACATACAGCGTTATTTAAATCGTGCGTAAGTTCATCTAGCGCATTTTGATGTTCAATTCGCCAGGGTATCTTAGCAGGCCCCGATTTCTGGGTCAAGTCAATGAGAATTCTGGCTGTCTCAGCCAGGTTAGGGATGAAGTTCCTAAAATAACTGAGGAAGCCCATTAATCTCCGTATGTCCTTTTTGGACTCGGGTTGAGGGATTTTCCCTAGCCCTGCGATTTTCATAGGATCCGGTTCAATGCTCCCTGATCCGATCAGGTGACCTACAAACGTTGTTTGTCGCCTAGCAAACGAACTCTTCTTAATGTTAAGGGTCAGACCCGACTGTTGAATAGTCATTAAGTACTTCTCTAGGTGCTTCATGTGATCCGGCCCCGTCATCGAGTGTACTGCCATGTCACTATGTGAGGGAGTGATGATACCTAGGGCCAAAAGTTCGCGGGTCTGCTTCTCCATCTCCGGTTTGAGCAGTTCCGGCACCTTATAGGCTCGCAAACTCTTCGGCCTGAACTCCGCGCTAACAGTGATTGTGTGTTCTAGGACGGGACAGAAACCTGGTTTGTCCGAGAACACATCTGGAAACCTGTCTAACAGACTAAACAGCTGTTTCCGCTCGGGTACCGTTAAGTGTGCAACGGCAATAGGGTCTACTTGTGCACTGGGCCTTGTCTGCCTCGTGACGAAGCTACCCACCGCTTCCCCGTGACCGAAGTCTTCGTCCTTCTCGAACAGAATGGAGCAATTGTTAATCAATGCTTGCTGTATTCTTTCGTTATATTTGCGAATCCGATTTGCGTGTAATAAGCGGCTTTTGCCCCCTATTTCCACGATGTATGTGTAGGGCGATTTCACCTGAGCGATGATGGCCGGGCCTTGCCATTGGCCCTCCTTCTTTGCTCCTCGCGCTTCCGGTGATTGGATGATGACTTTGTCTATTCTCTCTTTAGGCAAGCACAGTTGTTTTACAGAATGCCCAGCTATTTTGTCTTTATGAAAGGGCAAATTGTCTTCAGTGAAGAAGCTCTTCGCCCCAATTTTCCCGTGGGCCAAGAATGGTGCTAGTGTCGAACATTGTGCTTGTTCAGCCGCCATCTTGTTTCTGCCTACTATTGTGTCTTCCTTGGGTGGGGGTGGTATCTCAGGATTGAAGAATAGCTCTTCATTATCCGTTTCTTCGGGACCGATTTCTCCTACACTCCCACTGTCTGCTTGAGCGACCGTGAAGTAATCCTCGCCTATCAGCGTCCTAAGTCCCTCTACCTCCTCCCCTCTCTCCTCTTCCTCACTCGTCTCAGTCCTTGCGACCGCCTGCGCTTCTGAAATTTGATCTATTTCAGGAGCGCTGGCCGCGTGACTCGAATGCAACGCTGTCTCGCGCAGCAAGTCGGCTGTAGTGGGCGTGATAATTAACGGTTCATTAAGGTCTTTAATGAGTGCCGCCCATATCCGAACATCAGGGGCGTAATTTACCTCCCCCTCCCTGTCCTCGCCGGCCTGAGACCCCTTTAGTCTCAGCCGCACCACGTCCGCAATCATTGATTGACCGTTCAGCCCCTTCACCTCTATCTGCTTGACCACAGGTAGGTTGAGCGGCCTGATTAGTTCTGCTCGCGCACAATTGTATTCGGCCCCGCTGTCTATTAGAGACGATGTCACAGGGAGCCCCGTAATATACACTTTCATGTACTCTCTTACATAAGTCTCCTCCACGTCAATGCAATCCGGGTTTGTCGGCAATGCATGCTGATCTATCTCTTGTATCAATGGCGGTCCGTCTTGTCGCGTCTCGCTTTGTCTGTCTGCCTGTCTGCCTTGAGCTCTGGTCACGGTTGGCTGGACCGCACACGCGCTCACCTGCTTGCTTTTAATTTGTTTGTTCTTCGAGCACAGTTTAGCTCTGTGGTCTGGAGAAAAGCATAGGAAACAAAGGCCACGCTTTCTAATCTCGTCGGGGGTTGGACGTCCGTCTGTCCTGTTATTTGTCTGTGTCCCTCCCGGTCGGTCAGTCCACGTGTCCGTCTGTTTAACTGTCGTCTGAGGAGGTGCTGGCGCTTTCGCGTAGCGTGCCTCCGTCGTACCCGTGCCTAGACTATGCTTCGTATAGTCATTTTCCCAAGGGTGTGTGGCAGCATAAGTGTCAGCCGCTGCAGGTAACTCTTTGTGCCCTAACCAATTCTGTTGCTCTTGACTGAGGATGAAATTCAAACATCCTCTGGGCAACATTTTTTTCATTTTATCTGCAATCAAGAGGCTTGTAACCTCATCAAACGTCATTGCCTTGCGATCTTGCAGATAGTAAGAAAGTAAATTATGCAGTCTCGAAGCTAATGTTGTGTATGATTCATCTACCGCCTTTTTTGCGTTCATGAATCGCTCTCGTAAAGAGACTGCGCTCACTTTGAACTCTTTCAACAAGAAGGTTTTTAGCTTCCCGTAATTATCAAGCTCCTCTTGTGTGAGTCTGGCCGTCAGTGCTCTGGCCTGATTATCTAGACAGGTCAAGAGTAATCTGCTTCGAAGGTCGTCCGGGACAGCGCAAGAGTCGAATAACCTTTCGCAATGCACAAAGAAACCAGGGATTTGCGCATGGTCGCTGGGGAATCTCGGTAAGAGTCCTCGCAAGCTTTCACTATACGTTTTCATTCGTCCTACGACCGAATGCCTCAAGTTATAGTCCCTTTCGTCTCTGAGTCTCCTCTCTGCGTCCCTTTCCTCTCGGACCTCCTTCTCTCTCTTCTCTGCCTCCTCCTTTTCTTCTCTCCTCCGCTTCTCCTCCTGAAGCCTGAGCTTCTCAGCTTCCTCTCTCTCTTCCCTTCTCCGCTTCTCCTCACGAAGCCTTACTCCTTCTGCTTCCTCTCTTGCTTCTCTTCTCAGCCTCTCGGCTTCCTCTCTCTCTTCCCTTCTCTGCTTCTCCTCACGAAGCCTTACTCCTTCTGCTTCCTCTCTCGCTTCTCTTCTCAGCCTCTCAGCTTCCTCCTTTTGTTCTTTCCTCAATCTTTCCGCTTCCTCTTTCTCTTCTCTTCGCTGCTTCTCAGCCCGCTTCTCCTCAAGCAGTCTGAGCTTCTCTGCTTCCTCTTTTTCTTCTCTTCGCTGCTTCTCAGCCCGCTTCTCCTCAAGCAGTCTGAGCTTCTCTGCTTCCTCTTTTTCTTCTCTCCTCAGTCTTTCTTCTTTCTCTTCTCTTCTCCTCTCTTTCTCTTCCTCTCTTCTCTCTCTTCTCTCCGCTTCCTCTCTCAGCCTTGCGGCTTCCTCTCTCTCGTATTTTAAGCGTTTTAATTCGTATATCTGCGTTTGCGCTGCCGAGTCGATACTGCTTTCTATGCTACCCGTGCTTACTTCCTCCCTTACTTCTGGCGGGGTTTCCCGTCCAGACACAATTATTTCAGCACTCGCCTCTTGGAGTTGGCCCGTACTCATGGAACCCAATTCCTCCTCTCCTAGTCCCATCTTTATCAGATATGCGACTAGTCTGTGACGGGGCATGTTCTGCACCCTCACTCTTTTCCCTACCGACAACTCATCCATCTTCCAACAGTCCGCTCACTAATAGAAAAAGATAAGTAAGTTAGAGGAGAGTCACCGCTGGTCAGAAATCAAAGAAAACAACGTCCTAAAATTCTACCACAAATACAACAAGAACAGAACTGAGCAAAAGGAGCTACGCAAAAGCCTCGGCTATTCGCACACCAATCCTCATCCAGACCTCAACCGCAACCTCACAGATTACCACGACTACCAGTAAGGACTTACCCTCTGATACGTCGAGCGTGTTCCGTCTTTTGGTATCTTGGCTGATCCGCTGTCCTCCGTTGTCACTCCCGTCCGTCGTTGCTAGCGATGGTCGGTCGTCCGTTGGCGCTCTTGTTCCTCGTCCTTGCCTGTTGCTGTCGGTTCCTTCGAGTCCTTCGTCTTCGGAGTCCGGCACTCGATTTCTCCAGTTGCGAAGGGTTGTATTCGCCGCTGGTCCCGATCTGTTGAGATTCCTCTTTCCGTTTCCGGTTCCGCTCTTCGTCGTGACGTCTTCAGTTGAAAAACCCTGTCGACTGCGCCAATGTCGCAATCGAAGGTTTCCCAGTCGATTGTTTGCCGTGTGTTGATGTCGACCCTCGATTGCTCGTTCTTTTACTTGCACTTTTATTTAACGTGCCTAACTTTTCTATAGAAGATTCACGACGAACTTTGTTTAATTAATAAATGAATTTAATTAAAGAAACAAATATATATACACTAACTCTACGGGAACTTCCACGTAGTATTAAAGCGTTTAGATATTAAATCGGACTATCTCAAATGTTGCTTCGTACAGCCTAACTACAGATCGTTCTTTCGCGTCAGTCTCTGAATCTGACGGACTAATACTCTGCCGCCGCCGCTGGTCGTTCCTCCCGATGTTGATCGCTCGACCGATGTTCACACGTCGCGTTCGCCAGTAGTACAAGTCCCGTGTTCTCCTTTTCCTTCCGTTAAGTAGGAACTTCAGCGTGCACCGGTCAGCCCCCTCCCCACGTCAATCTATCGTCAATTAGTGTCAGATTGCTCCTCGAGACACGGGTCGTCGCTCGCCTGCAGCGCGGGCGGTGTCTGGTTACAACATAGCCGCGAGGTGTCCTATTACACCTTGGCTGTGTGGTGTCCGATTACACCTCGGCCTCGCTGCCTTCATTGTTGACCCAGTGGAGACTGGCTTTCGTCCGTCATCTTCCTATCTCGACCGGCAACGACGCTTACATCATAATGATGATGCCATCTCGTCGTTGTCGTCGATCTCCTCACGCGACACCACGTGAGCCGAGTTTGCCTTGCTTTGAGCACCTGTCTTCTGCAGTAATTCACTGTGAGAAAGATCGATATAAGACAGAGAATTTTTATGCGAGAGTCCTATCCTAGCTAATGAAGCTATTACGCCGTCTCTCCATTTGTCTTTTCTCTATATGTTATGTAAGTTATTTATTGCATTTCTGATTAGTTCGTCATTTTGTTAAATAATTCCCTTCTTCCCTAAAGCTCTCTCTTCTATCTGTGCTACTCTCGCCGTGTCATTCTCACTTTTGCTATTGCTCTGTTTACCACACATCCTCCCATCGCCGTTTCACTCCATTCTATGTAGGCCCTATATTTCGTAATTGGCTTGAAAGATTGCAACTGGACTGTTGGGGTAGTTAGCAGGTCAGAAGATGGCTGAAATGGAATGATTGTACGTACGCTACTCGGTAAAACATTCGATAAAACAGACAAAAAGGTAATGTTGAAATGGAAACTGCAACAAATCAAAATCGGATTATTATTATTATTATTATTATTATTATTATTATTATTATTATTATTATTATTATTACAAACATTCGGGTCTAAATATATGCTCTGGGTGTGGGGATTCATAGCCAGCCCAGCACTCCAGGGCTTACTATAGGACTAGAAGAGATATCACGTAAGAATACTTCTAAGAGCCCATCGTGTTCAGACATGGAATTAGACGAGGAGGCAGCGGCTAGAAGAAGACCTGGTAACAAAAGTCCTGATGAGTCGAATATTTAGTTGATTTTGAGATTTCAGGATCAGAGGTGTCTGCATCTATGCTTGAGTCGAATATTTTAGTTGAGTTTGAGGTTTTTCCAGAGGAAGCTGAAACTAATTCAGAACTAGACAACGTTAACGCTGATCCCGATCAAAACTTCTATAGGAACCCCACCTGGTCTAGTGACTATATAGCTCCAGAAGCATTTATTAAATACAGCCAATCACAAAGCCTCCAAGCTGAGCAGTCCATCACAGTAATGCACATTAATTGTCGTAGTATGGCTTACAAACTGGGAACGATCAGCGAGCTGGCAAATACATTCCACGCTTCGATCATAGCTTTAACTGAGACTTGGGTAGACTCTAATTTGGAGGACACCATTCGGGTTAAGGGGTTTAACTTTGTGGGCAAATCTAGAGCGGGTGGAAGAGGTGGTGGTGTGGGATTGCTTATAAAGGATGATCTAAAATTTGAATTGTTCACTCCAAAGGGTGGCACTGTAGATCACAGATCCTACGAGTCTTTTTATCCGCCTAGCCCTACAAACAACTTCACCAATAATGGGTGTAATTTACAGATCCCCAGGGCCACAGCTAAGAGTTTAACGACGAATTTGATGAATTGATGGCGAGACTAAAACAGAACTCAAAAGAGGTATTGTTGATGGGAGATCTGAAAATAAATGAACACAACGACTCGAATGCTTTTCATAACGGTCTTACAGCACACCATTTCCTTCCCACTATCACTAGGCCCACTAGGTTTACTCAAACTAACCGGACTTTAATTGACAACATATTCAGTACTGCTTGGTCAAAGTTAATTGAGGCGTTTGTCATCATTTCGGACATCTCTGACCACCTCCCAATCTATGCCCGATTTTCTTTGGAAACCACTCCTAATAATAACCATTGTTATAAGGAATTCCGAAGAGTCAACGAGGCAAATCTAAACAAATTCCAGAAAACCCTCGAAGAGGAGAACTCGGACCTTATTATGAGGGCTTGCGAACTGGGGAGCGTTAATGAGGCATACGAACTTTTCTCCGACAAATACACCCAAGCTTACAACTCAGCATTCCCATTCGTTAAGGAAGCTGAATCTTTGAAGAAGAAATTTAAACAGCCTTGGATGTCACTAGGAATTTAAAAATGCTGCAAGAAAAAAAAATTATTATATGTAAGATATCTTAAAACTCCAACCCTGCAGAATAAAACAAAATTTATTGAGTATAAGAACAGATTTAAATCTATAAGAATTAATGCGGAGCGCAACTATTATACCACTGAATTCTACAAGCATCACAATGATTTAAAAGCCACTTGGAGGCTGATCAGGGGGGCCATGCAAATTGAAGATAAAAGAAACACACAGATTTCTCTTAAAATAAACAGAGTTTTATTGGAAGACCCAGAGATAATAGCAAATAAATTCAATGGTTATTTTGCGGGTATAGCTAGTGAATTATCAAAGAAAATTATTGATTCTCCAGACTCCTTTGAAAAATTTCTTCCACCGTCCAAAACATCTTCCATGGGCCTCCTCCCGACCTCCATCGACGAGCTTCTGAAAATCACTAATCTCCTAAAAAAAACACACCACAGGTTTAGATGAAATCGACCCCTATATTGCCACTCCTAATTTAAAACTGAGAGTTGTACCTTTAATGGCGATCATCAATTTCTCCCTTCTTAATGGAATAGTCCCTCTTAAGATCAAAATGGCAAAAGTTGTTCCAATCTATAAAAAGGTGATACTGACAACCCTGCCAATTTCAGGCCTATTTCAATACTTCCTTATTTTGCTAAGTATTTCGAAAACATAGTATACGATAGATTAAGTAATTATCTAACTACCTTTAATTTAACACACCAAGCGCAACATGGCTTCCGATCTGGGCATTCCACCTACATGGCCCTAATTGAGATAATAATTAATAATTATATTCTTTATTATTTCAAACCGACAGACGCAGTAAGACTACATTGAAACATGAAAGTACAATCAATATCTTAATTAAACATACGGTTTGGCAGCCATGCAAGGCGTCGCCCTAGAGGGGGGTTTCGGGAGTCGATCCGCGTACCTTATGCTCTCCTGGCCGTGAGTGTTACCACTACTCTATCCCCTCCCCGAATCACTATAGCAATTGATGCAAACGAATATTCTGTGGGGTCTTCGTCGATAAGGCGAAGGCCTTCGACACGGTCAACCATCCGATCTTGTTAAAAAAATTAGATAACTTTGGCAGGACCGCACTCAAAAAGTATCATGCAATGGCGTGCTGTCCGATAGTCGCTCTATTTTATTTGGTGTACCACAGGGTTCAAATCTCGGCCCTTTACTCTTTTTCTTGTACATTAATGATCTAGCCACAATATCTAAAACCCTCCACTTCATTGTATTTGTGGATGACACTATTTTTTTGCACACCCTTCTTGGCAAACTCTAATGGAAATAGTAAACTCAGAATTAAAACTCATCAATCACTGGCTCTCAGCAAATATACTCACCCTCAATGCTGACAAATCTAATTTCATTCTTTTTAAATCCCACAGGAAAATTGTGCCAATAGACATTACCCTTGAAATCGCAGAAAGCCCCTTGGACCAAGTGGAGTCTACCAAATTCCTGGGGGTGGTTGTCGATAGACGTCTCTCCTGGAGAGACCATATTAACTTTGTCGCACAAAAAATAGCGAAAATCATGGGCATAATCAATAGGATCGCCCACCTACTTCCTGAAGTGATTAGGCTAAATTTATATCATTCTTTAATTTCACCATACCTAAATTATTGCAATATCATTTGGGCCTCCACGTACGAATCTAGATTAACTAAATAAATAATTCTTCAAAAAAAGGCAGTTCGGATGGGAGCAGGAGTGCCTTTTGGGACCCATACTGCCCCAATCTTCAGCAGACTTAAACTACTAAATATAAGTCAACTTAGGCTAGCACAAATTGGTAAATTTTTCTATTGGTTTGAACACAACAACCTTCCCTCCTCATTGTGTGACTATTTTATCCCAGGATCTCATATCCACACCCACCACACTAGGAACGCCGCTCCCCTCAGAGAAGTCAAGGCTCGTACCAGCTCACGACTATTTAGTCTAAAGGCGTATGGCCAAAAGTATGGGAAACTATACCTCCCGATATCCGTCACTCTCCAAATATAAACAAATTTAAATCTCGTTTGAAATCATTTATCTTGAATGCTAGTAACTGTTAACTGACCTTGGAGCGACCACAGGGTTTGGCCAATGCTGCTCATAATTATGTGCATTAGGCTTTAAGAGATTTATAACATCCTTGCTTATCAGTTACTGTTACTTCATTCTGTGTCTGTATTGAGCATCGTCCTCTCATCGCCTCCTCCTCGCGCTCTGAAACCAACCAGAAGTGTTGACCCATGACTAATATTGTACGTTTTTAAACTTTTATCGTCATCTAGTACACCCTCACCAACTATCAGCACCATTTGCGATAGAGCCGAAGGTCCTTGCATGCCAAGTTGGTCACATACTTTCATTTTTACACTGTTGAAGGTGTCAGTTAGTTCTACAGAGAATTAAAAATTTCTGTTTGTATCAGTAATGACTTGAATGCAAATTATGCCACCTCTAAACCTAAGAACCAAGTAAAGAGTTGATTCTTCCTGGATGTTGTAGTCACTCAGGGTGCGGCCATCTTCCAGCTGTTTTCCATGAAAGATCAGACGCTGCTGGTCGGGATGAAAACCTTCCTTGTCCCAGATTTTAGCCTTCAACTTCTCTATGGTGTCACTTGGCTCAACCTCAATGGTGGTGATGGGGTTCGTGCCTGTCGGGGCCCTGACGAAAATCTGCATGATCTATGGTTGCCCACGGTTCGACAACACTAGAATCAAACAAATCGTTGTATTTAAAATACGACACCAACTTGAATATTTAAAAAGAAAGAGATATACGTAGTTATGAATTACATTGGACTCTATGGGTACATAACCCCAAAACGCATTTAGGTATATTCAGAGGAGTGAAAACACTATTATTACCTAATTGGGTACTCTCTTACACAGATAAACACATTAAATCACCACAGACTGACTGGGGTGATTTAATCACAGCAATTTCCTTGCTCCATGATTAAAAACTACTCTCTGATGTCATCTGGTCCATACTCTATATATACTGAGCGGATGATATGAATCATCAATAAACTCCTCTTTTTCGAGCAGGGCCATAAATTGCTCTGCAGTGATGGGTAATTACGGTTTTTATCTAATTAATTAGAATTAGTATAAGTTCAAATTTCCTAATTAGAAATAAAAAATTAGAATTAGTAAAGGCCTACTTTAACTAATTAATTAGAATTAGTTGTTGACGACAGAATACAAACATACACAAAAATGAAGTTTACTAGTTTGGCAGTGTTGGGATAAATAGTCAGGTTGACTATTTAAATAGAATAGTAAATAGTCCCTGTAGAAAACTATTGAAATAGTATTTAGAATAGTCAATAGCCTCAGACTATTGCAAATACCACTTGACTATTTAAAAACTATTTAGCTATTATCGGTGACAGTTACATATAATTATTGACAAAGCTTGAAATGTTCTAATGTAGGCCTACTAATGTACTTAGTAGTTCTTGTTAACTTTGAGTAACAGCAAACATTAAAATACCACATCATTGTGCACATGACTGTTTAAATACTAGCTATTATCAGTGTCAGTTACATATAATTATTGAGAAAACTTGACATTTTCTAATGTACTAATTTTATTAGTTCTTGTTGACTTTGAGTAAGAGCAAACGTTCAAAAGTTTCATCGAATAAGTGATTCCTTTTCTTGGTGAGAATTCCTTGAAAGGTTCTGTTAGCTGAGCGCTATATGTCAGCCGTAGTGCAGAATTAAGGCAACTATGCACAATAACACTCGCTTGTCAGTATGCAATACCTTAAAGGTCATGGGTAAAATATGAAAATATTGAATGCAGAAATGTGGGATGTTAATATTAACTAAGTTCTTGGCACGCCACAACCGACTCAGACTGTGGACTACTAGAATAAGGTTGCCGTAAAACACGGCCAGCACTTCCTAGGCCACATGAAAACGGGCTGAGAAAGCCTGAGATACGCTGCTCCAATTAATTTATGATTAATTAACACCTAAAATAGTTAAACTGCTTTTGGGGACTCGCTTTATTTTTCAGTTTAATCGCTTTCGGGGAACCAGGATTCGGGTAGAAATGAATGAATCACGATTTACCTTTAAGTGTAAAATAAAGTTCTATGAAACTTTAGCACGTCCACGATGTCGCCGTGTTCAAATTAATAGACCATAGAGATCAAGAGTTAGAGTGTCACAAACATAGAGGTATTAATATACCTTGAGGTAAAGAACTTAAAGTTAATAATAATAAGTAAGAACATACATAAGTTAATTTTTAAAGTTTTTTCAGACTGATGGTTGACTATTTAAATTTTAATAAATAGTAAATAGTCATATACTATTTAAATACTATTTCAATAGGACCTTTTTCATGACTATTTCAAATAGTGGCATCAATTATACTATTTAGGCCCTAAATACTATTTAAATAGTATTTGCTATTTAAATCAGTGGTTCTTAACCGGTGTGTCGCGACACACTAGTGTGTCGCGAATCGACCGGGAGTGTGTTGCGTAAACATGGTGTGTCGTTGGTGTGTCGCGAAAAATTGGTGTGTCGCGAATTCTCACAGCCTACGTCCGTAATTCTTGCATTACACTTACTTACTTAAAGTTTAGCGGGCGTAGGCTGTGAGAATTCCTAGTACTCTATTTATCTATTCTAGTATATCACAATCTGGAATGGCCATGATGTTTAGGGCCTACCTTATACAGTATAGGCCCCTACACGTTTGCGACCGCGCTGATGTAAACTTTTACCCATTACTGTAACATTCGAAAGAGCCCTAAATTTCTCAGAATGAAACGAAAATATTGCGAATCTACAACTAAGCTCTTTTGGACTACTCTCTGGAAAACCCCTCTGATTTGATTTGGCCTTCTCTAAACCGGACTCGGACCTCTTTTGGACTACTCTCTGAAGAACCCCCTCTGATTTGATATGACCTTCTGGAACCGAACTCGGGCTTCTTTTGGACAACTCTCTGGAACAACTCTCTGATTTGACGTAGCGCCCGTGATAGGCTGGTGCCCTGCGCTCGGCCTTCGAATTGCGCTTTAGAAGTTTGGAGATTACGATTACTGATGATGCGAAATC
The DNA here is from genome assembly GCA_963556255.1 of Allolobophora icterica. Taxonomy (NCBI): domain Eukaryota; kingdom Metazoa; phylum Annelida; class Clitellata; order Crassiclitellata; family Lumbricidae; genus Allolobophora; species Allolobophora icterica. Next base: position 45,797,035 of record OY744614.1, on the reverse strand, counting down.
AGATTTTAGTAGCAATGAGACGAATTCTATAGCAGCAACAGCAGTGAATACGAAAATGATGCTGCTGCCGCTGCTAGTTTTATAATAGTAAACCAATCATGAAAAACATGAAAATAAGAAATCTAGACTGAAAGATATGCACAAGCAATCCTCAAGAACTCAGTTTTGGGCTAAGACGTAGGCCTACAAAGAAGAACATTACAAAACACTGGCGAGCAAAGTAAGCAAAGAGTAGATTTCATTTCATAGTTCCTACTTATATGAGCAAGGTTTTTCTCAGATGATCAACAGAAAGAAGAAGAAACGAAACAAACTGGCTAGAGAGAAAAATCTAGGAGCAAAAATCCCACTAAATGTTAGTCCTACTAAGTTAAAGTAGAAACCACAAAGGACTCAACATGAACGTTTTCATTCATTGCAAATGTTAACAATTAAAAATTTTAAGTTTATAACATTTTTAACATTATTCACACACGACGATAGCGTAGTGTGTCGCCAAATTTGGTTGCAAGTTTAGGTGTGTCGTGTGTCAAAAAAGGTTAAGAACCACCGATTTAAATAATAATAATCTTCGTTTAATATCTTCAAACTGACAATAACGCAGTATGATTACAAATCAGTATGAACGGATGATCACAAGTTATTACAGGAGTCGAATTTAACTGTACACTGCAGCCATGCAAGGCGCCCATCACGTCCTACATCTCATTTTAACAACTGCCATCTCGCGAATGAAAGGCTGAGTGGACCTAAATTTGGGAGGGTAGCGGGAAGCGATCCCGCTACCTCTTGCTCTTCATGCCAGTGATGTTACCACTACTCTATGGTAGTACCCAACACTGTAGTTTGGCATGCAATCTATTAGCCAAATATTTTAAATAACGATGACTCAAATTTCAAGTTTTTCATCCATTATGCGCAATACGGTGGAAAATGTTTTTTTTCTTATTTATAATAAATCGGAGATACACCGTGGGACTATTATGGGTTGTAAAGTATTGTTTTTAAGCCTAATTCTTCGCTGATTTGCGACAAATCCTGTAAAAACAAACGCTCGCCCTATTGATGTTGATATATATATCAATGAGCACCTGTCAGCCAGCAACGCTTTGATCTATGCGAAGACTCGGCGCCTTGTCAAAGAGGGCAAGGCCGTTTCTACTTGGACCTTTGGTGGGTCAATATTTCACCGCTTATCCGAGGAGCCGGGGATCAAACCCACACGTTTCTTCAATCTACAAGAGTTAGACAAGTTGTCCCCCAGGTCAGCATGCCACCTACTGGATCACTTACGACAAGTCCTTAAAGAACATTAGGCCTATACTTCGCCCAGCAGGCTGTCAATGTATCCATAGCTTGACTGTCTGATGTTCGATGTGTGCCTTTCGCTATTCTCCCCATTCTTCTCCCACTTGATTGCTTACGCCTACTCAAGAACGTTTTTGTGAGTCCATCCAAAGATTATAATTTAGAAGTAAGAAGGATAATCTCGGATTCCTATCAACTTCATTTTTCTTAAGGATGCCATCACAGTTTGAAACAATCGTATGTATATTTTGCAAGTTAGGGGCCGTCCACATATTACGTACGCACTGAGGGGGGTCGGATTTTGGCGATTTTGCGTACGGGTGCGAACGGGGGGGGGGAAGGGGGGACAAAAGTGTACGTACGCAAAATAAATTTCTAATTATGACGTCCACATTGGCCTATTTATAACTCTGTATTGTCCTATAGTCGTCCGATGGCATTTTATTACATTATATAAAAGCCATGTGCAGTTATTCTGTGCTGTGAACGAGACACCTATAATTTGTCTATATTGGCCCTCACTCATCCTTCAATCTGGCCTAAAGCGCAGACTTTCGAGACACTTTCTGCAGCTGGTCTTCGGGGGGGGGGGGTGCGTCAAGTGTACGTGCGCGGGGGGGGGGTGTGGAAGAAAGTACGCTTGCGAACAGGGGGGAGGAGGTCCAATTTTCCCGGATTTTTGCGTACGTAATATATGGATGGCCCCTTACCTATCTTTCAGTTACAGTTTAGTCAGTTATCTCTAGGTTGAGTAAACTGGATCCTTCACCATAGTTCATAGATAGTGAAGTCTTGTGATAACCGGGGCTTCGGTTGAGGCTCACTATTCTCATGCTTACTGCTTACAAGTACCCACCATTTGAGATGTATGCTTTTCTTTGTGTCGGATGATGTTGCTTATGGGTGATACTTAATGAACTTCGGTTGATGTTGCTTATGGGTGGTACTAATGAACTTCGGTTGATGTATTGTTAGTGCAAGCACAATGCTCTGCTGGCACCCCATTGATGTGACACTCAGTTCTTGTTTGCTAATATTGTTTGTTAATGTTAGTGCAAACACTATGTTCTGCTCGCACCCTATTGATGTGTCACTCAGTTTTCCTGTATTGATGTACTACAGTAGCTGGTTTACCCGGCGTTGCCCGGGGTTATAAGCCACCACCACCACCAGTTAATGTGACGTGAAATCTCTACGGCTGCGCCATCTGGCGAATCTTTAGAAATGCGTGCCGGTGACAGAGAATTTTCGGTGAAACACACAGAATCTTCTTGGGTGGCGCCATCTGGCGAATGAAAATAGGTCGACTCGAATTTTTAAGAAGTGGGGTTTTTTGAGGTTTTCGCCCGTTTTCACCATGGAAGCGGTGAAAACGGAGGACGCGAAGCCTGACACTGGGTGTGTAATGCCCACCCCGAGACAGTAGTAAAGGTTTGGAGTGAAAAGGTCGAAAGGTGTAGAAATGCATCCCGGTCAAAGATCGCGGTGACAGAGGAACAGACAGAGTCCTTGCTTTATTTATATAAATGGTTTCAGTTAATCTAGTCTAGTTTATGATAGATTTAGACGAACTGTTTTGTTGATATTTTTCCTTCTCTTACTATATTATGCTCTTAGGACATCCAATGGTGACTTTGGGGTTCCTTCACGGCCAACACGCTCTGTGATCATGGATTTCTCCCCCTAGTTTATTCTTGTGTTTTTTTTTTACTTTCCTTCAACACTTCTCTCCCCTTTTATCTCTTACTAACTTAACACTGCCCAAGTTAAATTAATGTTGTATTATTTCTCCGACAAATACACCCAAGCTTACAACTCAGCATTCCCACTCGTTAAGGAAGCTGGATCTTGGAAGCATACATTTAAACAGCCTTGGATGTCACTAGGAATTTTAAAATCCTGCAATAAAAAAATTTATTATATGTAAGATATCTTAAAACTCCAACCCTGCACAATAAAACAAAATTTATTGAGTATAAGAACAGATTTAAATCTATTAGAATTAATGCGGAGCGCAACTATTAACCCACTGAATTCTACAAGCATCACAATGATTTAAAAGCCACTTGGAGGCTGATCACGGAAGCCATGCAAATTGAAGATAAAAGAAACAGACAGATTTCTCTTAAAATAAACAGAGTTTTAGTGGAAGACCTAGAGATAGTAGCAAATAAATTCAATGGTTATTTTGCGGGTATAGCTAGTGAATTATCAAAGAAAATTATTGATTCTCAAGACTCCTTTGAAAAATTTCTTCCACCGTCCAAAACATCTTCCATGGGCTTGCTCCCGACCTCCATCGACGAGCTTCTGAAAATCACTAGTCTCCTAAAAGAAAACACACACCACAGGTTTAGATAAAATCGACCCCTATATTGCCACTCCTAATTTAAAACTGATAGTTGTACCTTTAATGGTGATCATCAATTTCTCCCTTCTTAATGGAATAGTCCCTCTTACGATCAAAATGGCAAAAGTTGTTCCAATCAATAAAAAAGGTGATACTGACAATCCTGCCAATTTTAGGCCTATTTCAATACTTCTTTATTTTGCTAAGTATTTCCGAAAAAATAGTATACGATAGATTAAGTAATTATCTAACTACCATAAATTTAATACACCAAACGCAATATGGCTTCCGATCTGGGCATTCCTCCTACATGCCCTAATTGAGATGGAAGACCGAATCACTATTAAAGCAATTGATGCAAACGAATATTCTGTGGGGTCTTCGTCGATTTAGCGAAAGCCTTCGACACGGTCAACCATCCCATCTTGTTAAAAATTAGATAACTTTGGTATTAGGGGCCCAATGCTAAAATGGTTCCACCGCTACTTTCAGGACCGCACTCAAAAAGTATTATGCAATGGCGTGCTGTGTGATAGTCGTTCTATTTTATTTGGTGTACCACAGGGTTCAAATCTCGGCCCTTTACTCTTTTTCTTGTACATTAATGATCTAGCCACAATATATAAAACCCTCCACTTCATTTTATTTGCGGATGACACTATTTTTTTGCACACCCATCTTGGCAAACTCTAATGGAAATAGTAAACTCAGATTTAAAACTCATCAGTCACTGGTTCTCAGCAAATAGACTCACCCTCAATGTTGACAAATCTAATTTCATTCTTTTTAAATCCCACAGGAAAATATTATTGTGCCAATAGACATTACCCTTGTAATCGCAGAAATCCCCTTGGACCAAGTGGAGTCTACCAAATTCCTGGGGGTGGTTGTGGATAGACATCTCTCCTGGAGAGACCATATTAACTCTGTTGCACAAAAAATAGCGAAAAGCATGGGCATAATCAATAGGATCCCCCACCTACTTCCTGAAGTGATTAGGCTAAATTTATATCATTTTTCAATTTCACCGTACCTAAATTATTGCAACATTATTTGGGGTCCACGTACGAATCTAGATTGACTAAATGAACAATTCTTCCAAAAAAGACAGTTCGGATGGTGGCAGGAGTGTCCATTTTGGGACCCATACTGCCCCAATCTTCAGCAGACTTAGACTACTAAATATAAGTCAACTTAGACTAGCACAAATTGGTAAATTTTTCTATCGGTTTGAACACAACACCCTTCCCTCCTCATTATGTGACTATTTTATCCCAGGATCTCATATCCACACACAGTGACCCACCACACTAGGAACGCCGCTGCCCTCAGACAAGTCAAGGCTCGTACCAACTCACGACTATTTAGTATAAAGGCGTATGGGCCCAAAGTATGGGAAACTATACCTCCCGATATCCGTCACTCTCCAAATATAAACATATTTAAATCTCGTTTGATATCATTTATCTTGAATGCTAGTAACTGAACTGACCTTGAAGCGACCACAGGGTTTGGCCAATGCTGCCCATAATTATGTGCATTAGGCTTTAAGAGATTTATAACATCCTTGCCTATCAGTTACTGTTACTGTGTCTGCATCGAGCATCGTCCTCTCATCGCCGCCTCCTCGCGCTCTGAAACCAACCAGAAGTGTTGACCCATGACTACTATTATACGTGTTTAAACTTTTATCGTCATCTAGTACACCCTCACCACCTATCAGCACCATTTTCGATAAAGCCGAAGGTCCTTGCATGCCAAGTTGGTCACATACTTTCATTTTAACACTTTTGACGGTGTCAGTTGGTTCTACAGAGAATTGGAAATTTCTGTTTGTATCAGTAATGACTTAAATGCCAATAATGCCACCTCTCAGCTTTAGAATCAAGTGAATAGTTGATCCTTTCTGGATGTTGCAGCCGCTCAGGGTAATGCCATCATCGTCTAGCTGTTTTCCAGCAAAGATCAGACGCTGCTGGTCGGGAGGAATACCATCCTTGTCCCAGATTTTAGCCTTCAACTTCTCTATGGTGTCACTTGGCTCAACCTCAAGGATTGTGAGGGCCGTGCCTGTCGGAGGCCTGATGAAAATCTGCATGATCTATGGTTGCCCACGGTTCGACAACACTAGAATCAAACAAATCGTTGTATTTAAAATACGACACCAACTTGAATATTTAAAAAGAAAGAGATATACGTAGTTATGAATTACATTGGACTCTATGGGTACATAACCCAAAACACATTTAGGTATATTCAGAGGAGTGAAAACACTATTATTTTACCTGAATGGGTAGGCATACTCTCTTACACAGACGAACACTTTCAATCACCTCAGACAGACAAACACATTCAATCACCACAGACAGACAAACACTTTCAATCACCACAGACAGACAAACACTTTCAATCACCACAGACAGACAAACACTTTCAATCACCACAGACAGACAAACACTTTCAATCACCACAGACAGACAAACACATTCAATCACCTCAGACAGACAAACAGATTCCACCACAGACAGACAAACAGATTCAATCACCACAGACAGACAAACACTTTCAATCACCACAGACAGACAAACACTTTCAATCACCACAGACAGACAAACACATTCAATCACCTCAGACAGACAAACACATTCAATCACCACAGACAGACAAACAGATTCCACCACAGACAGACAAACACTTTCAATCACCACAGACAGACAAACACATTCAATCACCACAGACAGACAAACACATTCAATCACCACAGACAGACAAACAGATTCCACCACAGACATACAAACACTTTCAATCACCACAGACAGACAAACACTTTCAATCACCACAGACAGACAAACACTTTCAATCACCACAGACAGACAAACACTTTCAATTACCACAGACAGACAAACACTTTCAATCACCACAGACAGACAAACACTTTCAATCACCACAGACAGACAAACACTTTCAATCACCACAGACAGACAAACACTTTAAATCACCACAGACAGACAAACACATTCAATCACCTCAGACAGACAAACAGATTCCACCACAGACAGACAAACAGATTCAATCACCACAGACAGACAAACACTTTCAATCACCACAGACAGACAAACACTTTCAATCACCACAGACAGACAAACACTTTCAATCACCACAGACAGACAAACACTTTCAATCACCACAGACAGACAAACACATTCAATCACCTCAGACAGACAAACAGATTCCACCACAGACAGACAAACAGATTCAATCACCACAGACAGACAAACACTTTCAATCACCACAGACAGACAAACACTTTCAATCACCACAGACAGACAAACACATTCAATCACCACAGACAGACAAACACATTCAATCACCACAGACAGACAGATTCCACCACAGACAGACAAACACTTTCAATCACCACAGACAGACAAACACTTTCAATCACCACAGACAGACAAACACTTTCAATCACCACAGACAGACAAACACTTTCAATTACCACAGACAGAAAAACACTTTCAATCACCACAGACAGACAAACACTTTCAATCACCACAGACAGACAAACACTTTCAATCACCACAGACAGACTGGGGTGATTGAATCACAGCAATTTCCTTGCTCCATGATTAAAAACTACTCTCTGATGTCATCTGGTCCATACTCTATACTGAGCGGATGATATGAATCATCAATAAACTCCTCTTTTTCGAGGAGAGCCATAATCCACTCTGCAGTGATGGGCAATTATGGCTTTTATCTAATTAATTAGAATTAGTATAAGTTCAAATTTCATAATTAGAATTAAAAATTATAATTAGTAGGGACCTACTTTTACTAATTAATTCGAATTAGTTGTTGACGCCAGAATACAAAAATACTCAAAAATGAAGTGTACTAGTTTGGCATACAATCTATTAGCCAAATATTTTAAATAATAATGATGACTCAAATTTCAAGTTTTTCATCCAATTTATGCGCAAATCGGAGATACACCGTGGGACTATTATTGTAACGCACCCCCTCGCCGGGACCAGCTACTAAGGTTGGGCCTTCATACACCTTCATCTCATCAGGACCTAAACCTGTGGAGCACCCTTCTTCCGGCACCGACCGCTCAGTGCCCTCCCCTTGGGCGGCTGCTAACCCTAGCAGAGCTTGGGCGGCCATGTCCCGATCAGTAGGGTTATTATCGGCTGATAACCCCATCTCTAGCTCCAAGGCAGGCTGATCACCTGATAGATTTGACATTCTTATAACCTCCTCACCACCAGACCATGGTACCCAGGATGACAGACGTGTGGTATTTCTATTAGGCATGTCCACGACCTTCGAATGGAGAGTAACCCATCCCTCGGATGAATCAGGGTTCGTTGTGGCCCAACCTGTCCCTTTTGTGCGTTTATAGCTGAAAGCTCAGCGGCCAAATTATTCCTCTCAGCCCTCAGCATTCTCAATTCACGAATCAATTCAGTAGAAACATCGGGAGTATTGATGGGAGGATCAGACAAAGGAGAACCTTCTCTCTCTCCTCCATATCTTCCTCTTGCTCTCTGTTCTTATCTTCTAACGTGAACATTACCTCAGCCTCACCTTTATTCAAGTCTAAAGTGAGCAAATACTCGAACTCTGTGTTCTATAAAAGAATTGTGTTTAATTACAGGCAAGTAGCGATGCCACAGTTGTGCACCAAATACAGACAATCACAAACACACTTCAGCAAGCAACGGATTGCAATGGCACCATCAGCCCGTCAATTACCACCACTTAAACGTACCCTATGCAAATTAACTCTTACTACCTTAATGGCGTCAGAATATTAAATCAATGCTCACACTGGTTCCAGGCTAAACTTCTCCGTGCCACATTACCCAACTTTATCGACTATAGAACAACGAAGCTAAGCTAAACTAACTACATCCGGGTCTTTTCACGAGTTACCAGTAGCGGGCTTCGCAATTAGTCTGACAATGATCTAAATTTCACCGTAAGAAAATCGTAAAAATCAGTTAACAAGATCTACAGGTCCTTTTCGACCTTGCCAACAGTAACTTACATCAAATTGGGAACAAAACAATTATTTTGTATCACTTCTCGGCAAAACAAACACAGATGCGTCCTACCATCTAGAAAGAACACAAACAAGAGAGCCAGCGTATCTAAAAAGAACACAAACAAGAGAGCCAGCGTGCCTTAGTTCGGCAGCCAAAATTGGCCGATCGGGCGCGTTTCAAAAGGAAACCAACATAAACTGTGAAGGGCCGAACCTTCACATTATGGGTTGTAAAGTATTGTTTTAAAGCCTATTTCTTCGCTGATTTGCGACAAATCCTGTAATACGAAAACGCTCGCCCTATTGATGTTGATGTTGCAGGAACAACATTATGTGTTAGATGCATTTGGAAAGTCTGAGAAATTTCATTTGTTTCTTGCTAGAAGCTATAAATGCTATTGCTAAAATAGACACTTTCCAATTAGTTTTACTTTACTTTTGAATTCGTTTATGCAATGAAGTCTACCACAAAACGTATCGCAGCTAAGCTAATTCTTGTCTAACGTTTCAACGACGAGCTGCGCTGGTTTCCAGTTGCTTTTAGTACACTCTCAGCTTTAAAGTGTTCAAAGATATCATAAAAACTAAAAGACTCAAACTATTTGCTGATATTTATTAGTTACAATGAAATCACCCAGCAAAAAGTAAGTGTAATATTTAGGCAAGGTAAATAAATAAGAAGCTAATCGTGAAATTTTACTTAGAATGAGCCAACTTTTAATTAGAATTAGAATTAGAATTAGCAAAACTTCGGTTAGTAATTAATTAGAATTACCTACGAAGCTGAATAATTCGATAATTAATTAGTGTCCAATTAACTAAATACCCAAAACGGCCACTCTGGCCTACTCCAGTGCCCCGAAGTTGATGTGCTATATAAATAAATTTTTACATAGCAATGTAAGCCTATTAGACCAAATAAGTCTGTCGACCTACTTTAGACCAAGTAAGTCTGTCGACCTAGTTTGGATAACAGAAGTGTACATAACAGATATTCTGACAGTATGAAATCGTTCTACCCATGATAGGTTCTAGGAATTTATAAACAGTCTCTGCACTTAGAAATTTCGACGATTTTCGCTTTCTTCGTAACCAAATATTTTGAAACCAGGTAAACAGCGCACATGACTAAGCGAACCAATCTAAGCACTTGTCTGCTGATGTCATTCGCTGAGCGAGTGGTCGGTGAACACAAAGAGTATTGATGCGAGAGTCCTATCCTATGCAATTATAAAGCGCTCTCCCCACTAAGTCTTGTATCTTAATTTATGTAATGTGTTCATGCTTTCAAATACGTGGTAAGATATTGGTTTATCAATGACGAAGTTATCAGTTAAATACACATAGCCTACGTAACATCTCATTCGCAACCTACACTGAAGTTACCGTTTTTATTAACAACCCACCAAATGCAAGTTATTAAGCCTATTTCTGTAGAAGACAGCTTTATACAGATTGCAAGCTAATTAAAAATTCAGTAGACAACGGACCGTTAAAGTGTATCTGAAAATTAGGCATTAAATGCACTGACATGACCTTTTGGCTAATGAAACTGACAACCCGACGGTGCTCATGGGCACTTATGAATTTCGGAAACTAGGCCTATAGGTGCATCCAGAGAGAAATAACACACACTGAGAGTTCAGTGAGAGTCAATGTAACAGTATCATTGAATGACAAAGACAAAAATAAAAACTTGAGTGAGATATATGAAATCTTCAGTAAAATTCAGAAAACTTCTTGAACAATTAATATTTATTGGGATTTTCTTGAATAACCAACCGATATTTCACAGATCAAAGTTTGACATTATCATTCTCATACGTAAAAAATGGCAGGTGAAAACGGAATAGAACCCAAGTTAAAATTCATCAAAAATCAGCAGAACATTACATTTAGGACAATAGCTAATTACTTACAAATATATATATATGCGAGCCGCTAGCATAAAATATACATCGTTAATGCATATAGTATATATATGCATATCGGGGCCTACATGTTCTTAAACATATTTTCAATTATATTTATATGTGTGAATTAAGCTCAATGACATTTATGATTTCTTTGAGTTCAGGGTGCTTCATTCGGTTAGGCCTACTGTATAAGGCGCCACAATTCCACCAATAACTCTTACAATAACATAAAGTCTTGACTGTTGAGTAATGTTGTATGATTGTAGACTTTTGTCATCATCTGATAGCTGGTCTTGAGATATCAGCATCAGGTCTGAAAACTTTAATGACCGTCTCTGCCAAGCGCATCGTACACTTTCATTTTTACACTCATAACAAGGTCATCTGGTTCCACATCGAACTGGAAAATCCTACCTGTAAAGTTGACCTTAATGGTTATTGTACCACCTCTCAGTCTCAGGACCAAGTGAAGAGTGGATTCTTTCTGGATGTTGTAATCACTCAGGGTGCGGCCATCTTCAAGTTGTTTTCCAGCAAAGATCAGGCGCTGCTGGTCGGGAGGAATACCTTCCCTGTCTTGGATTTTGGCCTTCACGTTCTCGATGGTGTCGCTTGGCTCAACCTCGAGGGTGATTGTCTTGCTTGCGAGAGTCTTGACAAAAATCTGCATCTTTGGATGAGCTTTGTATAAAAAGATAATTGAGCAAATTAAAATATAATGAAGAGTTGTATGTAACTACATGCAATTAAACTCGTCTGAATAGTATCATAATACGACCTCATAAATCCAAATATGCACCACAGTGCATGCAAGGACTTCGTTTTGGTTTTTCTTAAGACGTGATGTCCAAATAGCCAGATGCATGGCCATATGTATTTTCTATAAGTGACATTGGGCTGCATGGAAACGCATCAGCCAGTGAAAAGTGTCATCAGAGGAGTGAGAATGTTAATTGCCTGAAGTGATCTTCCGTTAAACAGACAAACTGGGTTGTCTGAGTCCCGGTGTGTTGCCTTGCTAACTAATTAAAAAGTATATTCTCTCGTGTTATCTGGCCACTACTCTATTCTGAGCAGATAATAATATATGTATGCGATTAAATGGCGTCGGTACAATTTTGGAAAATGGGGGCTTAACCTTCCAAATTTCTGATGACCCTTTTAGTCGTGGCGTTTCTTGGTGAAGTCAATCAACCATCACACACTTTCTGTTACAAATTTCACTTCTGACGCTCTTCGATGGATGAAGCCTTTCCCCGCTTCCTGCCCAACAAACCTCCAAGGCTATTGGCTCTACCGGTAAAGGTATTTAAAGCCTTATGCATGCTCAGAACTATGGACCATAAGCACCACTGGTCTTTTCTTATTCGAATGGGGCCATAGTCCCTCTGACGACCCTTTCGTGTGTGATGCATTGCTGCGATATAGAAATCCTCTACGACATCAATTATAGCGCAATGCTATTAATGTGGTGGACAAGTTTGTTGACCCAATTAGAACAACACGTAGGCCTATGAGCATACAGGACATAGACAATGAAATATGATACCTTACTCTGACAGTTGACCTCGTAGAAACACTTGTACACACGATACGTTCGGAATTTTTAAACAGTTTCACTAGGAAGTTGTAAGATTTTTATCATTATTTTGTACTTCGAGAGACACAAAACAAAATATTCTTCTGATACCACGTGTCGCAATCGAAGGTTTCCCAGTCGATTGTTTGCCGTGTGTTGATGTCGACCCTCGATTGCTCGTTCTTTTACTTGCACTTTTATTTAACGTGCCTAACTTTTCTATAGAAGATTCACGACGAACTTTGTTTAATTAATAAATGAATTTAATTAAAGAAACAAATATATATACACTAACTCTACGGGAACTTCCACGTAGTATTAAAGCGTTTAGATATTAAATCGGACTATCTCAAATGTTGCTTCGTACAGCCTAACTACAGATCGTTCTTTCGCGTCAGTCTCTGAATCTGACGGACTAATACTCTGCCGCCGCCGCTGGTCGTTCCTCCCGATGTTGATCGCTCGACCGATGTTCACACGTCGCGTTCGCCAGTAGTACAAGTCCCGTGTTCTCCTTTTCCTTCCGTTAAGTAGGAACTTCAGCGTGCACCGGTCAGCCCCCTCCCCACGTCAATCTATCGTCAATTAGTGTCAGATTGCTCCTCGAGACACGGGTCGTCGCTCGCCTGCAGCGCGGGCGGTGTCTGGTTACAACATAGCCGCGAGGTGTCCTATTACACCTTGGCTGTGTGGTGTCCGATTACACCTCGGCCTCGCTGCCTTCATTGTTGACCCAGTGGAGACTGGCTTTCGTCCGTCATCTTCCTATCTCGACCGGCAACGACGCTTACATCATAATGATGATGCCATCTCGTCGTTGTCGTCGATCTCCTCACGCGACACCTCCCTTCCCGGGGGAGGACAAAGCCAGTCATTGGTTCGCCTCCCGGCTGAGAATGATGTCGTTCCCTCCATCGATTTCCTCCAGACCATGTCCTCGTCGTTCCCATGAAAATACAAAATATCAGCACAGTTAGAAATATATTTACAGTTGTCGCGGTGCCTTACATGGTAGTCCGCCTTCTTCTCAATCATAGTCTGGACAAAAGATCAGTGGGAATATTCAGCGCCCCAGGTCGATATTCAAAAGACATATCGAAGTCCTGGAGGGCCAGAGCCCCTCTCGCAAGTTTAGCACTTGTGGGCGTAGAAGCAGTTAGGAACGTCAAGGGGGTGTGATCAGAATAGAGGGTGGTCCTTGACATAAAAATCCAATCCCTAAACTTCTTCAACGCAAAAATCACAGCATACGCTTCGCGCTCCACAGTGGACCAACGCGCTTGCGTAGCATCTAATTTAGAACTGGCGCACCCTATTGGCCGTTCTGTACCATCGTCTTGAATTTGGAATACGCAGCAATCGACTGCTTTGTCTGAAGCGTCAGTCGATAGACCAAATTCTCTGCCGTAGTCAATTGTCTGCAAACATACAGCGTTATTTAAATCGTGCGTAAGTTCATCTAGCGCATTTTGATGTTCAATTCGCCAGGGTATCTTAGCAGGCCCCGATTTCTGGGTCAAGTCAATGAGAATTCTGGCTGTCTCAGCCAGGTTAGGGATGAAGTTCCTAAAATAACTGAGGAAGCCCATTAATCTCCGTATGTCCTTTTTGGACTCGGGTTGAGGGATTTTCCCTAGCCCTGCGATTTTCATAGGATCCGGTTCAATGCTCCCTGATCCGATCAGGTGACCTACAAACGTTGTTTGTCGCCTAGCAAACGAACTCTTCTTAATGTTAAGGGTCAGACCCGACTGTTGAATAGTCATTAAGTACTTCTCTAGGTGCTTCATGTGATCCGGCCCCGTCATCGAGTGTACTGCCATGTCACTATGTGAGGGAGTGATGATACCTAGGGCCAAAAGTTCGCGGGTCTGCTTCTCCATCTCCGGTTTGAGCAGTTCCGGCACCTTATAGGCTCGCAAACTCTTCGGCCTGAACTCCGCGCTAACAGTGATTGTGTGTTCTAGGACGGGACAGAAACCTGGTTTGTCCGAGAACACATCTGGAAACCTGTCTAACAGACTAAACAGCTGTTTCCGCTCGGGTACCGTTAAGTGTGCAACGGCAATAGGGTCTACTTGTGCACTGGGCCTTGTCTGCCTCGTGACGAAGCTACCCACCGCTTCCCCGTGACCGAAGTCTTCGTCCTTCTCGAACAGAATGGAGCAATTGTTAATCAATGCTTGCTGTATTCTTTCGTTATATTTGCGAATCCGATTTGCGTGTAATAAGCGGCTTTTGCCCCCTATTTCCACGATGTATGTGTAGGGCGATTTCACCTGAGCGATGATGGCCGGGCCTTGCCATTGGCCCTCCTTCTTTGCTCCTCGCGCTTCCGGTGATTGGATGATGACTTTGTCTATTCTCTCTTTAGGCAAGCACAGTTGTTTTACAGAATGCCCAGCTATTTTGTCTTTATGAAAGGGCAAATTGTCTTCAGTGAAGAAGCTCTTCGCCCCAATTTTCCCGTGGGCCAAGAATGGTGCTAGTGTCGAACATTGTGCTTGTTCAGCCGCCATCTTGTTTCTGCCTACTATTGTGTCTTCCTTGGGTGGGGGTGGTATCTCAGGATTGAAGAATAGCTCTTCATTATCCGTTTCTTCGGGACCGATTTCTCCTACACTCCCACTGTCTGCTTGAGCGACCGTGAAGTAATCCTCGCCTATCAGCGTCCTAAGTCCCTCTACCTCCTCCCCTCTCTCCTCTTCCTCACTCGTCTCAGTCCTTGCGACCGCCTGCGCTTCTGAAATTTGATCTATTTCAGGAGCGCTGGCCGCGTGACTCGAATGCAACGCTGTCTCGCGCAGCAAGTCGGCTGTAGTGGGCGTGATAATTAACGGTTCATTAAGGTCTTTAATGAGTGCCGCCCATATCCGAACATCAGGGGCGTAATTTACCTCCCCCTCCCTGTCCTCGCCGGCCTGAGACCCCTTTAGTCTCAGCCGCACCACGTCCGCAATCATTGATTGACCGTTCAGCCCCTTCACCTCTATCTGCTTGACCACAGGTAGGTTGAGCGGCCTGATTAGTTCTGCTCGCGCACAATTGTATTCGGCCCCGCTGTCTATTAGAGACGATGTCACAGGGAGCCCCGTAATATACACTTTCATGTACTCTCTTACATAAGTCTCCTCCACGTCAATGCAATCCGGGTTTGTCGGCAATGCATGCTGATCTATCTCTTGTATCAATGGCGGTCCGTCTTGTCGCGTCTCGCTTTGTCTGTCTGCCTGTCTGCCTTGAGCTCTGGTCACGGTTGGCTGGACCGCACACGCGCTCACCTGCTTGCTTTTAATTTGTTTGTTCTTCGAGCACAGTTTAGCTCTGTGGTCTGGAGAAAAGCATAGGAAACAAAGGCCACGCTTTCTAATCTCGTCGGGGGTTGGACGTCCGTCTGTCCTGTTATTTGTCTGTGTCCCTCCCGGTCGGTCAGTCCACGTGTCCGTCTGTTTAACTGTCGTCTGAGGAGGTGCTGGCGCTTTCGCGTAGCGTGCCTCCGTCGTACCCGTGCCTAGACTATGCTTCGTATAGTCATTTTCCCAAGGGTGTGTGGCAGCATAAGTGTCAGCCGCTGCAGGTAACTCTTTGTGCCCTAACCAATTCTGTTGCTCTTGACTGAGGATGAAATTCAAACATCCTCTGGGCAACATTTTTTTCATTTTATCTGCAATCAAGAGGCTTGTAACCTCATCAAACGTCATTGCCTTGCGATCTTGCAGATAGTAAGAAAGTAAATTATGCAGTCTCGAAGCTAATGTTGTGTATGATTCATCTACCGCCTTTTTTGCGTTCATGAATCGCTCTCGTAAAGAGACTGCGCTCACTTTGAACTCTTTCAACAAGAAGGTTTTTAGCTTCCCGTAATTATCAAGCTCCTCTTGTGTGAGTCTGGCCGTCAGTGCTCTGGCCTGATTATCTAGACAGGTCAAGAGTAATCTGCTTCGAAGGTCGTCCGGGACAGCGCAAGAGTCGAATAACCTTTCGCAATGCACAAAGAAACCAGGGATTTGCGCATGGTCGCTGGGGAATCTCGGTAAGAGTCCTCGCAAGCTTTCACTATACGTTTTCATTCGTCCTACGACCGAATGCCTCAAGTTATAGTCCCTTTCGTCTCTGAGTCTCCTCTCTGCGTCCCTTTCCTCTCGGACCTCCTTCTCTCTCTTCTCTGCCTCCTCCTTTTCTTCTCTCCTCCGCTTCTCCTCCTGAAGCCTGAGCTTCTCAGCTTCCTCTCTCTCTTCCCTTCTCCGCTTCTCCTCACGAAGCCTTACTCCTTCTGCTTCCTCTCTTGCTTCTCTTCTCAGCCTCTCGGCTTCCTCTCTCTCTTCCCTTCTCTGCTTCTCCTCACGAAGCCTTACTCCTTCTGCTTCCTCTCTCGCTTCTCTTCTCAGCCTCTCAGCTTCCTCCTTTTGTTCTTTCCTCAATCTTTCCGCTTCCTCTTTCTCTTCTCTTCGCTGCTTCTCAGCCCGCTTCTCCTCAAGCAGTCTGAGCTTCTCTGCTTCCTCTTTTTCTTCTCTTCGCTGCTTCTCAGCCCGCTTCTCCTCAAGCAGTCTGAGCTTCTCTGCTTCCTCTTTTTCTTCTCTCCTCAGTCTTTCTTCTTTCTCTTCTCTTCTCCTCTCTTTCTCTTCCTCTCTTCTCTCTCTTCTCTCCGCTTCCTCTCTCAGCCTTGCGGCTTCCTCTCTCTCGTATTTTAAGCGTTTTAATTCGTATATCTGCGTTTGCGCTGCCGAGTCGATACTGCTTTCTATGCTACCCGTGCTTACTTCCTCCCTTACTTCTGGCGGGGTTTCCCGTCCAGACACAATTATTTCAGCACTCGCCTCTTGGAGTTGGCCCGTACTCATGGAACCCAATTCCTCCTCTCCTAGTCCCATCTTTATCAGATATGCGACTAGTCTGTGACGGGGCATGTTCTGCACCCTCACTCTTTTCCCTACCGACAACTCATCCATCTTCCAACAGTCCGCTCACTAATAGAAAAAGATAAGTAAGTTAGAGGAGAGTCACCGCTGGTCAGAAATCAAAGAAAACAACGTCCTAAAATTCTACCACAAATACAACAAGAACAGAACTGAGCAAAAGGAGCTACGCAAAAGCCTCGGCTATTCGCACACCAATCCTCATCCAGACCTCAACCGCAACCTCACAGATTACCACGACTACCAGTAAGGACTTACCCTCTGATACGTCGAGCGTGTTCCGTCTTTTGGTATCTTGGCTGATCCGCTGTCCTCCGTTGTCACTCCCGTCCGTCGTTGCTAGCGATGGTCGGTCGTCCGTTGGCGCTCTTGTTCCTCGTCCTTGCCTGTTGCTGTCGGTTCCTTCGAGTCCTTCGTCTTCGGAGTCCGGCACTCGATTTCTCCAGTTGCGAAGGGTTGTATTCGCCGCTGGTCCCGATCTGTTGAGATTCCTCTTTCCGTTTCCGGTTCCGCTCTTCGTCGTGACGTCTTCAGTTGAAAAACCCTGTCGACTGCGCCAATGTCGCAATCGAAGGTTTCCCAGTCGATTGTTTGCCGTGTGTTGATGTCGACCCTCGATTGCTCGTTCTTTTACTTGCACTTTTATTTAACGTGCCTAACTTTTCTATAGAAGATTCACGACGAACTTTGTTTAATTAATAAATGAATTTAATTAAAGAAACAAATATATATACACTAACTCTACGGGAACTTCCACGTAGTATTAAAGCGTTTAGATATTAAATCGGACTATCTCAAATGTTGCTTCGTACAGCCTAACTACAGATCGTTCTTTCGCGTCAGTCTCTGAATCTGACGGACTAATACTCTGCCGCCGCCGCTGGTCGTTCCTCCCGATGTTGATCGCTCGACCGATGTTCACACGTCGCGTTCGCCAGTAGTACAAGTCCCGTGTTCTCCTTTTCCTTCCGTTAAGTAGGAACTTCAGCGTGCACCGGTCAGCCCCCTCCCCACGTCAATCTATCGTCAATTAGTGTCAGATTGCTCCTCGAGACACGGGTCGTCGCTCGCCTGCAGCGCGGGCGGTGTCTGGTTACAACATAGCCGCGAGGTGTCCTATTACACCTTGGCTGTGTGGTGTCCGATTACACCTCGGCCTCGCTGCCTTCATTGTTGACCCAGTGGAGACTGGCTTTCGTCCGTCATCTTCCTATCTCGACCGGCAACGACGCTTACATCATAATGATGATGCCATCTCGTCGTTGTCGTCGATCTCCTCACGCGACACCACGTGAGCCGAGTTTGCCTTGCTTTGAGCACCTGTCTTCTGCAGTAATTCACTGTGAGAAAGATCGATATAAGACAGAGAATTTTTATGCGAGAGTCCTATCCTAGCTAATGAAGCTATTACGCCGTCTCTCCATTTGTCTTTTCTCTATATGTTATGTAAGTTATTTATTGCATTTCTGATTAGTTCGTCATTTTGTTAAATAATTCCCTTCTTCCCTAAAGCTCTCTCTTCTATCTGTGCTACTCTCGCCGTGTCATTCTCACTTTTGCTATTGCTCTGTTTACCACACATCCTCCCATCGCCGTTTCACTCCATTCTATGTAGGCCCTATATTTCGTAATTGGCTTGAAAGATTGCAACTGGACTGTTGGGGTAGTTAGCAGGTCAGAAGATGGCTGAAATGGAATGATTGTACGTACGCTACTCGGTAAAACATTCGATAAAACAGACAAAAAGGTAATGTTGAAATGGAAACTGCAACAAATCAAAATCGGATTATTATTATTATTATTATTATTATTATTATTATTATTATTATTATTATTATTATTATTATTACAAACATTCGGGTCTAAATATATGCTCTGGGTGTGGGGATTCATAGCCAGCCCAGCACTCCAGGGCTTACTATAGGACTAGAAGAGATATCACGTAAGAATACTTCTAAGAGCCCATCGTGTTCAGACATGGAATTAGACGAGGAGGCAGCGGTTAGAAGAAGACCTGGTAACAAAAGTCCTGATGAGTCGAATATTTAGTTGATTTTGAGATTTCAGGATCAGAGGTGTCTGCATCTATGCTTGAGTCGAATATTTTAGTTGAGTTTGAGGTTTTTCCAGAGGAAGCTGAAACTAATTCAGAACTAGACAACGTTAACGCTGATCCCGATCAAAACTTCTATAGGAACCCCACCTGGTCTAGTGACTATATAGCTCCAGAAGCATTTATTAAATACAGCCAATCACAAAGCCTCCAAGCTGAGCAGTCCATCACAGTAATGCACATTAATTGTCGTAGTATGGCTTACAAACTGGGAACGATCAGCGAGCTGGCAAATACATTCCACGCTTCGATCATAGCTTTAACTGAGACTTGGGTAGACTCTAATTTGGAGGACACCATTCGGGTTAAGGGGTTTAACTTTGTGGGCAAATCTAGAGCGGGTGGAAGAGGTGGTGGTGTGGGATTGCTTATAAAGGATGATCTAAAATTTGAATTGTTCACTCCAAAGGGTGGCACTGTAGATCACAGATCCTACGAGTCTTTTTATCCGCCTAGCCCTACAAACAACTTCACCAATAATGGGTGTAATTTACAGATCCCCAGGGCCACAGCTAAGAGTTTAACGACGAATTTGATGAATTGATGGCGAGACTAAAACAGAACTCAAAAGAGGTATTGTTGATGGGAGATCTGAAAATAAATGAACACAACGACTCGAATGCTTTTCATAACGGTCTTACAGCACACCATTTCCTTCCCACTATCACTAGGCCCACTAGGTTTACTCAAACTAACCGGACTTTAATTGACAACATATTCAGTACTGCTTGGTCAAAGTTAATTGAGGCGTTTGTCATCATTTCGGACATCTCTGACCACCTCCCAATCTATGCCCGATTTTCTTTGGAAACCACTCCTAATAATAACCATTGTTATAAGGAATTCCGAAGAGTCAACGAGGCAAATCTAAACAAATTCCAGAAAACCCTCGAAGAGGAGAACTCGGACCTTATTATGAGGGCTTGCGAACTGGGGAGCGTTAATGAGGCATACGAACTTTTCTCCGACAAATACACCCAAGCTTACAACTCAGCATTCCCATTCGTTAAGGAAGCTGAATCTTTGAAGGAGAAATTTAAACAGCCTTGGATGTCACTAGGAATTTAAAAATGCTGCAAGAAAAAAAAATTATTATATGTAAGATATCTTAAAACTCCAACCCTGCAGAATAAAACAAAATTTATTGAGTATAAGAACAGATTTAAATCTATAAGAATTAATGCGGAGCGCAACTATTATACCACTGAATTCTACAAGCATCACAATGATTTAAAAGCCACTTGGAGGCTGATCAGGGGGGCCATGCAAATTGAAGATAAAAGAAACACACAGATTTCTCTTAAAATAAACAGAGTTTTATTGGAAGACCCAGAGATAATAGCAAATAAATTCAATGGTTATTTTGCGGGTATAGCTAGTGAATTATCAAAGAAAATTATTGATTCTCCAGACTCCTTTGAAAAATTTCTTCCACCGTCCAAAACATCTTCCATGGGCCTCCTCCCGACCTCCATCGACGAGCTTCTGAAAATCACTAATCTCCTAAAAAAAACACACCACAGGTTTAGATGAAATCGACCCCTATATTGCCACTCCTAATTTAAAACTGAGAGTTGTACCTTTAATGGCGATCATCAATTTCTCCCTTCTTAATGGAATAGTCCCTCTTAAGATCAAAATGGCAAAAGTTGTTCCAATCTATAAAAAGGTGATACTGACAACCCTGCCAATTTCAGGCCTATTTCAATACTTCCTTATTTTGCTAAGTATTTCGAAAACATAGTATACGATAGATTAAGTAATTATCTAACTACCTTTAATTTAACACACCAAGCGCAACATGGCTTCCGATCTGGGCATTCCACCTACATGGCCCTAATTGAGATAATAATTAATAATTATATTCTTTATTATTTCAAACCGACAGACGCAGTAAGACTACATTGAAACATGAAAGTACAATCAATATCTTAATTAAACATACGGTTTGGCAGCCATGCAAGGCGTCGCCCTAGAGGGGGGTTTCGGGAGTCGATCCGCGTACCTTATGCTCTCCTGGCCGTGAGTGTTACCACTACTCTATCCCCTCCCCGAATCACTATAGCAATTGATGCAAACGAATATTCTGTGGGGTCTTCGTCGATAAGGCGAAGGCCTTCGACACGGTCAACCATCCGATCTTGTTAAAAAAATTAGATAACTTTGGCAGGACCGCACTCAAAAAGTATCATGCAATGGCGTGCTGTCCGATAGTCGCTCTATTTTATTTGGTGTACCACAGGGTTCAAATCTCGGCCCTTTACTCTTTTTCTTGTACATTAATGATCTAGCCACAATATCTAAAACCCTCCACTTCATTGTATTTGTGGATGACACTATTTTTTTGCACACCCTTCTTGGCAAACTCTAATGGAAATAGTAAACTCAGAATTAAAACTCATCAATCACTGGCTCTCAGCAAATATACTCACCCTCAATGCTGACAAATCTAATTTCATTCTTTTTAAATCCCACAGGAAAATTGTGCCAATAGACATTACCCTTGAAATCGCAGAAAGCCCCTTGGACCAAGTGGAGTCTACCAAATTCCTGGGGGTGGTTGTCGATAGACGTCTCTCCTGGAGAGACCATATTAACTTTGTCGCACAAAAAATAGCGAAAATCATGGGCATAATCAATAGGATCGCCCACCTACTTCCTGAAGTGATTAGGCTAAATTTATATCATTCTTTAATTTCACCATACCTAAATTATTGCAATATCATTTGGGCCTCCACGTACGAATCTAGATTAACTAAATAAATAATTCTTCAAAAAAAGGCAGTTCGGATGGGAGCAGGAGTGCCTTTTGGGACCCATACTGCCCCAATCTTCAGCAGACTTAAACTACTAAATATAAGTCAACTTAGGCTAGCACAAATTGGTAAATTTTTCTATTGGTTTGAACACAACAACCTTCCCTCCTCATTGTGTGACTATTTTATCCCAGGATCTCATATCCACACCCACCACACTAGGAACGCCGCTCCCCTCAGAGAAGTCAAGGCTCGTACCAGCTCACGACTATTTAGTCTAAAGGCGTATGGCCAAAAGTATGGGAAACTATACCTCCCGATATCCGTCACTCTCCAAATATAAACAAATTTAAATCTCGTTTGAAATCATTTATCTTGAATGCTAGTAACTGTTAACTGACCTTGGAGCGACCACAGGGTTTGGCCAATGCTGCTCATAATTATGTGCATTAGGCTTTAAGAGATTTATAACATCCTTGCTTATCAGTTACTGTTACTTCATTCTGTGTCTGTATTGAGCATCGTCCTCTCATCGCCTCCTCCTCGCGCTCTGAAACCAACCAGAAGTGTTGACCCATGACTAATATTGTACGTTTTTAAACTTTTATCGTCATCTAGTACACCCTCACCAACTATCAGCACCATTTGCGATAGAGCCGAAGGTCCTTGCATGCCAAGTTGGTCACATACTTTCATTTTTACACTTTTGAAGGTGTCAGTTAGTTCTACAGAGAATTAAAAATTTCTGTTTGTATCAGTAATGACTTGAATGCAAATTATGCCACCTCTAAACCTAAGAACCAAGTAAAGAGTTGATTCTTCCTGGATGTTGTAGTCACTCAGGGTGCGGCCATCTTCCAGCTGTTTTCCATGAAAGATCAGACGCTGCTGGTCGGGATGAAAACCTTCCTTGTCCCAGATTTTAGCCTTCAACTTCTCTATGGTGTCACTTGGCTCAACCTCAATGGTGGTGATGGGGTTCGTGCCTGTCGGGGCCCTGACGAAAATCTGCATGATCTATGGTTGCCCACGGTTCGACAACACTAGAATCAAACAAATCGTTGTATTTAAAATACGACACCAACTTGAATATTTAAAAAGAAAGAGATATACGTAGTTATGAATTACATTGGACTCTATGGGTACATAACCCCAAAACGCATTTAGGTATATTCAGAGGAGTGAAAACACTATTATTACCTAATTGGGTACTCTCTTACACAGATAAACACATTAAATCACCACAGACTGACTGGGGTGATTTAATCACAGCAATTTCCTTGCTCCATGATTAAAAACTACTCTCTGATGTCATCTGGTCCATACTCTATATATACTGAGCGGATGATATGAATCATCAATAAACTCCTCTTTTTCGAGCAGGGCCATAAATTGCTCTGCAGTGATGGGTAATTACGGTTTTTATCTAATTAATTAGAATTAGTATAAGTTCAAATTTCCTAATTAGAAATAAAAAATTAGAATTAGTAAAGGCCTACTTTAACTAATTAATTAGAATTAGTTGTTGACGACAGAATACAAACATACACAAAAATGAAGTTTACTAGTTTGGCAGTGTTGGGATAAATAGTCAGGTTGACTATTTAAATAGAATAGTAAATAGTCCCTGTAGAAAACTATTGAAATAGTATTTAGAATAGTCAATAGCCTCAGACTATTGCAAATACCACTTGACTATTTAAAAACTATTTAGCTATTATCGGTGACAGTTACATATAATTATTGACAAAGCTTGAAATGTTCTAATGTAGGCCTACTAATGTACTTAGTAGTTCTTGTTAACTTTGAGTAACAGCAAACATTAAAATACCACATCATTGTGCACATGACTGTTTAAATACTAGCTATTATCAGTGTCAGTTACATATAATTATTGAGAAAACTTGACATTTTCTAATGTACTAATTTTATTAGTTCTTGTTGACTTTGAGTAAGAGCAAACGTTCAAAAGTTTCATCGAATAAGTGATTCCTTTTCTTGGTGAGAATTCCTTGAAAGGTTCTGTTAGCTGAGCGCTATATGTCAGCCGTAGTGCAGAATTAAGGCAACTATGCACAATAACACTCGCTTGTCAGTATGCAATACCTTAAAGGTCATGGGTAAAATATGAAAATATTGAATGCAGAAATGTGGGATGTTAATATTAACTAAGTTCTTGGCACGCCACAACCGACTCAGACTGTGGACTACTAGAATAAGGTTGCCGTAAAACACGGCCAGCACTTCCTAGGCCACATGAAAACGGGCTGAGAAAGCCTGAGATACGCTGCTCCAATTAATTTATGATTAATTAACACCTAAAATAGTTAAACTGCTTTTGGGGACTCGCTTTATTTTTCAGTTTAATCGCTTTCGGGGAACCAGGATTCGGGTAGAAATGAATGAATCACGATTTACCTTTAAGTGTAAAATAAAGTTCTATGAAACTTTAGCACGTCCACGATGTCGCCGTGTTCAAATTAATAGACCATAGAGATCAAGAGTTAGAGTGTCACAAACATAGAGGTATTAATATACCTTGAGGTAAAGAACTTAAAGTTAATAATAATAAGTAAGAACATACATAAGTTAATTTTTAAAGTTTTTTCAGACTGATGGTTGACTATTTAAATTTTAATAAATAGTAAATAGTCATATACTATTTAAATACTATTTCAATAGGACCTTTTTCATGACTATTTCAAATAGTGGCATCAATTATACTATTTAGGCCCTAAATACTATTTAAATAGTATTTGCTATTTAAATCAGTGGTTCTTAACCGGTGTGTCGCGACACACTAGTGTGTCGCGAATCGACCGGGAGTGTGTTGCGTAAACATGGTGTGTCGTTGGTGTGTCGCGAAAAATTGGTGTGTCGCGAATTCTCACAGCCTACGTCCGTAATTCTTGCATTACACTTACTTACTTAAAGTTTAGCGGGCGTAGGCTGTGAGAATTCCTAGTACTCTATTTATCTATTCTAGTATATCACAATCTGGAATGGCCATGATGTTTAGGGCCTACCTTATACAGTATAGGCCCCTACACGTTTGCGACCGCGCTGATGTAAACTTTTACCCATTACTGTAACATTCGAAAGAGCCCTAAATTTCTCAGAATGAAACGAAAATATTGCGAATCTACAACTAAGCTCTTTTGGACTACTCTCTGGAAAACCCCTCTGATTTGATTTGGCCTTCTCTAAACCGGACTCGGACCTCTTTTGGACTACTCTCTGAAGAACCCCCTCTGATTTGATATGACCTTCTGGAACCGAACTCGGGCTTCTTTTGGACAACTCTCTGGAACAACTCTCTGATTTGACGTAGCGCCCGTGATAGGCTGGTGCCCTGCGCTCGGCCTTCGAATTGCGCTTTAGAAGTTTGGAGATTACGATTACTGATGATGCGAAATCAGATTTTAGTAGCAATGAGACGAATTCTATAGCAGCAACAGCAGTGAATACGAAAATGATGCTGCTGCCGCTGCTAGTTTTATAATAGTAAACCAATCATGAAAAACATGAAAATAAGAAATCTAGACTGAAAGATATGCACAAGCAATCCTCAAGAACTCAGTTTTGGGCTAAGACGTAGGCCTACAAAGAAGAACATTACAAAACACTGGCGAGCAAAGTAAGCAAAGAGTAGATTTCATTTCATAGTTCCTACTTATATGAGCAAGGTTTTTCTCAGATGATCAACAGAAAGAAGAAGAAACGAAACAAACTGGCTAGAGAGAAAAATCTAGGAGCAAAAATCCCACTAAATGTTAGTCCTACTAAGTTAAAGTAGAAACCACAAAGGACTCAACATGAACGTTTTCATTCATTGCAAATGTTAACAATTAAAAATTTTAAGTTTATAACATTTTTAACATTATTCACACACGACGATAGCGTAGTGTGTCGCCAAATTTGGTTGCAAGTTTAGGTGTGTCGTGTGTCAAAAAAGGTTAAGAACCACCGATTTAAATAATAATAATCTTCGTTTAATATCTTCAAACTGACAATAACGCAGTATGATTACAAATCAGTATGAACGGATGATCACAAGTTATTACAGGAGTCGAATTTAACTGTACACTGCAGCCATGCAAGGCGCCCATCACGTCCTACATCTCATTTTAACAACTGCCATCTCGCGAATGAAAGGCTGAGTGGACCTAAATTTGGGAGGGTAGCGGGAAGCGATCCCGCTACCTCTTGCTCTTCATGCCAGTGATGTTACCACTACTCTATGGTAGTACCCAACACTGTAGTTTGGCATGCAATCTATTAGCCAAATATTTTAAATAACGATGACTCAAATTTCAAGTTTTTCATCCATTATGCGCAATACGGTGGAAAATGTTTTTTTTCTTATTTATAATAAATCGGAGATACACCGTGGGACTATTATGGGTTGTAAAGTATTGTTTTTAAGCCTAATTCTT
This sequence comes from Allolobophora icterica, assembly GCA_963556255.1. Classification (NCBI taxonomy): domain Eukaryota; kingdom Metazoa; phylum Annelida; class Clitellata; order Crassiclitellata; family Lumbricidae; genus Allolobophora; species Allolobophora icterica. The sequence goes on along the minus strand of OY744614.1, from coordinate 45,770,608 downwards.
CGCTGATTTGCGACAAATCCTGTAAAAACAAACGCTCGCCCTATTGATGTTGATATATATATCAATGAGCACCTGTCAGCCAGCAACGCTTTGATCTATGCGAAGACTCGGCGCCTTGTCAAAGAGGGCAAGGCCGTTTCTACTTGGACCTTTGGTGGGTCAATATTTCACCGCTTATCCGAGGAGCCGGGGATCAAACCCACACGTTTCTTCAATCTACAAGAGTTAGACAAGTTGTCCCCCAGGTCAGCATGCCACCTACTGGATCACTTACGACAAGTCCTTAAAGAACATTAGGCCTATACTTCGCCCAGCAGGCTGTCAATGTATCCATAGCTTGACTGTCTGATGTTCGATGTGTGCCTTTCGCTATTCTCCCCATTCTTCTCCCACTTGATTGCTTACGCCTACTCAAGAACGTTTTTGTGAGTCCATCCAAAGATTATAATTTAGAAGTAAGAAGGATAATCTCGGATTCCTATCAACTTCATTTTTCTTAAGGATGCCATCACAGTTTGAAACAATCGTATGTATATTTTGCAAGTTAGGGGCCGTCCACATATTACGTACGCACTGAGGGGGGTCGGATTTTGGCGATTTTGCGTACGGGTGCGAACGGGGGGGGGGAAGGGGGGACAAAAGTGTACGTACGCAAAATAAATTTCTAATTATGACGTCCACATTGGCCTATTTATAACTCTGTATTGTCCTATAGTCGTCCGATGGCATTTTATTACATTATATAAAAGCCATGTGCAGTTATTCTGTGCTGTGAACGAGACACCTATAATTTGTCTATATTGGCCCTCACTCATCCTTCAATCTGGCCTAAAGCGCAGACTTTCGAGACACTTTCTGCAGCTGGTCTTCGGGGGGGGGGGGTGCGTCAAGTGTACGTGCGCGGGGGGGGGGTGTGGAAGAAAGTACGCTTGCGAACAGGGGGGAGGAGGTCCAATTTTCCCGGATTTTTGCGTACGTAATATATGGATGGCCCCTTACCTATCTTTCAGTTACAGTTTAGTCAGTTATCTCTAGGTTGAGTAAACTGGATCCTTCACCATAGTTCATAGATAGTGAAGTCTTGTGATAACCGGGGCTTCGGTTGAGGCTCACTATTCTCATGCTTACTGCTTACAAGTACCCACCATTTGAGATGTATGCTTTTCTTTGTGTCGGATGATGTTGCTTATGGGTGATACTTAATGAACTTCGGTTGATGTTGCTTATGGGTGGTACTAATGAACTTCGGTTGATGTATTGTTAGTGCAAGCACAATGCTCTGCTGGCACCCCATTGATGTGACACTCAGTTCTTGTTTGCTAATATTGTTTGTTAATGTTAGTGCAAACACTATGTTCTGCTCGCACCCTATTGATGTGTCACTCAGTTTTCCTGTATTGATGTACTACAGTAGCTGGTTTACCCGGCGTTGCCCGGGGTTATAAGCCACCACCACCACCAGTTAATGTGACGTGAAATCTCTACGGCTGCGCCATCTGGCGAATCTTTAGAAATGCGTGCCGGTGACAGAGAATTTTCGGTGAAACACACAGAATCTTCTTGGGTGGCGCCATCTGGCGAATGAAAATAGGTCGACTCGAATTTTTAAGAAGTGGGGTTTTTTGAGGTTTTCGCCCGTTTTCACCATGGAAGCGGTGAAAACGGAGGACGCGAAGCCTGACACTGGGTGTGTAATGCCCACCCCGAGACAGTAGTAAAGGTTTGGAGTGAAAAGGTCGAAAGGTGTAGAAATGCATCCCGGTCAAAGATCGCGGTGACAGAGGAACAGACAGAGTCCTTGCTTTATTTATATAAATGGTTTCAGTTAATCTAGTCTAGTTTATGATAGATTTAGACGAACTGTTTTGTTGATATTTTTCCTTCTCTTACTATATTATGCTCTTAGGACATCCAATGGTGACTTTGGGGTTCCTTCACGGCCAACACGCTCTGTGATCATGGATTTCTCCCCCTAGTTTATTCTTGTGTTTTTTTTTTACTTTCCTTCAACACTTCTCTCCCCTTTTATCTCTTACTAACTTAACACTGCCCAAGTTAAATTAATGTTGTATTATTTCTCCGACAAATACACCCAAGCTTACAACTCAGCATTCCCACTCGTTAAGGAAGCTGGATCTTGGAAGCATACATTTAAACAGCCTTGGATGTCACTAGGAATTTTAAAATCCTGCAATAAAAAAATTTATTATATGTAAGATATCTTAAAACTCCAACCCTGCACAATAAAACAAAATTTATTGAGTATAAGAACAGATTTAAATCTATTAGAATTAATGCGGAGCGCAACTATTAACCCACTGAATTCTACAAGCATCACAATGATTTAAAAGCCACTTGGAGGCTGATCACGGAAGCCATGCAAATTGAAGATAAAAGAAACAGACAGATTTCTCTTAAAATAAACAGAGTTTTAGTGGAAGACCTAGAGATAGTAGCAAATAAATTCAATGGTTATTTTGCGGGTATAGCTAGTGAATTATCAAAGAAAATTATTGATTCTCAAGACTCCTTTGAAAAATTTCTTCCACCGTCCAAAACATCTTCCATGGGCTTGCTCCCGACCTCCATCGACGAGCTTCTGAAAATCACTAGTCTCCTAAAAGAAAACACACACCACAGGTTTAGATAAAATCGACCCCTATATTGCCACTCCTAATTTAAAACTGATAGTTGTACCTTTAATGGTGATCATCAATTTCTCCCTTCTTAATGGAATAGTCCCTCTTACGATCAAAATGGCAAAAGTTGTTCCAATCAATAAAAAAGGTGATACTGACAATCCTGCCAATTTTAGGCCTATTTCAATACTTCTTTATTTTGCTAAGTATTTCCGAAAAAATAGTATACGATAGATTAAGTAATTATCTAACTACCATAAATTTAATACACCAAACGCAATATGGCTTCCGATCTGGGCATTCCTCCTACATGCCCTAATTGAGATGGAAGACCGAATCACTATTAAAGCAATTGATGCAAACGAATATTCTGTGGGGTCTTCGTCGATTTAGCGAAAGCCTTCGACACGGTCAACCATCCCATCTTGTTAAAAATTAGATAACTTTGGTATTAGGGGCCCAATGCTAAAATGGTTCCACCGCTACTTTCAGGACCGCACTCAAAAAGTATTATGCAATGGCGTGCTGTGTGATAGTCGTTCTATTTTATTTGGTGTACCACAGGGTTCAAATCTCGGCCCTTTACTCTTTTTCTTGTACATTAATGATCTAGCCACAATATATAAAACCCTCCACTTCATTTTATTTGCGGATGACACTATTTTTTTGCACACCCATCTTGGCAAACTCTAATGGAAATAGTAAACTCAGATTTAAAACTCATCAGTCACTGGTTCTCAGCAAATAGACTCACCCTCAATGTTGACAAATCTAATTTCATTCTTTTTAAATCCCACAGGAAAATATTATTGTGCCAATAGACATTACCCTTGTAATCGCAGAAATCCCCTTGGACCAAGTGGAGTCTACCAAATTCCTGGGGGTGGTTGTGGATAGACATCTCTCCTGGAGAGACCATATTAACTCTGTTGCACAAAAAATAGCGAAAAGCATGGGCATAATCAATAGGATCCCCCACCTACTTCCTGAAGTGATTAGGCTAAATTTATATCATTTTTCAATTTCACCGTACCTAAATTATTGCAACATTATTTGGGGTCCACGTACGAATCTAGATTGACTAAATGAACAATTCTTCCAAAAAAGACAGTTCGGATGGTGGCAGGAGTGTCCATTTTGGGACCCATACTGCCCCAATCTTCAGCAGACTTAGACTACTAAATATAAGTCAACTTAGACTAGCACAAATTGGTAAATTTTTCTATCGGTTTGAACACAACACCCTTCCCTCCTCATTATGTGACTATTTTATCCCAGGATCTCATATCCACACACAGTGACCCACCACACTAGGAACGCCGCTGCCCTCAGACAAGTCAAGGCTCGTACCAACTCACGACTATTTAGTATAAAGGCGTATGGGCCCAAAGTATGGGAAACTATACCTCCCGATATCCGTCACTCTCCAAATATAAACATATTTAAATCTCGTTTGATATCATTTATCTTGAATGCTAGTAACTGAACTGACCTTGAAGCGACCACAGGGTTTGGCCAATGCTGCCCATAATTATGTGCATTAGGCTTTAAGAGATTTATAACATCCTTGCCTATCAGTTACTGTTACTGTGTCTGCATCGAGCATCGTCCTCTCATCGCCGCCTCCTCGCGCTCTGAAACCAACCAGAAGTGTTGACCCATGACTACTATTATACGTGTTTAAACTTTTATCGTCATCTAGTACACCCTCACCACCTATCAGCACCATTTTCGATAAAGCCGAAGGTCCTTGCATGCCAAGTTGGTCACATACTTTCATTTTAACACTTTTGACGGTGTCAGTTGGTTCTACAGAGAATTGGAAATTTCTGTTTGTATCAGTAATGACTTAAATGCCAATAATGCCACCTCTCAGCTTTAGAATCAAGTGAATAGTTGATCCTTTCTGGATGTTGCAGCCGCTCAGGGTAATGCCATCATCGTCTAGCTGTTTTCCAGCAAAGATCAGACGCTGCTGGTCGGGAGGAATACCATCCTTGTCCCAGATTTTAGCCTTCAACTTCTCTATGGTGTCACTTGGCTCAACCTCAAGGATAGTGAGGGCCGTGCCTGTCGGAGGCCTGATGAAAATCTGCATGATCTATGGTTGCCCACGGTTCGACAACACTAGAATCAAACAAATCGTTGTATTTAAAATACGACACCAACTTGAATATTTAAAAAGAAAGAGATATACGTAGTTATGAATTACATTGGACTCTATGGGTACATAACCCAAAACACATTTAGGTATATTCAGAGGAGTGAAAACACTATTATTTTACCTGAATGGGTAGGCATACTCTCTTACACAGACGAACACTTTCAATCACCTCAGACAGACAAACACATTCAATCACCACAGACAGACAAACACTTTCAATCACCACAGACAGACAAACACTTTCAATCACCACAGACAGACAAACACTTTCAATCACCACAGACAGACAAACACTTTCAATCACCACAGACAGACAAACACATTCAATCACCTCAGACAGACAAACAGATTCCACCACAGACAGACAAACAGATTCAATCACCACAGACAGACAAACACTTTCAATCACCACAGACAGACAAACACTTTCAATCACCACAGACAGACAAACACATTCAATCACCTCAGACAGACAAACACATTCAATCACCACAGACAGACAAACAGATTCCACCACAGACAGACAAACACTTTCAATCACCACAGACAGACAAACACATTCAATCACCACAGACAGACAAACACATTCAATCACCACAGACAGACAAACAGATTCCACCACAGACAGACAAACACTTTCAATCACCACAGACAGACAAACACTTTCAATCACCACAGACAGACAAACACTTTCAATCACCACAGACAGACAAACACTTTCAATTACCACAGACAGACAAACACTTTCAATCACCACAGACAGACAAACACTTTCAATCACCACAGACAGACAAACACTTTCAATCACCACAGACAGACAAACACTTTAAATCACCACAGACAGACAAACACATTCAATCACCTCAGACAGACAAACAGATTCCACCACAGACAGACAAACAGATTCAATCACCACAGACAGACAAACACTTTCAATCACCACAGACAGACAAACACTTTCAATCACCACAGACAGACAAACACTTTCAATCACCACAGACAGACAAACACTTTCAATCACCACAGACAGACAAACACATTCAATCACCTCAGACAGACAAACAGATTCCACCACAGACAGACAAACAGATTCAATCACCACAGACAGACAAACACTTTCAATCACCACAGACAGACAAACACTTTCAATCACCACAGACAGACAAACACATTCAATCACCACAGACAGACAAACACATTCAATCACCACAGACAGACAGATTCCACCACAGACAGACAAACACTTTCAATCACCACAGACAGACAAACACTTTCAATCACCACAGACAGACAAACACTTTCAATCACCACAGACAGACAAACACTTTCAATTACCACAGACAGACAAACACTTTCAATCACCACAGACAGACAAACACTTTCAATCACCACAGACAGACAAACACTTTCAATCACCACAGACAGACTGGGGTGATTGAATCACAGCAATTTCCTTGCTCCATGATTAAAAACTACTCTCTGATGTCATCTGGTCCATACTCTATACTGAGCGGATGATATGAATCATCAATAAACTCCTCTTTTTCGAGGAGAGCCATAATCCACTCTGCAGTTATGGGCAATTATGGCTTTTATCTAATTAATTAGAATTAGTATAAGTTCAAATTTCATAATTAGAATTAAAAATTATAATTAGTAGGGACCTACTTTTACTAATTAATTCGAATTAGTTGTTGACGCCAGAATACAAAAATACTCAAAAATGAAGTGTACTAGTTTGGCATACAATCTATTAGCCAAATATTTTAAATAATAATGATGACTCAAATTTCAAGTTTTTCATCCAATTTATGCGCAAATCGGAGATACACCGTGGGACTATTATTGTAACGCACCCCCTCGCCGGGACCAGCTACTAAGGTTGGGCCTTCATACACCTTCATCTCATCAGGACCTAAACCTGTGGAGCACCCTTCTTCCGGCACCGACCGCTCAGTGCCCTCCCCTTGGGCGGCTGCTAACCCTAGCAGAGCTTGGGCGGCCATGTCCCGATCAGTAGGGTTATTATCGGCTGATAACCCCATCTCTAGCTCCAAGGCAGGCTGATCACCTGATAGATTTGACATTCTTATAACCTCCTCACCACCAGACCATGGTACCCAGGATGACAGACGTGTGGTATTTCTATTAGGCATGTCCACGACCTTCGAATGGAGAGTAACCCATCCCTCGGATGAATCAGGGTTCGTTGTGGCCCAACCTGTCCCTTTTGTGCGTTTTATAGCTGAAAGCTCAGCGGCCAAATTATTCCTCTCAGCCCTCAGCATTCTCAATTCACGAATCAATTCAGTAGAAACATCGGGAGTATTGATGGGAGGATCAGACAAAGGAGAACCTTCTCTCTCTCCTCCATATCTTCCTCTTGCTCTCTGTTCTTATCTTCTAACGTGAACATTACCTCAGCCTCACCTTTATTCAAGTCTAAAGTGAGCAAATACTCGAACTCTGTGTTCTATAAAAGAATTGTGTTTAATTACAGGCAAGTAGCGATGCCACTGTTGGGCACCAAATACAGACAATCACAAACACACTTCAGCAAGCAACGGATTGCAATGGCACCATCAGCCCGTCAATTACCACCACTTAAACGTACCCTATGCAAATTAACTCTTACTACCTTAATGGCGTCAGAATATTAAATCAATGCTCACACTGGTTCCAGGCTAAACTTCTCCGTGCCACATTACCCAACTTTATCGACTATAGAACAACGAAGCTAAGCTAAACTAACTACATCCGGGTCTTTTCACGAGTTACCAGTAGCGGGCTTCGCAATTAGTCTGACAATGATCTAAATTTCACCGTAAGAAAATCGTAAAAATCAGTTAACAAGATCTAAAGGTCCTTTTCGACCTTGCCAACAGTAACTTACATCAAATTGGGAACAAAACAATTATTTTGTATCACTTCTCGGCAAAACAAACACAGATGCGTCCTACCATCTAGAAAGAACACAAACAAGAGAGCCAGCGTATCTAAAAAGAACACAAACAAGAGAGCCAGCGTGCCTTAGTTCGGCAGCCAAAATTGGCCGATCGGGCGCGTTTCAAAAGGAAACCAACATAAACTGTGAAGGGCCGAACCTTCACATTATGGGTTGTAAAGTATTGTTTTAAAGCCTATTTCTTCGCTGATTTGCGACAAATCCTGTAATACGAAAACGCTCGCCCTATTGATGTTGATGTTGCAGGAACAACATTATGTGTTAGATGCATTTGGAAAGTCTGAGAAATTTCATTTGTTTCTTGCTCGAAGCTAAAAAGCTATTGCTAAAATAGACACTTTCCAATTAGTTTTACTTTACTTTTGAATTCGTTTATGCAATGAAATCTACCACAAAACGTATCGCAGCTAAGCTAATTCTTGTGCAACTTTTCAACGACGAGCTGCACTGGTTTCCCAGTTGCTTTTGGTACACTCTCGCCGTTAAAGTGTTCAAAGATATCATAAAAACTAAAAGACTCAAACTATTTGCTGATATTTATTAGTTACAATGAAATCACCCAGCAAAAAGTAAGTGTAATATTTAGGCAAGGTAAATAAATAAGAAGCTAATCGTGAAATTTTACTTAGAATGAGCCAACTTTTAATTAGAATTAGAATTAGAATTAGCAAAATTTCGGTTAGTAATTAATTAGAATTACCTACGAAGCTGAATAATTCGATAATTAATTAGTGTCCAATTAACTAAATACCCAAAACGGCCACTCTGGCCTACTCCAGTGCCCCGAAGTTGATGTGCTATATAAATAAATTTTTACATAGCAATGTAAGCCTATTAGACCAAATAAGTCTGTCGACCTACTTTAGACCAAATAAGTCTGTCGACCTACTTTAGACCAAATAAGTCTGTCGACCTACTTTAGACCAAATAAGTCTGTCGACCTACTTTAGACCAAATAAGTCTGTCGACCTACTTTAGACCAAATAAGTCTGTCGACCTACTTTAGACCAAATCAGTCTGTCGACCTACTTTAGACCAAATAAGTCTGTCGACATAGTTTGAATAACAGAAGTGCACATAAACAGATGTTCTGACGGTATGAAGTATATAGTTCTACTCACGATAGGTTCTAGCAATTTATAAACAGTCTCTTCACTTAGAAATTTCGAAGTTTTCGTTTTCTTTGCGAGACACGTACCCGACTGTTTTCAGCCCACCACGTCAGCAGCGCAACTGACAAATCTCTGTGTTCTGCTCTGGTTCTGCTGTTACTCACTGAGCCAGAGGTCGGTAGATAACACAAAGAATATTTGACGAAATTCCAATCCTAGCTCATGCAACAATGAAGCGCTGTCCCATGTCTTAATTTATGTGTTTATGCATTAACGTGTCAACATAATTATTGGTTTATCAATAACGAAGTTATTAATTAAGTACCCATACCCTACGTAACATCTCATTCGCAACCTACACTGAAGTTACCGTTTTTATTAATTACCGGTACCAATCAAAATCAAATGCAAGTTATTAGGCCTATTTCTGTGGAAGAAAGCTTTATAACACTTGCGATATAAGGGCCTACAGATTGCAAGCTAATTCAAAGTTCAGTAGAAAATGGTCCGTTAAAGTTAATCTCAAAATTAGGCTCTAAATACATTTAGATGACCGTTGGTTAATGAAACTGACAACCCTACAGTGCTTAGATAGCTATGGACTTGGGAAACTAAGTGGGGGAAAGAAACGAGAGATAGAAACTAATAACCGAGGACTTAATATCCTGTTGTCCTGAAGTTTCATACAAAGCAGCTTAACAATGTAATATGAACTGAATTGTTTATTGCACAAAAGTAGTACGTTTATTAGTAGTAAGTTATAGTCATGAATCAGGAAGTACTAAGCAGCAAGAGACAAGAAAAGCTAATAGCTTATACAACCTTGACCCTCTTCCTTGATTATTACTCAATGTTTGTCACTTAATTAGTTCTTAAGTAATAGTAATAAAAAAATACTACTACTACTGTTGTAGTAGTGCTACTACTACTACTACTACTACTACTACTACTACTACTACTACTACTACTACTACTACTACTACTACTACTACTACTACTACTACTACTACTACTACTACTACTACTAGTACTACTACTACTACTACTACTACTACTACTACTATTGAGATAGGCCTACCATGAGATAGGCCTACTACTACTACTACAACTAGTAGTAGTAGTAGTAGTAGTAGTAGTAGTAGTAGTAGTAGTAGTAGTAGTAGTAGTAGTAGTAGTAGTAGTAGTAGTAGTAGTAGTAGTAGTAGTAGTAGTAGTAGTAGTAGTAGTAGTAGTAGTAGTAGTAGTAGTAGTAGTAGTAGTAGTAGTAGTAGTAGTAGTAGTAGTAGTAGTAGTACTATATTCTACATGTTAGGCCTATATTACACAACTCAAGTCCGGCCAGAACAGCTAACGTGATGACCTATGTTGACAAATCCAAACTCTCGTCGTTAAATCGGATTATGGAAAACGTTGAAGGTCTATTGGGATGACTTATAGGCCTACTTTTTCATGGCTTTGCCTTGGTCGTGACTCACACGACTTGTGTCATCGTCTCATCTATTAGTTAACAAAGCGCTTTGACAAATTGATTATCGATCCCGGTTTTAGCTTGAAACTGGACAGTTTGACGTCATAGGGGTTAATCTCTCTCCCGACGTTAAAAAGTCGCTGTGCCTTCTCCGGAGTACCATCCCTCTTTGGGATTAGAGTCATGAGGTTTTGGTCGTATGCCTGGCTTTATTGATCACCAGCCGAGTTGTTTCACCTCATACAGTCTTCACCAAAACCTGCGTCATTTACGGCTTAAAAGATAACATATAATATTGCATACGAGTGTCACCGATAGTGACTGACTGTGAGAGTTGGGCGAGAGTCAGTGTGGTAGTATCAATGAATAACAGAGAAAAAGTGAAAACGAGAGTGAGATATATGAAACCTTCATTAAAAACTCAGACTTCTGAAGCAATATATATTCTATTTATTAGGATTCATTTGAATAACCAACCGATATTTCTCGGATCAAAGTTTGATATGATATTACCATTCTCAAACGCGAAATATTTGGAGATGGAAACGAAACAGAAGCCAGGTTAAAATTCAGCAGAAATCAGCCGCACATATACTTATGACCGATACATTTACAATAGTTAATTACGTATATATATATATATACTTGAAAATATGTTTATATATATATATATATATATATATATATATATATATATATATATATATATATATATATATATATATATATATATATATATATATATACCGACTGGCATAAAATAATACATCGTTAATGCATATAACATATATATTTGCATAGACATGTTTATAAACATATTTTCAAGTATATGTGTGTGAAGTAAGTTTAATGAGATTCATGCTATTGATTTCCTTGAGTTCAGGAAGCTTCAATCGGTTTCCGCATAAGGCGCCACACCTCCTCCCCAAACCCTTTGAATGACATGAAGTGTTGAAGCATGTGTAATATTGTATGATTTTAGACATTTTTTGTCATCATCTAGTTCACCTCCATCGTACATCAGCATCAGGTCAGAAAGCATTGAAGGACCAAGCGTTGAAGGACCAAGCGTTGAAGGACCAAGCGTTGAAGGACCAAGCGTTGAAGGACCCAGCGTTGAAGGACCAAGCGTTGAAGGACCAAGCGTTGAAGGACCAAGCGTTGAAGGACCAAGCGTTGAAGGACCAAGCGTTGAAGGACCAAGCGTTGAAGGACCAAGCGTTGAAGGACCAAGCGTTGAAGGACCAAGCGTTGAAGGACCAAGCGTTGAAGGACCAAGCGTTGAAGGACCAAGCGTTGAAGGACCAAGCGTTGAAGGACCAAGCGTTGAAGGACCAAGCGTTGAAGGACCGTGCTTGCCAAGCGCTTCATACGCTTTCATTCTTACTGTCATAACGAGGTCATCTGGTTCCACCTCGAACTGGAACATCCTATCTGCAAAGTTGATCCTAATGGTTATTGTACCACCTCTCAGCCTCAGAACCAAGTGAAGAGTGGATTCTTTCTGGATGTTGTAGTCACTCAGGGTACGGCCATCTTCCAGCTGTTTTCCAGCAAAGATCAGACGCTGCTGGTCGGGAGGAATACCTTCCTTGTCCTGGATTTTAGCCTTCACCTTCTCGATGGTGTCGCTTGGTTCAACCTCAAGGGTGATGGTCTTGCCTGTCAGCGTCTTGACGAAAATCTGCATGGCCTCTTGATTACCTACATACAGTTGAAGAAATTAGAATCAGATGAAGCGTTGCATTTTCAAAACGACGCTAATGAAACTCATTTTAATAGAACAATACCAAGATCTTATCATAATTGTAATTAGTATCTTCTCTGGCGCCGGTATCTAATGCACAAGGCATCAACCGATGGCACACCAAAACCAAGCCGTAATCAGGTCAATATACAGAAGATCAGTCCGTAAGACAGAGAGACAACCTATGGTGGATAAGCAATTTGAAAGAGGTAAGTTTTAAGATGAAAATGAAATGACACAAGCGATTGAGCAGAGCGCGCAGACACAAGGAGAGAGTTCCAAAAAGTAGGTTCAACAACCGAAAAAGCTCGTCCACCAAGAACAGTTCTTTTTTGAGGTATGACCACACAAAGATAACCCGATGACCCTGTGGAATATTGATAAGTCTGAGGAATAATAACTGGTCTAAAGTTTTGTGGCTGGCCAGAGTTCAAAGTTCTATAAATATGAACCTCAATTTAAAACTAATTCCTTACTGAACAGAAACCCAATGCAAAGACTTAAGCACAGGGGTTATATGCACACCACAGTCAGCAGAGAGTGACATAAGCACTGCGCCGCTTCATCTACTACACTGATAGAATTCTTAGCGCAGGAATATGGCTCCACATAAATTAGACAAAACAAGTCTTGTAATAATTGTAACTATAATTGGTTGGTTAGCTGCTGTTGAACGACACTGTGTCATAACAAAGACGATTGGCATCGCCCTCCTCCTTTCTTCAGGCTTGGAACTGGCACTACCATAACTGTAATTAATTAATAATACGATAATTTATCTGGCATCGTCAGTAGCAACGCATACTTCTAGAATGCTTTGCACTGCTAGCGCTAATTATAGTTAGTGCTAAGAGTTACTGTCAACCCAATTCTTCCGTTGACAATCCTTCTGATTAAATCCTTGTTCTCTTCGTACTTAACGCCTATTTAACGTTCACCTTTTGAACACTAATTCTACGTATAAGTATAACCTGAATTAATCAGCAACACAGTTTAATATCTTTCCGTTTAATAAGAAACAAACAGACAGAACTCAATTCGATTACAACTCAACTAGTCAGCCACACTACTACAGCGAACACACTCGAATTCAAACTTCTCTAGTCAGCATAATTCTTCGCGCCTCTTGACACACCTGTCTTCTGTGCGCATAAGCGAACTCTAATAATATACATATAGCGCGCCGCTGCCGATATCGGCCGGCCGCGCGTGTCACTAAGACTAAACGTTATACATCTATCATATATACATATACACGTGAAACTAAAGTAAGCGCACTAAATATATACGCTAAATATCTCGCACTGCAAAACTGTACACAAAACACAGTTCACATTACCTCCTTCCTTTTTCTGGAATTGAGCAAATTAAATTTCAAAATTTGCGAAATTACCAAAATACATGAAACAAATATATATATAACTAATCAATCAAACAGTCTTACGATTATTTATAATCTTGACAAACAATCAGCAATAATATTCAATCTGCCCTTCTTGTACTTCACCTCAACATCAAAAGTTTGTAAGGCTAACGCCCAACGCACAAGTTTAGCAGACTTAGACATTGACTCAGTCAAATATGTAAGAGGATTGTGATCAGTAAAAATGAAAATTTTTGATCCAATTATAATTTCTTTTAACTTGTTTAGAGCCCAAACAATAGCATAGGCTTCCTTTTCCACAGTAGCCCATCTCTTCTGGGTATCAGTTAACTTCTGACTGATAAATGACACAGGGCGTTCTATTCCCTTGTCGTCCATCTGTGTTAAAACAGCACCGACTACAAAGTCACTACTATCGCAGTACAAATTGAATGGTTTTCCCACTTCAAAAACATATAACACTACTTTGGATCGCACAGCCTCTTTAAGTAAATCAAATGCTTGCTGATGTTCAACAGTCCAATCAATCTTATCAGAAACACGTTTACTAGTTAAATCAGATAAAGGTTTCGCAATCTGTGCAAAGTCCTTAATAAACTGTCTGTAATAATTAAAAAATCCAAGCAGTTGCTTAACTTGCTTCTTAGTTTCTGGGATCTTCAAATTAGTCAAACTTTCAATTCTGTCTGGATTCATCTTTATCTTACCAGACCCAACCACATGACCGATAAACCTTACCTCACTCTTACCAAATATGCATTTTTTCAAATTCAAAGTAACGTTATGCAATCTCATTTGCATCAAAAATGCATCTAGATGCTGCAAGTGAACTTTCCAACTGTCAGAATGCACAGCAATGTCATCAACATACGGTTCTGCAAAGTCACTTATAGGCTGTAAAACTAAATTTATCGCCTTAACAAAAGTTCGGCCTGAATTTATCATTCCAAAAGGAACACGAGTAAATTCATACAGTCCATTATGTGTTACAAAAGCTGTCTTCCATTGATCAGATTGTTTTACAGGACAAGTCCAATAAGCACTTCGACAGTCCAAGATGGAAATCACATTAGACTTTCCAACTTTGTTCAAAACGTCTCTGACAATCGGCATCGGATATTTACAATCCACTGTGAATGAGTTAATGTATCTGTAGTCACAGGCAAGTCTTAAAGATCCGTCTTTCTTTTTAACAATAACCAAAGGGCTTGCCATTCTGCTCGATGATGGTTTGATAATGTTTGTTTTTAACATTTCTTTGATCTGACGTTCCACTTCTGATCGATAAATCAAAGGAATTCGATACGCTGCAAATTCCTTTGTGTCTTGCTCTCTTGTTATACTGATTTGTGTATTGCAACTGCTTTTCTTGAGAGTAAGATTCTGCAAACAATAATGCTTTCTCCGTATTTTCTTTGAGTTCTTTCAAATGATTTTCGTGAAAAGGAATTATCTTGTGCCATTTCCTCGGGTTGTCTATTAGGTCCATTGTCATTCTCCTGAAGGCGACCTCTTCTCTTGAGACCGGAGTGATAGGCACTCTATCCATCACCAGACTCCTTGCCTTTAGTTGACACTTCTCGCAAGACTTACAAAATTTCACAATGTCTCTTCTCATCTTTGGCCATACAAAAGATAATTTTATTCGTTCTCTTGTTTTCTCTTCTCCTAGATGTCCTCCAAATACTGATTCATGCGCCAATTCCATCACTTTTATTCGTCTCTCTTTTGGTAACACTAGTTGATATATCGTCTGGTCTAATATCTGATATTTCTTATGCAATAAACCGTTGATCACACAGAATTCAGATTCTTTCTCTTGTGCTAACTTCCACCACGGCTTCAACGATTCATCCTTTCTCTGTTGCTCTTCGAACTTCCTCGAATCGGCAATCTGCACCTTTTGTTCTTCATCCATTTCTTCATCTCTATACAAGTCTCCTATCCCCACATCACATTCATTGTCTTCTTCAGTTTCATTTAATGTGCCATTCTCCCATGCAACCATCTCTTGCTCATTCATCTCTGATGTTACACCATCTCGCGATTTGCTTCGTTGCTCATTACTTTCGTTTTCCTCATCACTTGAACTTTCAGTTTCACTCTTCTCATCAACATCTACCATTTCCTGTTTCCGACTCTGCGCTCTCGTCATTACATTTGCTCGTACACTCACATCTCCTTGTATCGTTTTGACCTTCATCTGTGGTACGGCTTTTAATTCGGCAATTATCTCTGGATGCAACAAGAATCTTTCTGTACTGCCCATCTTTGCAATACTAGCACACATCAAGGTGACATAAGGTGTAAGTGAACACTGGATTTTACGCGGAAATCCCTCTTCTTCCACGTCACTATCACACAGTCTAACATCGACTTTTACTAACTTCGCAGGAATGGCATCTCCTGCCACACATTGCAAATTAACTTTTCCAATTTGTTCCACCTTCATGCCTTCCAGTAATTCTTCACTAATCACCGGAATCTCTGCTCCCGAGTCGCTCAGTGCTTTGACTTTCACTGGCTCTTTACCGTCTACTGCACGAATTTCAACTTCGACATATTGCAAGAACGATTTCTTCAATATTCGACTGTCATCTTTTCCTATGACTTCTCTCTGAATTTCAGCATCCAATAGAATTTCTTTTTGAATACCACATTTCATTACTGACTTTACTTCAGTCTCTTGATTTTCTTGACTCGTGGTTTGATTACCTGTATCACTAACCACTTGAATCAAATTCACCCTTGTGTGTTCTTGATTTCTGCTAGAACTAGCTGCTGCCACTGGAACTGGACAAAATTTAACCAAATGTTTGTCTGAACCACAGTTGTGACAACGCTTCACCACTGTATGGTATGGTTGTGAAATACCTCGTTGTTCATTTCCTTCATATCTCTTATACTGCGTAAACGATGTGTTGCCTTCCCTCTTGGCAAACGGCGCTGACGATTTGTTAAATCCCTGACGACCAAACGTCACTTCTCTGGTCTCATTGGATACAGGGACACTAGCCTTGACTTCTTTACCTTTGAACTGATTCCCTGTTTCTGGATAACTTTTCCACTTTCCACTCTGGCTTTGGTTTACGGAACGTTGAGAAGGATAACTGTTTATATTTGGAAATGCAAACCCAATTCGATTGTTTACATGAATGTCTGCTAAGTCTGCCACTGCACTAGCTTGAAGACAGTCAGTTCCTTCCTTCGACAATACAAACTGTAGTGGACCTGGTGGTAAACATTCTTTCAGCTTATCCGCTACCAGCAAATCAAAGAGCGTATCATACTCTCTGTTCACGTTTCGACTTCTCACGTAATAGTTTAGCAAGTTCTTCAGTCTTGCCGTAAACATCGTATAAGTCTCTTCTGTCGTCTTCTTAGCATCCACAAATCTGGCTCTGTATTCTCTCGAAGTCAACTTAAATTCTTTTAATAAGTGCTGCTTGACTCTATCATAATTGTCTAGATCATCGTATGACAATCTATTCAGAACGGTTCGAGCTTTCGGCGTCATCAATGGTAGTAATAATTTAACCCAAAACGGCTTTTCCACAGCAAAACTACGAAATGCGTTCTCGACTGTTTCAAAATATAATGGCACCTCCATCATATCAGTTGGCATTTGAGGCAATACATGCTTCATTGCATCACCGATTTTCTTAATTTTTGACACCAAAGTTTCACTTTCTTGCTGTTTCCTTCTTTCTGCTTCCCGTTCTTCTCTCATTTGCGTTTCTTTCAATGTCAATTTTGATTTCTCCAGTTTCAGACGTTCTTGTCTTTCTGTCTCTGCCTTTTCCAAACTTTCTTTGTGAAATTTGAGTTCTTCTTGTCTTATCTGTTCTGCGCGTTCTAACTCTAACGTTCGCGCTTTTTCTTTTTCTTCTTCACGCATTCTCTTTGCTTCAATCTGTTGCTGACGTACCTCTTCATCACTTTTTCTAGCTTTTTCAACTTCAATCATCTGCTCCAATCTTCTTCTTTCAGCATCTTCCCTATCTCTTTTCAACTGTTCTAACTGAATCTCAAACTGATTCTTTTGCAATTCAAGTTCTGCCTTACGCACTTGTTCTGCTTTATCTTCTCTCTCTCTTTGCAAACGCAATTCCTCTTGCCTTGCAAGTTCCGCTTTCTCTTCTTTCTCTCTCTGCAAGCGCAATTCTTCTTGCCTTGCAAGTTCCGCTTTCTCTTCTTTCTCTCTCTGCAGACGTTCTGCTTTCTCTTCTTTCTCTCTCTGCAGACGTTCTGCTTTCTCTTCTTTCTCTCTCTGCAGACGCTCTGCTTTCTCTTCTTTCTCTCTCTGCAAGCGCAATTCGTCTTGTCTTACACGTTCTGCTTCTTGTCTCAGCTCTTTCTCTTCCTGTCTACGTTTATCCTCTCTTTCTTTCTCTTCTTGTCTTCGTCTCTCCTCTTTTTCTTTCTCTTCTTGTCTCCGTTTCTCCTCCCTATCTTCTTTCATCATCATCCACTGCATCAACATCTCCATAGACATAGGCGCAGGAGGTTTTTCAATAGCCTTTTCGACGGCACCGCCAACGGCACCTTCTTCTTCGACTTCTTCTTTCACCCACACATCGGCGAGTTCCTGCATCATGTCACCACGTGACATACCTTCTAATTGTTCTTCTTTAAAACCGGCTTTCAACAAACGCTGTTTCAGCCTTTCCGTAGACATCTTCTTAATATCTGCTTGTCTTTCAGCACTTAGTTTCTCCATCTTACTTGTTTACTTTGGTGATTTCTCTTTTCAAAGAAGTCACGGTTTTTCTTGGTGTGTGAATCGATAAACAAACGGGATTTCTTTTATATTTGTTCGTGGAAAACAACGAAATTTTTATACCGTTTCTCGTGTTCCACCGTCGTTGATATCGTAAACTCGTCACACAGCACACAACGCGTAGATTCTTCTAACACCGTCGTAGATTCTTCTATCACCGTCGTAGATTCTTTTATCACCGTCGTAGGAGGTGATAATGTGAATTTTAATCCACTGAGTTTATATCCACCGTGAGTATTTATTCCACCGTGAGTATATATTCCACCGTGAGTATTTATTCACCGTGAGTTCTTATCCCACCGCTGCCACCAATAATGTCAACCCAATTCTTCCGTTGACAATCCTTCTGATTAAATCCTTGTTCTCTTCGTACTTAACGCCTATTTAACGTTCACCTTTTGAACACTAATTCTACGTATAAGTATAACCTGAATTAATCAGCAACACAGTTTAATATCTTTCCGTTTAATAAGAAACAAACAGACAGAACTCAATTCGATTACAACTCAACTAGTCAGCCACACTACTACAGCGAACACACTCGAATTCAAACTTCTCTAGTCAGCATAATTCTTCGCGCCTCTTGACACACCTGTCTTCTGTGCGCATAAGCGAACTCTAATAATATACATATAGCGCGCCGCTGCCGATATCGGCCGGCCGCGCGTGTCACTAAGACTAAACGTTATACATCTATCATATATACATATACACGTGAAACTAAAGTAAGCGCACTAAATATATACGCTAAATATCTCGCACTGCAAAACTGTACACAAAACACAGTTCACAGTTACATTGTACGTTCATTTTAAAGTTTTGTTTAGATACATGACGGCTTTTGGTTTCCTAGATAGGTGCAGGAAGACTGTTCCAGTATTTGGGGCAAAACGAATGCGCTTACAGCCTTAGTTACAGGACATAAGTCTAAACACTAAATATGCATTTTTTTACCTTATTCTGACAGTTTACTTCGTGTTAGACAGTTGTACACACGATGCTCTTAAGAGTTTCTCAGCAATTAGAAATTCCGAAGATTTCCCTTTCATCTGAGAGACACGAAACCGAATTCCTCTGATAACCAGGTGGGCAGAGTTTACCTGGAATTATTGATCTAATCCAAGCCCTTTTATTTTGCGGCCGTTCCCTGCGCGAGAGATCAATAGAGAACATGGAGAATATTTGTGCGAGAGTCCTATCCTAACTTATGTAACTGCGAAACGTTTTCTCCATTTGTCTCTTAATTTAAATGAACTTTATATTTTAATAGTTTACTTGTTGACTGGTTCGTACAATTGCAATACATAAATTTACAATTCATACATTTCATGAAGTCATATTTACTCAAGTTGGACTCGATTTCCATTTGTTTAGGAAAATACGAAGGACGATCGAAGTTAGTGTTAAACAAAATGGACATAGAGCGCCTCTGAGTAGGGATCTTGAAGTAGCGCTGTACAAATTTCGACTGATTGATTGAGATTAACTATATTCAAATTAACTATATATTTTCTTAATTCAATTATTGACCAGTTCGGTACTTTTTAAAAATGAATAAGTAACTAAGCTTATGCTCCCATGATCGTTAGACAATAGCCTACGTAGGTTAACGTTATCCAGAGAGCTTTAATCTTGCGTTTCCAATGAGTGCTCGAATTGCAAGGCGAAGAGTGTGTGTGGATTCAAGAAAATATATCCCACGCCTTTAATTGATGATAGATCATTGGCGTCACCACAAACACACACACACACACACACACACACACACACACACACACACACACACACACACACACACACACACACACACACACACACACACACACACACACACACACACACACACACACACACACACACACACACACACACACACACACACACACACACACACACACACACACACACACACACACCATACTTCAACTCAATATTACATCCTAATAGAAGATTATGCCAACATCCGTCGTGCTATGCAGTTCTATTTTCAATTCAAAATACCCAGTTCAACATTTTTACAGAACTCCAACGATTGTAAGCTCGAACCTGATGCGCCGAGTCTTCCGTGTAACGACCCTGAATAAGTTATCTCTGTCACCACGTATTAGATTTTGGTAGAGGCGTAAGCTGATTTGAATTAAGCGGAAAGTCCTGAGATGTCAGGGGACCTTGGGATTCGTCCATCGTCGGCGCATGGACCCAAATCAGCGTCTCCCCTACACATTGCATGATTGCAGCCTTCTTGGAAATGGACACTACTATTCTACGTGAGAATAAGGGTGAAAATATAGACCTATGTCTTTGCGAATTCATCAGATTAGTGTTAACCCCCGCTGGTAGAACCACGAGAGAGTTTCTACGATCTCTATGACATGTCAAAACGATTGTTTTACGACGTGGTAGAGATCGGGATTATTAGGTCTATGTAAATATGTCAAAAGGATTCTGATCTTCATTCGCTGGTAACTACTGTGCTCAAGGTAAGATAAGGTTGGCCTACGGCCGGGCAAGGTCAGGTAAAGTATGGCAAGTGATAATGTGCGTCAAAAGTAAGCATAAAGTAAACTTAGGTAAGGGGAAATAATGAAGGTAAAGAATGGCAAGAAAAGGAAAATCGAGGTAACATAGTAAAGTACGGTAAGGGAAGGTAAACAATGGCAAGATGAGGTAAATCGAGGCAAGAAAAACCAAGGCAAGATTAGGTAAAGAAAGAAAAAGCGCGGAAAAGTAGGACAGGATTAGGTCGGAGAAGACACGGTGATAACGACACTCTATGTTAAAGTGAAATGAGGCAACGCCAGGAAGGAAAGGAAAGGTAGAGTAGGGTAAAACGTATAGGGTAAGGTCGGGAAAGGAAATGTTTAGACAAGGCTAACTTTCACCGAAATTCGAATCTAGGACACGTGAATCTAATCGGAGTATTAACCACCGATACGTCTAGTACTAGCAGCGCAGATGAAAAACCATTGAAAACACACAAATCATTGCAGTCTTTAGTAATCGATAAAGATTTCTGTTGAGTTCTAGGATAATATCCTGTCTGCATTTTCTGTACACAGATTAGGCCTAACTTTGTCGGCTGCTCGTAATATATAATTATAAGTCCAAATAACAACAGCTATTGTCTATCACTAGGTCGATAATAATATACAGTATATTTTGTTACACACGATTTGTAAATGCGACAGCCAGTATAGAGTCATCGTGACGAACCCGTGATTGGTCGTCATATACTGATATACGTTAACAAACATTCGCACCATCGTATAGATAGCTCGGTACATTTGAAAAGCACTTAAGAATACTATCTGGATATACCAGACACTAAAAGGATACACCCTCACACTAGTTGTCCATAAATAAAGTACAGATACCGTGTTTTATTATTGTTACATAAGAATTCTTAGTTCATTTACAGCTTGTGTTGTTAAGAATTCGCTTAACCATTGTGCTAGTAATTAGGCCTACTATTCTAAGGAACGTTGCAGTATTAAGCAGTATCTTAAGTCTCATTGTAGTATTAAGTAGGCCTACTATCCGAAGGAACATTGCAATATTATGCAGTATCTTCAGGATCATTGTAGTATAAGAACTGTCAGGGTGGAAATTGTTGGAGGGGTTCAACCCCCAAGTCTTTCTTAGGACCACCACAGTTAAGTCTTCATTGCACACCCCAGGGGGTCGTATCTGACTTGCAAAACTGCAAGCGCTGAAATCAGCTGCTTTCAAATTTCGTTGACACCAGTTTGCAAAATACGGATAAAATGGTCAACCCCAGTCTTTTTTCTACAACTCCCACACTGAGAACTGTCCTATGGACTATTGTAGTATTAAGTATTATCCTAAGGAACATTGTAGTATCAAGTAAGCTACTGTTCTGCCTCAGTGGCTCACGTTATTTCCCGCGGGGCGTATAAGATATTCCCGGCAATTAGTGTGGTCACCAGAGTCGTTCTTCCCACCACCATCAACCACAAACCCTGCTTCGGCCTGTTACTAAGGCGTAAACACTGAACAGTCTGTGAGTGACGGATGTTGAACAGCACGACATTAACAGCATGAACAGCGCAACAAAATCACGTAGATGTAACAACAGTGGTCTAGAGTAACAATTTCACAATCTGCAACAATTTCACTAACTCTCGTGACTCTCGTTTACGCTGAGTAATTCGCACTGCAATGCAAATTCAAAGTCTGTTTTAGCCCATTCATGCGATACTTATGCAGCGAATTTAATTGACCTTTTAAGAATAATATGTAGGCTTTACACAACTGTTGTAACTCGGAAGTAGCTGCTTATATTTACATAAAATCTGCATAATTGCTGAAACGTTAGTTTAAGTTTACGCTAAGGTTTTACGCACCCAAGGGTTACGAAAAGTCCACGGTGATGGACGATAATACATTACCATCATCGTAATCGTAATCGTAAACTCCAAAGTGCTAAAGCGCTACACTAAAACTAAGCGCAGGGCACCAGCGTATTCACGTGCGCTTGTGGTATAATAACTGTTTAAGTCCATGAGCCTGTATTTTCCTTTAAGCTTACTGTTACTAAATGCAGCAAAGCAGAACAGTCCCTTAAGCTAGCCTGAGAGGCAGCCATGGGTATGAACTATGAGCGACTTCGTTTTCTTAGCCTCAGCAATCGGCATATGAGGGTGGCCAGTCCTCTCCCTCGCTGTCTCATCTTCCCACTGACAGCGTAGGTCAGTGTAGCTGTTTGGCTCATTGTAACTGAACTGGCTATGGGGCGCGGTGGAGCAGAAATCTCCAAACAAATTTCCGTCCCGGCGAGGATTTGAACCCCCGATCTGATCTCTCGGTCCACAGTCCAGCACAGCAACCACTAAACCATCGCGAACCACTATAAATGCCCTATAATATAATTTGTTGTTTAATTTTAATTCTTAATACTTTCTTTCGTTGATTAATCGGGCTTTAAACTCTTCGAAAAATCTGACGCGTCATACCACGGTTTATATATCGTGCAATTTTGAACATCTGGCGCTCACAGAGCCACACTTATTTATCACATTTATCATGCACTTATATATCATACACACATTCAAGATTATATATACACACATATATAACAAGAAGTCTCAAGTGGAGCGAGTTTCGTTGGAAAACTGAATTGAATATCGACTGCGTTCCCTTGTTGTCATGACGACCGCACGAAAACGAGGCTTAGAAGAAAATGGCTGCCTGGAGCGATCACAACGTACGGTTTGCTGTAGTATGGTGATGGTGGGCTTCCGGGCGTGTGGGTTTTTAGAGTTGGGTTGGGATTTGATTGCGGTGAAGGTGTTTCTACTTAAAGCTGCTTCCTTTGTTCCACTTTTGCAGGATGAACGCGTTAATGCTGACGGCTGGCTGAACCTTTCTTCAGATAGAGAATGCGTGCTATTGGAATTCGTCCTCCTCACACCAGGAGTAGTCGGCCAAGGCCTTTCGAAGCCAGGACATGAGGATACAGGCATATATGAAGTCCACGATCTAAAGAGTAATTATAAGAAAATTATTCCATTAAACACATCCATAAGATGACCTCTTAATCTGGTTTTAAATTGATGCACGTTTGAAAGGCTTGTGATCTCCAGCGGCAGGGAATTCCGGATCACCGGACCGTAGTTTCTAAGGCTATGTTGTCTAATTCTAGTGCGCATACTACTTTGATGGTACTTATTTTGGGAACGCGTTTGATGACCATGGATCTCGTGATTTTTACTTATTTTGGGAACTGAAAACTTCCCTCTTCATTATGCTCTTCTGAACGTTGTAAGGAGGCCATTATCAAATTACAGTTGTATTGTATTGCAATGTATTGCATATGGCTGGTTCAGGTCCAGGTCCAGATTCAAAGACAGTAAGACGGAAATGGTATATGATGCTTAGAACTGGAGCGACGAGAGAGGCTAGGAGACGAAGGGAACTGGGATGGGATTCCTTGAAGATATTAACGTTTTCAGTTTTTTTATTATTATTAATTAGTAATTTCTATCGCGCCAGTTGGTGTCTCATGCACAAGGTATCAACCGATGGCACACAAAAATCAAGCTGTAATCAGGTCGACAATCTGGTAAGTTTTCAACGAATAGTTTGGGCTGAAATTTCAAGAGGCGCAAACTGTTTTAAAGAGACGATCGAATCACATCAATCACCAGCTTAAACTCCACTGTTCAGGGGCGTATATCCCCCTAAGTCATTGGAGCAACTTCCTCTTCCCCTTATTTTTTCTTTCTCCTCTTTCCCCCCCTAAAATGGTGGCACACACACTGACAGATCTCCCCCCTATTTCTTGGATGGAGCATTTGCTCCACGGTTTCTATGGTGAAGACGCCCCTGCAACTGTTCAAGAGATTTGCCAGACGCCTGAGTTATTGGCGCCAACAAGAAGTCTTTGGTGCCAGGATGGTTGAGCAATTATTTGCTCGATGAGTCAGTCGTCTGCTCATCCTTCGGACACTACTGTAAATGGAGACCAACGGTTTAAGCGGATCAACGGTTTGAGCGCAGCTTAGAGTGAAGACATTGCCCGTAAAAACTGCTGCTTTTAAAACAATGCAGACCTCTTATCGCAGAGTTTCAATATAGAATGCGCCATTTCTGGAGACATTGAAATTCCAACTCAAGAACTGTTTTTTTAAAGGGTCATTTTTTGTCATTGATTTTTGATTTCATGTACAGAGTAACAGCGCCCTTTTCTTTGAAAACGGCTGGGATATACGGCGTTATATAAATCGTCTTCTTCTACTTCTACTTCTATTGCCACTTCTACTTCTACTTATTCTTCGTCTCCTTCTCCGTCTCCTTCTTTTTTCTTCTTCTTATCTTATTACTATATTATTATTTTTTTTGCCACGAGGTATACAGGATCCCTCAGGGACTTGAATATTAACTAAATGGAAAATAAAGTGTCCGGAATGGCCCTATTATTATTATTATTATTATTATTATTATTATTATTATTATTATTATTATTATTATTATTATTATTATTATTACTATCATCATCATCATCATCATCATCATCATCATCATCATCATCATCATCATCATCATCATCATCATCATCATCATCATCATCATCATCATCATTATTATTACTATTATTATTATTATTATTATTATTATTATTATTATTATTATTATTATTATTATTATTATTATTATTATTACTATTATTATTATTATTATTATTATTATTATTATTATTATTATTATTATTATTATTATTATTATTATTATTATTATTATTATTATTATAAGCTCAGAAAAATGTGACTGAACTTGATCTTACCTGCAAAATGATGACAACGCATAAGATACTGACGAGATATTCATACTGGCGAAACCACTCAACGAGGGCTGTGTGACATCCCTGTCCAACAATTGAAAAATATATTTCCGATTACATCCCTTTGAAAAGGTTAATTAATTACACAGATATAATTAATTACAATAATACTATCACTATGACAATTAAACTAGAACTGTGATACCCGATAATCTTCATGTGGCCAACTTCACGATGTGGTAGACCGAGGATAACACTGGCTGACCTCCTATTAGACAGCTTCAAGAATTAACCCAAAGTGTCGCCGGTATGTAAAGTGGCTTTAAGAACTACTGCTATTCCTGTTAATTCTACAGGGAAGTCCCATATTACAACAGTAATCGTAATGATAACGTTTAGCTATATATATCCATCGTAATCTACCTGTAAAAATGAACGACCAATTTGGCATCATAAATTAGATTGAACAAATCGCTGGGAAGCAATAGAATAGTCATGCGATCGCATAATAAAATTATAACTAAACTACAAGTAGGCCATTATCTAATTACTCGGCATACATATACCTACAATCAAATATAGACCACGTATATAAATACACCAATCATAAGTATATGTATATGCGAGTCTTTTAGTATATATATATATATTATACTAAAAGACTCGCATCCATGATTTGTTATGTATATTAGCGTGTCTATGATGTTTATGATAGGGTTTAATGTAGATATATATAGGCCCACCATGGTAATGGTAATGGTAATTGAAGATTTATAAAGCACCACTACAAGAGAGACTCATCAGAGGTGCTCAATAGATCACAAGACGTCTGTCCGCATATGTAGGTTATAGTAGCTCACACACACACACGCACGCACGCACGCACGCACGCACGCACGCACGCACGCGCGCGCGCACGCGCACGCACACGCACACGCAAACGCGCAGGCGCACGCGCACACGCACACGCACACACACATGCACACACACACACGCACACGTACACAAACCCACACACAAACACACGCACCTACACACATGTGCATATGCATTGCATATTAATAATTATATAACATACATTGGTATATAATGCTCCGGTAGATATATACAAACACCAACATCTGGCCATTATTTTCCTCTAAGCCATGTATAACAACGACCTCGCTGCCATTTACCTGTCCATCCTCATACTCTGTCACCGAACGCATCTAACATTACCTGTTACTTAACGCGTAATCGCTCTAATTACAACGTGTAAAGTCGGCGGTCGACACAAACGAGATGCTCCACCGTCGGCGCTTTGATCATTCGCCGACAAAGGGTCACTAATGACCGGAAGAAACTCAGACGGTTAACGTCGTTTGTTTTAATGACGGGAGTTTCAGGGTGGGATGACTCTACAGTTGGTGTATTAATGATTTCATTAAGTCATCTAGTCAATTCGAATCAAATCCGATTTAATTTAATTGAACCGAATCCAGTTAAATCTGGTCTTATCTAATCCAATTCAATCTAAACTAATCCAATTATAAAATATATAATCGTTTCTAATTTAATCAAATCTAATACAATCCAATGCCATGTAATTTATTCTAGTATAATCCAGTACAAACCAGTCCAATCTAATCCAGTCCAAACCAGTCCATCTAACCCCGTCCAAACCAGTCCAATCTTATCCAGTCCAAACCAGTCCAATCTAATCCAGTCCAAACCAGTCCAATCTAATCCAGTCCAAACCAGTCCAATCTAATCCAGTCCAAACCAGTCCAATCTAATCCAGTCCAAACCAGTCCAATCTAATCCAGTCCAAACCAGTCCAATCTAATCCAGTCCAAACTAGTCCAATCTAATCCAGTCCAAACCAGTCCAATCTAATCCAATCCAAACCAGTCCAATCTAATCCAATCCAAACCAGTCCAATCTAATCCAGTCCAAACCAGTCCAATCTAATCCAATCCAAACCAGTCCAATCTAATCCAGTCCAACCAGTCCAATCTAATCCAGTACAAACCAGTCCAATCTAATCCAGTACAAACCAGTCCAATCTTATCCAGTCCAACCATCCAATCAAATATAATATAATCTAATGATGACTGCGATGTAGAACTTCTGTTCTATTCCATAGAAACACTTTTACACTGCCTTATTCTGACTCGGCTTGACTACTGCAACTCTATACTTTATGGTCTCTTTGAATGCACACTTCTTCCTCTAACCAGAATATTGCATCAGGCTGAAAGACCATGTCTTAGACTCTCGTAGCGAGACCATATCACACCTGCTCTTCGATCCCTACACTGGCTTCCTGTATATGGGCCTATCCGCTTCAAGTTACTACTCCTCATAATACAAGGAACGTGCAGATCATCTGCCAGCCTAGTTACCTTCCATGGTCACATATTGCAACTCTGTTGAAGGTCGCTCCTCTCTCCGATCAGCATCTGCTGGAAAGTATGTTGTTCCTGGTACACGTCTTGTCTTTGGCCGGAGTTCATTCACAGTTGCCGATCCCTCCATCTGGAACTCTGTACTTCCTCATGTTCGCAACTCTCTTAGCAAGACTGTCTTTCGCTCTAAACTGAAGACTTACCTCTTCAAGTCTATCTATGGCTCTTAACGGTTGCCCGGCTTAAATGGGCACTTTTGAACTTCAATGTACACTTCTGAACTTCAATGTACACTTCTGAACTTCAATGTACACTTCTGAACTTCGTAAGGAGAGCATTGTGGGGCGTGGTGGCTCAGTGGTAAGTTCGGCGCCTTGTTGCAGGTTCGAATCCCACTCTAGCCGCTGCGTACGGACCTTGGGCAAGTCCTTCACTCGCAATTGCTCGTGGCGCTTCGGCGTGAAAATTCCGACACAGTATACCAATGCTGTAGTCGGGAGCGCCTCTGAGTAGTAGTAGACTTCGAGAGGCGCTATAGAAATATCCGGAATAAATAAATAAATGAAATAAATTATGAAATTACAGTTATATTGTTTTGTAACTCACTGTATTGGATTAGATTAGACTAGATTAGACAATACTAGATTAGACAATACTAGATTAGATTAGAGTAAACTGTATGATCGACCGACCTGAGAGTTGAGGTGATATCCAGTCGAGACGTTGGGATAATTGGCAGCAGCTGCTATCGCTTCCAGCTCGCACTGCATCTTGTCGCTGAAGACGGGTTTCGTTGGATCCTCGTTCAGCAAAACACAACAAGATGCTGGCACAAAGGGACCATTGGCGAAGTCCGTGTTGTTGAACCAGGAGCTGTCGCGATAGTCATACGGACCCTTGGCACCACAACAGTTCAGCTGGAACCAAGCAATGGAGAACAGAACAGATGACAAAAGGAAGGTAAATGAGCCAGA
>OY744614.1:45729188-45736688 GCA_963556255.1 Allolobophora icterica | reverse complement strand
AAGTCTGGGACTTTGAAGGGGTGTTTTGGAGCTTCGAGAGTTGAGTCTGGAACTTTGGAGGGGCGCCTTGGACTTTGATGCATGCTAGTGGGAAGTACGTGGCTTTGAATGTGGAGTCTCTGGGACTTTGTATTTGTGTCTTGGACTTTGGTGGCAAGTGTGGGCCTTTGAGAGTGGAGTCTTGGACTTTGTTGGGGATGTCTTGGACTTTGGAGGGGATTGCTACGTAGACTTTGAAGGTTCAGGCTTGGGCTTTCGAGGGAGTAAGGGGCTTTCATAGTTAAGCCTGGGACATAGGAGGGGTGTCTAAGACTTAGGATGGAGTCTGGAACTTCAGAGCCAGAGTCGTTTCTAGGCGGAGTCTGGGACATTGAAAGAAACTGGGACTTTGGAGGAAGCTGGTACTCTGAAGTGGTCTTGGACATTGAACGGATCCGGGATTTTGGAGGCGGACTCTCGGATCTTCAAGCCTTTGAATGTATGTATGTATGTATGTATGTATGTATGTATGTATGTATGTATGTATGTATGCATGTATGTATGTATGCATGCATGTATGTGTGTATGTATGTATGTATGTATGTATGTATCTATGTATGTATGTATGTATGTATGTATGTATGTATGTATGTATGTATGTATGTATGTATGTATGTATGTATGTATGTATGTATGAATGTATTTATGTATGTATGTATGTATGTATGTATGTATGTATGTATGTATGTATGTATGCATGCATGCATGTATGTATGTATGTATGTATGTATGTATGTATGTATGTATGTATGTATGTATGTATGCATGTATGTATGTATGTATGTATGTATGTATGTATGTATGTATGTATTAATGTATGTGTGCATGTATTTATGTATCTATGTATGTATGTATGTATGTATGTATGTATGTATGTACACACACGCCCACCTGTACGCAATAGCCCGTGGTCTGGTTAAGGAGGGCAAAGCCATCTCTACCTGGACTGCTGGCGGCATAACCTACATCAAATGGGTGGAGGACCCCAACTGCAAGCCAATGCGCATTACATCAAGCGTTGATCTTGACAAAAAGATCGCCTCCCTGTCTCTGTCCTTGGATGGGACGGCTACCTAGTCCTGTCGTTTACGCCACTTCCAGCTCTGGATATTCGGCACTCATGGATCTTTCGAAACTTTCGGTGGAGAAGACCCTTACTGCTGCACAATGGCGACAAGATCATCAAGGATGCGTTGGACTCTATTCCACCTACTATACAGGTCTACCTATTATGCTATTCCACGTGCTATGTTCATTAGCACTTTACTATTTACCAAATTACTGGTTAGCATTGTGGAGTCATTCGTAGATTTTTTTTCATATCTAGTTAGTCCTGCTAGGCCTACTAATGATTCTGTTTAATTTGTTTGTCTTGATCAGCAGGAAGCTGACCCTATGCTGACTGATAAATCATTACATCTATTTTATTTCCACCAGATTTGATCATGCTTGCACGGATTAAGATTCGAGATGAATTGCTGTTCCCTATGCTTAATGTCAAATGTCAACTTGGCAAATGTCATGAACTGCATATTCACTGTTAATGATCCATGTTATGAACTGCATAGCTACTGTTAATGCATATTAGGCCTACTGTGATTTGATCAAGTTGGTTATTATTTGAATAACTTGGTTTTTATTTTACTTACATTACTTTTTTTCTACAATTGTCTCTGTTTAATTTTTTTTTATCAGCAGGAAGCTGTCCCTAAGATGACTGATAAATCATTATATCTATTTTATTTCCACCAGATTTGATCATGCTTGCACGGATTAAGATTCGAGATGAATTGCTGTTCCCTATGCTTAATGTCAAATGTCAACTTGGCAAATGTCATGAACTGCATAGCCACTGTTATTGCATATTACTGTGATGTGATCAATTTGGTTATTATTTGAATAGCTTGGTTATTACTTGAATAGTAATAGATATTACTTCACTTACACTACTTTTTTTTAACGTACAGTAACTTGCCAGCCCACTTGCTGTTGTTGGCTAATTGGTCGCACGACGGATTTGTGTTGTATTGTATCGTAGCTGATTTCGGGCCTAGTTGCTAATGCGGTACAACATATGTGTATATTCGTTTTTGACCCTATGTATCTAAATAGGAGATCGCTGCACGAGGTAACTAAGATAGTCCTCGTGGATCTAATTAGTGATCCCCTGTGCGATGTTTGCACTTTATCAGTATCTTCTGTCCAAATGATTAGGTGCTCATGCTGCAGTCGAACTTTCCACCAAAACTGCTCTATACTTAGGCCTACGAATGAGGGATTGGCGGCCCAATTAACATGGGTGTGTTCTACTTGTAATCTTTACCCTTGCTTGGAATTAGACGATGATGAAGAAATGAATGTGGAGGAGACTGTAGAACTGAATTCAGGCCGTTGTGTTGATATTATGGAATTAACAGATGGACCGGAACTGCAGGTTTTTCATGATGAAACAGAAACTAATTCAACCCTAGATAACCTAAATGCTGACCCAGACTACAACTATTTTAGAAATTCCAGCTGGTCTAGTAAATATATTGCCCCACATGAACTTGCTAAATTGTACGAACCTAATATAAAAGAAGGGGAATTTAGGACCTTACACATCAATTGTCGTAGTGTAGCTCATAAACTGGTAGAAATTAGTGACCTGACCAATATGGCACAGGCATCGATTGTAGCTCTAACCGAAACATGGCTTGAACCCAATCTTGAAGACTCTATGCAAATTGCGGGATACACTTTTCTGGGAAAGTCTAGACTTGGAGGGAGAGGGGGAGGAGTAGGCATATTCATTAAAGAAGGCCTTAACTTTCATCAGTATACACCCTTGGCTGGTCGGATCGAACATAAAACGTATGAGAGTCTATTCATCAGGTTGAACTTGAAAAAGGGCTTCCTTCTGGTAGGGATAATTTATAGATCGCCGGGACAAAAATTAAACGAGTTTAACGAGGAAATTGATGAACTGATTGAGGGAATAAAGACCACCTGTAAAGATATAATATTATTAGGAGATTTCAATATTGATCTATTAAAAGTAAACGAACACAAGGAGACTAATATCTTCTATAACCATTTGGCTACTCATCTGTACCTACCCGTTATAACTAGACCTACTCGAATTACTCCTTCTACTCGAACTTTAATTGACAATATATTTACCAGTTCCTGGTCGAAGTTGCTTGATGCCCACATTATTGTATCTGACATCTCTGACCACTTCCCAATTTGTGCTCGATTTACTCTTACAACTATACCTGTTGTAAAGCTGAACTATGGGGTAAATAGATTGGTAAATGAAGACCGGATAGCTAAATTCAAAACTGCTCTATATGATATTAACTGGGATCCTGTGCTGAGGATATGCAACCAGGGTGATGCTAATGAAGCCTACAATTTCTTTATAGACAAATACAGCCAGGTCTACAATGATGCGTTCCCTCTTTTATCTGAATCTAAGGACCGAAAGTTCAAGTTTAAAAATCCTTGGATGTCTGCGGGGCTCCTTAAATCCTCCAGAAGGAAGAACCTCCTATATGTCCGATATTTAAAAAATCCGAATGACCATAACAAAAGGAAATTTATTGAATATCGAAATAAATTTAAATCAGTAAGACTAAATGCTGAACGTGCTCACTATACTAACGAATTTCAGAAATGCCATAATGATATAAAAGCTACATGGAAAGTAATCAGAACGATCATGTTACTTGATGATAAGAAAGTGATGGTTGCCTCTCTAAATGTTAATGAAACCCTAGTAGATGATCCAGCTACAATTGCCAATGTACTTAACAATTACTTTGCCACCATAGCCGATGAATTAGCTAAGAAAATTCAATGTACACCTGGAACTTTCATGGACTTTCTGCCCCCGTCCAGGCTGAATTCTATGGGCATGACTCTGACTTCTCCGGAGGAACTTTTAAAAATCTGTAGTACTTTGAAAAAAACCCACACGAAAGGTGTAGATGGTATTGACCCTTATCTCGCCTCGTCAAATTTATCGTTGATTGCTCAGCCTCTTGCAGCAATTATTAACTGCTCTCTTTTAAATGGCGTGGTTCCAAACAACATTAAAGCAGCCAAAGTCATACCTATCTACAAAAAAGGCGATAAAAATAACCCGGCCAATTACAGACCTATTTCTGTACTTAATTACTTCGCTAAATACTTCGAAAAAATTGTCTACGATCGACTTAGCAATTATATTGGTAGCTTTAACTTAATCCATCAATCTCAGCATGGCTTTCAGCAGGGTCACTCGACATTCATGGCCTTATTAGACTTAGAAGATAAAATTACCAAAGCAATCGACAATAACGAGTACTCCGTTGGAATATTTGTAGACTTAGCCAAAGCTTTCGATACCGTAGACCATGTAATTTTACTTAAAAAGTTAGAAAACTACGGTATCAGAGGCCCACTTTTAAAATGGTTCGTTAGCTATCTTGATAACCGTACCCAACGCGTTTGGATCAATGGTGCCTGGTCCGATAGCAGTGGTATTAGGTATGGGGTCCCTCAGGGCTCTAACCTCGGTCCTCTACTTTTTTTAATATATATTAACGACTTGGCAGATGTCTCCAAAACCCTTTATTTTATCTTATTTGCCGATGATACAAATATTTTTTTTGCTCATCATTCTTGGCAAACACTAATGCAAATAATAAATTCTGAATTAATACTAATTAATAACTGGTTCTCAGCTAACAGGCTCTCCCTGAATATAGATAAAACAAGCTTTATCGTATTTAAATCTCACAGAAAGATCAGGCCAATTGATCTCTCCCTAGAAATTGCAGGTACCCCCCTAACACAAGTAGAGTCAACCAAATTCCTTGGCATTCTGGTGGATAGACACTTGTCCTGGAACGACCATATAAATT
Source organism: Allolobophora icterica (assembly GCA_963556255.1). Lineage (NCBI taxonomy): Eukaryota > Metazoa > Annelida > Clitellata > Crassiclitellata > Lumbricidae > Allolobophora > Allolobophora icterica. Next base: position 45,731,760 of record OY744614.1, on the reverse strand, counting down.
ACATTTCCCTGAAATTAGCAAAGAATATTGGAATACTTAAGCGGATCTCTTACTTGCTCCCCACATCCATCCGGTTAAACTTATACTATACATTAATTCTCCCTTATTTAAGCTATTGTAATTTAATTTGGGCAACTAATTATGAATCGAGGCTACACAAACTAGTGATTCTCCAAAAGAAAGCTGTTAGACTCATCATGGGAGCCCCCTATGGGTCCCATACTCGTCCTTTATTTCATCACCTTAAATTATTGACCATAAATCAAATTCGTTCCCTACAAATAGGAACCTTTCTTTATCGATTTGAAAATAGGTCATTACCGGATTCATTCATGAATTACTTTATCCTAGGCTCACAGCTACACTCTCATAACACCAGGAATGCTCTCGCCTACCGCTCTGACAAAGCTCGTACCAATGCAAGGGTGTTTAGTATAAAATATTATGGGCCCAAAATCTGGAATGCCCTGCCTATTGATATACGCCGTTCGCCAAATCCCTACTTATTTAAGATTCGATTGCGCAAGTACCTTCTGAATGTGGTATGAGTCTCCCTAGTCATTAGAATTGATCATTGTGTTTCTTATATACTGATTTTTTTCCCTTATATAGTTTGTTTGTTTTTGTTCTCTTGATATTGCGTGAACACGCACATAGGTAAACTTAAGTATATATAATTTTGTGTTAGTTAAGGTTAGTTAAGGAATGCATACTATCAATCTCAACCTAGCCTCTATATAAGTTAATTGTAAAGCCGATTGGCTTAAATTGATTGTGAATGAATGTAGTGAGGCTACCCTTCGATCCTGTCAGTCATATTGTTCATTGGTACATATATCTATTTAGGTGTCCCTAGTTAGCGGGATGTATATCCCTTGGGGGCCACCTTTTGCCGCCAATGACAAGTTTTTTTACCGCTGTGTACACTACTTTTTCTGTTTTAATTGTCAATCATACTGCTATTTTACAGTCACTGTACTCTGTTATAATTGTCATTTGGATGCAATAAAGATTTTTGATTGATTGATTGATTGATTGATGTATGTATGTATGTATGTATGTATGTATGTCAAAGCACTTGTATAGCGCCTTTTAAGTAACCTAGGAATCAGCGAACAAACGTGTATGCAGAGTATGGGACGGTTGAGATAGACTTTTGGATTACATTGGATTACAGGAGATCACACTGCCTTACAGTACAGCAAATTACATTAGTCTACATCACACGATAGTACATTACATCATGTTCCTCCACGGCGCCACCTTGCGGCGAAGGTGCTAGCCACTGGCGGGGTGGGGGTGAGCACTTGGTATGGAAGGGTCTTTGGATGCACGTGAGCGGGAAGCTCAACGTCGCCGGGAAAGAGAAATGTGCTTCGAGGGAGGAAGAGCCAAGCCGACAAAATAGATGACACCGCAGTCACCCAACGAAGTTAATTGGAAAGCCGATAGATGGTCTCCCTCTCCCCTTTCTCCATTCCTCCATACCTCCCTCCTTCCTCCTCTTACCTTGGGGCCTAATTTGAAGATTGATGCGGCCTGTTCACGCCCACATGTACAGCAAGGACGGCAGTTTCACCTGGTAATAAACAACCTCTTGTCTCGCATTATTTTACATGTATATTATAGGTACACCAGAGACGTGTCATATCGGTCTTCATTGTGACACGGATTCCGATGTAATGCGGTCAGAACATGGAGCCCAGAAATAGGTTAGCCACAATAACATCATTATGACAAGGTCTCATTACAATGTGGTTTTTCTTATGGTTCCTTAAAAGAACGTTATAACGAGTTTCCGGTGTACAAACAACCAAACAAACACATACACACACACATAGAGCGACGGACACACACACATATATTATATACACCTACTTACATTCATACATACATACGTACATATACATACCTACATACATACATACATACATACACATATAGACATACCTACCTACATGCATAAACACATGCATACATACATATTACATACCTACCTACATACATATATATACCTACATACATTCATAAATACATAAATACATACCTACATACATACATACATACATACATTACCTACATATACACATACATGCATACATATTATATATACATAGTACATACACACATACAATGTCATACATGCATACATAAATACATAAATTCATATATACATATTACATAATACATAAATACATACCTACATACATACTTATATATATTCCTACATACATACATACATACATACACACATACATACATACTTATATACATACATAGATGCATTTTATATATATACTAGCTGTAACCCGTGAAAAATCACGGTATATAAAACAATTATTGCAGTGATAACAATTAGGCTTAATAGATTATTAGCCGGTTATATTATGACGTCATAGTATAGGCCTATAGTCGTCGTCAAGGCAGCCGTCGCCAAGGCGGCAGTATAGTGACGTCACAATAGTGTTTGTTACGGGACAGACAGACAGACAGACAGACAGACGTACATCGGTTATTATGTTGTTTGATATGTGGGTGTCCACCGGTTTTCCCGCTGTGTGACTGTGTATGT
>OY744614.1:45721688-45724188 GCA_963556255.1 Allolobophora icterica | reverse complement strand
ACCGTGTGCTTTCGGTGAGAAGATGAGACGGCGAGGGAGAGGCTGGTCACTCTCTCCCTCTACCTGTCTCCCCTCTCCTTCTCTGTCACGCTCTCACCCCTACCTTCCCTGTTTAGCCCTCTCTCTCTCTCTCTCTCTCTCTCTCTCTCTCTCTCTCTCTCTCTCTCTCTCTCTCTCTCTCTCTCTCTCTCTCTCTCTCTCTCTCTCTCTCTCTCTCTCTCTCTCGCTCTCTCTGCTCACTTTCTCTGCTCACTCTCTCTGCTCACTTTTTCTGTCTACGCCTCTCTATATTTTTCTCATTTTCCTTTTCTCACTGCTTTTGTCACTCATTCGCCTTTCATCTCTCTCTTTCTCTGCACCTCGGTATCTCTGCATATCTCCTTCATTTCCGTCTTTGAGTCTCTGTGTCTCCTATCTTGCTCTTTCATTTACTCCTTACAGCTCTCTCCTTCTCTCTGTCTGTCTGTCTGTCTGTCTGTCTCTCTCCGTATCTCTCTCTCTCTCTGCTTCTCTCTGTTTCTGCGTTCTCTCCGAGTCTCCGTGTCTCTGTCTCTGTCTGTCTCTCTGTCTGTCTCTCTCTCCTGCATATCTGCTATGGCTGTTTTGCTTTCGTAGGTTGATCGTCCAACGTCTCCAATCAACCGACCCACTTCTAATTCAGTTAAGACGAAAGATCGCAACTAATTCGGTTAAGAGGAAAGACCAACGAAAGTCCAGCACCGACAGACGAACCTCGTTCGATTGTGACTACAGGAAGGGACAGGAAGGCGCAGGCATCGAACCAGACCACCACAGCAAACGCAGATACCCGGAGACGGACATCAGAATATACGCAAAGACAGGGATACACATACAGAGCAAAAACTAGTTGCGCCAGATAAGGGTCATGTGGAGCAACATTTAGTTCAATGTTCTCTGAGAATTCACTCAGACTGATTCGAATTGACTACTGTAACTCCATTTAAGCGGGTCTGGTAAAGTTCAGAATGCCGCAGCTCCAATCGGTCCTCAAGTTGTAGCCAAAATACTCGCACATATCTGAATATATGTGAGAAACATTACGCTGGTTTCCGGTGGAACACACAAGATTCAAATCTTCCTTCTGCTCAACAAAAGTCACACTTGTCTCATTTACATGACCACAAAAAGCACCAACCACCATCTCAGCAACACACACAACGACAAACAGCACCACTACCACACCATCACCAACACCACAAAATATCACTATCACTAAAAACAACACTTGAAAAACCACCACCACCTTAAACACCGCCATTACCACCACCACCTCCACCACCTAAAACACCATCATTACCACCACCACCTTCACCATCTAAGATACCACCATTACCACCACCACCTCCATCACCTAAAACACCGCCACTACCACCACTACCTCCACCACCTAACACACCGTCACTCCCACCACCTCCACCATCTAAGATACCACCATTACCACCACCACCACCTCCACCACCTAAAACACCGCCACCACCTCCACCACCTAACACACCGTCACTCCCACCACCTCCACCACCTAACACACCGTCACTCCCACCACCTCCACCACCTAAAACACCGCCACTACCGCCACCACCTCCACCACCTAACACACCGTCACTCCCACCACCTCCACCATCTAAGATACCACCATTACCACCACCACCTAACACACCGTCACTCCCACCACCTCCACCACCTAAAACACCGCCACTACCGCCACCACCTAACACACCGTCACTCCCACCACCTCCACCACCTAAGATACCACCATTACCACCACCACCTAACACACCGTCACTCCCACCACCTCCACCACCTAAAACACCGCCACCACCTCCACCACCTAACACACCGTCACTCCCACCACCTCCACCACCTAAAACACCGCCACCACCTCCACCACCTAACACACCGTCACTCCCACCACCTCCACCACCTAAAACACCGCCACCACCTCCACCACCTAACACACCGTCACTCCCACCACCTCCACCATCTAAGATACCACCATTACCACCACCACCACCTCCACCACCTAAAACACCGCCACCACCTCCACCACCTAACACACCGTCACTCCCACCACCTCCACCACCTAACACACCGTCACTCCCACCACCTCCACCACCTAAAACACCGCCACTACCGCCACCACCTCCACCACCTAACACACCGTCACTCCCACCACCTCCACCATCTAAGATACCACCATTACCACCACCACCACCTCCACCACCTAAAACACCGCCACCACCTCCACCACCTAACACACCGTCACTCCCACCACCTCCACCACCTAAAACACCGCCACCACCTCCACCACCTAACACACCGTCACTCCCACCACCTCCACCATCTAAGATACCACCATTACCACCACCACCACCTCCACCACCTAAAACACCGCCACCACCTCCACCACCTAACACACCGTCACTCCCACCACCTCCACCACCTAAAACACCGCCACTACCGCCACCACCTCCACCACCTA